>JAWZYV010015005.1:0-600000 GCA_038373885.1 Cheiracanthium punctorium | reverse complement strand
AAAGTGAGTCAAGACAGCACCTTTGCTAAAACTTATCTTGGTGACGAAATGTAAGACCCAAGATGACTTGTTTTCTTTCAGTTGCGTGAATTGTTTTCCTTTAACTGCTGGCAATGCAAATATATTTTAATTTGTAAGGTGAGTCACATCTGCATATTTAATTTTCGAAATTTGCTTTGTGAACCTCCTTTTAAATCACCCACGAGCCGCCACTGCTGCTAGCTACTACGGAATCCAATTATCCATGTTTTAAAACAATAATGTTTAGCTTAAAATATCACAAATTTTTGTAATCTCTGTACAAGCCGATTGCAACTCTGAAAAAACACTAAAAGAATATATTGTTTATAAAAAGTGGTAAGTTATATTCCGTAGAAGCTGGCATCTATGCAAGACATGTTATTGCACGCTAATGTGAACTCTGCATCTTGGAGATTGTCGAATTTCTAGAACCAATAAAATTTAAGTCCTAATTCCACCTGATGAACTGGACTGCTTACTAAACTTTTTCCATGTACACTCGAAATTTAAGCTACGAACCGTAAAATTAAACAGGGTTTTCTGCTACAATATTTGTTAAGACAGCACCACTATATTGAATACAACATATTTGAACCAATGATGTTCTCTATTTTCTGTACTGTGATAATGATATAAGACTTGTATTTCATGTTTCAAGTACTTCTCCTGAATTATTTATCTGAAAATACAACGAGAAATGAAATTCAATACATATTTTATTTCCAGTATTTCAGTTTCTTTCAACATTCGTCTAAAGTTTTCCAGTTTCTACTTTCTCCTTTTGCAAAAATCTTAAGTATTTACTTTTTTGAACAAACACCTCTATTCAGACACAAAACTTGAGACGTAAAATAATTAAAACTTTTGTGATAACGTACCTGATTTCACTGTGCATGATTGATTTCCTTTATTGTAAGAAATTTCCTAACTAAAGTACTACATGCAACTAAAGGATATACAAAATTATATATTTTTATCATTATTTCAATTTGAAAATGACAGTTGAACGTATTTTTATGGAAATGATTTGAACTGAGCTAGTACTTCGTTCCGCCTTTGTGTAATCCTATCCGCCGACAAATTACTGCTTGCTTATAAACAGTGCGCTATCTAGGAAGTGAAGCAGACGAACCCATTTGTCTTACAACTGCTACGTCACCAAGCTTTGACTTCATCATTTGGCCTACATTTAAAAGTTCCATTGTGACAAAATAAAACAATTAAAAATTTCTGGTGAATTTACCCATTATTGGCAATATTTTAATAATTTGAGATAAAAAATATAATTTTACAACAAATGGCAGTTTTTAACCATAACTATTCAGATAATGTGATAAGGAAATAGATCATACTGAATAATTTTGTATGGAAAGATATTTTAATTTTAATGTTTAATATAATATATTTTCTAATATTTGTAGTATTTACCAGAAATTTTTAATAGTTTTATTTTGTGAAAATAAAACTTTTAACTGTAGGCCAAATGATGACGTAAAAGGTTGGTGACGTAAGAGTTGTAAGGCTTTCTATATGTAGGAGGCGTTGGTTCTGGGCAAGGAAATTTGTTAGCTTCTTGTGAACTCAGTAGAGATGAAACTCAATGAATTGAATAGGTGAATGGGACTTAAATAGCATGGCTTTCGGTGCAGAAAGAGGTGAGAATCCTGTAATTATATTCTACTGATTCACGATACGATCAAAGTAGTGTGTGAGTTGAGATTCGAATCAGTAAAATGTGTCGAACAGCCTATTTCGAACAGAACTAATTGAAATGTGTCTGTATGGCGCTATGTGTCGCAGTCATTAACTTTGTGAAGTCCTTGCTGACTGACGGACTGAATGGATGAATTAATAGAGCATCTGAGTGCCATATTTTACTTAATTTTACTTTTATAATGTAAAACCTTTCTCAAATTTTCGATGATTTATTTACGCACAACCACATTCTAATAATTTGAGAAAGGAAATCTAATGTTCCGACAAACGGGGATTTTTGTTCCTTAATAATTGAATATGATAAGGCAGTAGATCATAATAAATTATTTTATATCAGAAAGGTATTTTAATTATCTCTAACTTCACATATTTAGCATAACTACCAACCATTCCGTTTTTATTGGAACATTTTTCACCACTATTTCTGAACCATTTTATATCTTTGTAGCCCCGGATGCGGGTCATGTTGGTAAATGTGTGTGGTTCGATCAGAGATAAGAGAGAGGCGGAGTTATGTCTTCGCAAACCACGTGGTGTGGTAAGCGTAAATACTCTCGAAAATCGAGAGACTTCTGCCACTGGAACTGCTTAATTAGTCCACGCTGATTTTTGTACCCGTCTCCCCTCTCTTCTTCTCACCCTATATTGTAACTTAAAGATGATGTTTAATAAACCGTTTTAACTGCCTTAACCCCTGGAACTTTACTGAAATATCTGACGTCTCATATATATATATATATATAAAACAAAAAAATATGGATGCACTTTAAACTGAGTTTGCTAAAAAGAAATTAGTAGTAAGAAATGTTCCGATAAAAGCGGAATTCTTAGTAGCTATGCATTTCGTAAATATTATAGCCTTCACCAGAGCTTTTAAACTGTTTCATCCTGCCAAATGAAATTTAAATTATGTCACTCTGTTTTCCTAGAGTATTTAGCAATTAATTGTTAAGAGTGGGTCCTGCATATTCCTTTCAAAGGCTGACGTGAAATTTGTCTGTTGATTAAAAAATATAGTACATGACTGCGGCCGTTAGCCGATGATGATACTGCATGCAAGACGCTTGAGATACTTTCCACTATTGTTAGGAAATACACATCCAACATCTAAGTCGAATATTTCGTGAGACGTTTGATTAAGGCAATTAATACTAAAAACGGTTAACGTAAGCGGATTGTATTATATAAATAGCGTTTCTTTCAGAAAAAATTGGTGGCATTTTGCAGTAATATGCAGTGTGTCCAATACGTAAGAAGACTATTATTATTATATTATTCAAGCTATAATCTTTATTTAAATTTCGCAGTTACAGCAATTTAAAATAGATCTTACAAGTTATAGAAGGAACGCTGGAATCCTTAATTACGTACCTCTTTCAGTCATGGGACAATGGAATGTTTCACTGTGCAGTGGCTCACTACACATTACCCGTAGTTTAGACAACCTCAGGTGGACTCTGAAAGGTCATCAGTAATAGAACTGTAAGCTTCTGGGGAGATCAAGAGGGTCGGGAAAAGTCAACAATAACCGGATTACACCCAACCCGTGAAACAGTTTCTGCCATCAAAACAGGTCTGTGTGATCGAGCACCCACCCTATTCGCTTGGTTTCTCACCTCCGGACTTTTTTCTATTTCCTGACTTAAATACGCTTTCGAAGGAGAACGTTCTACAAAGAACGAACCGATGACATGTGCTGTGACTGAAGACGTGCTTGACTGAAGACAACCTGCTGTGACTGAAGACGTTACGTAATCAGGCATTCCAAAGTTCTTTCAGTGACTTGTATGATCAATGTAAACGTTGTATGGAGATACAAGGGTATAATTTTGAATCCCCGTAACGGAGAAATTTAACGTAAAGTTTTAGGCTGTATGTAATGCTGGTAGTAGGAATACTCATTTGGCACAATTTGTACATTTATTATGATAATTTTCTTATTTTACTAAGGTTTGTTTAAAAAATTTCTTTTTGAATTATTAAATATAATTTATATATATATATAGTATAACTAGCTGGAGGCCCCGTTCTTCGTACGGAAATGTATAGATTTTTTATATTAGGGGTTGTAATTACTATTTATCATAATAAATAGATATAGAAAAATGTATATCTCATAAATATTATCTGTGTTCAATAATCGTGCATATAGAATTTCATTGCGATTGTTTGAACGATGAAGAAGATGATTTGGAGCAGCGCCATCTACTGCCAAATTATTGCAAAATGGATAGCATCAAAATATTCTCATTTTCAAATATCTCTGTTACCAATTTTCATAGCAATTTAACTGTCAAGATACGCTGCAGCACCATCCAGCGCCGAATTAAAAGAATAATACGTTACAGCGCCATCAAAGGGCGAGTTATAGCAAAGTGGATAACGCGAAAATCTTCTCTGTGTTCAACTATGTTGTATACCAATTTTCAGAGCGGACAATTGAATGATCAAGAAGCTGATTGCTGCAGTACTATCTAGTACTGAATTAAAGTAATGATGTGCTACAGTGCCATCTAGTGGTGATCTACAGGCAAAATGAATAGTAAAAATAAGATTGTGTAAGTATACCAATTTTCAAGGTGGTCAATTTTTAAGGTCGAACGGTTTTGAAGATGTTGCGCTGCATCGCCATGTAGCGGCAAGTCATAGCAAATTAGATAGCGTAAATGTATTCTCCGTGCTCAAATATCCATATGTACCAATTTTCATCGAAATCAGTTAAACGGTATTTTCATAGCAAGCAGTTGAACGGTACAGAAGGCGAGTTATAGCAAAACGGGTGCGGCGAAAATATTCTTCCCGTTCTAACATCTATGTATACGAATTTCCATGCCGATCAATTGAACGGTCCTGAAATTATTGGTTTGAAGTAACATCTAATGGCAGCAAAATGGAGAACGCCAAAATATTCTCCGTGTTCAAATATCTATCTATACCAGTTTTCATGGCGATCAATTGAACAGTCTTTATATGCTGCAGCGCTATGTAGTAGCAAGTTAAAGTAAGAAGTTGAGACGTTGCAGCACCATCTAATGGCGATATAAAGTGATGATGTGAAATTTATGTTGAAATTTTTATGATTGCAACCCAATTATAGAAAAATTCATATGTATATATTCTACAGCTTACGAAATATTGTAACAATAGATTAAAGCTGTTGTGAACTAATAGTATTTAAATATATGTAAAATTATGTCTCATTTTTATGTCGCTTTTTTGGGGCACATTTTTCGGACAATTTTCAATAAAGGGGGTGAGAGATAAAATGACATAGTCATTAACTAATAACAGAAATTTAAAGTAAGGAAAAAAGAAAATCTGAAGCACTCCGATTTTGCATATTCATTAAATATCTTAAACACTCAATTCATTAAATGCTTCGTATTAAAAGCGCAGCATAACCGTGCATCGCACCTATTCGTCTTACTAGTACCGTTATGTTGGAAAGTGTACAATAATTCATGTGTCGACCCTATTTGCCTCCTTCGTTCCAGAAAATATTAATCGAAGTTGAAATGTATATCGATATCGTCTACTAAAACTGTTTTACAAAACTACTAAAACAATATTTTTTAAATATTTTAATAGTTCTTCACCTTTATTTACCCTAACATAGAGAAGGCGCTAATTAATATTCTATTAAATAAACAGTAGGGTTTGTTAAATTTCTCGGCAAATCGAGAAAATATTGACAAGCTGGGGTTCAGTTCTAGTTATTGTTGCCTAACTCGGAGATAAACCATCAAAAAATTCATCCTTGGCGACTTCGACATGTTTCTACGCAGCAATCTCGCAATCCTTGAAAAGTGATACGTCATTTTTAGAGTAGTCAAAAATCATTGTGAGTAAAGTCGCTCAAGTGATAATAAATAATCCTTTTTTTTTAATGCTCCTTTAAAATTGGTAATTCTGTACGAACACAGATTAGAGTATTCATCCTGTACTGCAGTACAGATATGGTACCGGATAAAAAATGAATAGGGCACTGCCCCTACCCCAGAGTTTTAGTTTATTGTCCCGTGATTTAAACAAAATTACATCATATGTCAAAAACCTGATCTGAAGTTGTTCTAAGTTTGAAGCTTTTCCGACATCTAGAAATTTTTTTAGAAGTTTTCCGCCCCACCCCTCCCCCCTAAAAGAATTCCTATGGACGCCGATGAGTACAGGTTATTTTTGTGTTCTGCGTTGTGAACGCAAGGTCTGAAAGTGTTAAAAAGATAAAAGTAATAACGGCATAAGCAATTTTTTTAGGTATTGTGACGAACTTTTGGGGGTGATCTGCGCTTCTAGGTTTAAATGTTGACTGAAATTCGTATTCGAAGTGACGAATATAATTAAAATTTGCATTTTGTTACATGTAAATCGATTAACCAGAAAGAGCCATTAGGGAGTTTTGTGCTTTCCCATTGTTTAACATAATCTTTGGCGGTTCCTCGTCAGATATTGGCAGTATCGCTTAACTGACTTCAGTTTGGGGAACTTATTTTTGGTCCCAATTTGGGGATATTTCGCCAAAAGTAACAACGTTTGGCACGATTTTATTGATGGGACCAGTAAAATTTTCGTATCTGCATTGCTATTAGGCATTAGCATTACTACTACACATTCAAATAGCTGGAGACTTCTGGAAAGTAATTGAAGGAATTACGTGGAATGTTCGTGAAGCATGTCTGAAAAGTATAAAAGCGAAACTCATTTCAAGAGAGTAGTTCAGTTCAGTTTTGAATAATTTCTCGTAGAGCAAATTGCTCTGACAACTGTGTATAAGCCACACTTTCTCACTTGTTTTGACAAGCCCCTTTTTGAAAGCTGTTAGCGAATCCTGCATTGTTGTATGCCGAGGGGCAGCTGAGAGTTTTTCTAGAGAATTTCAGCGGGTTGAAGAATTTTACTGCACTATTAATACAGTATTTGAGGAAGCTTCTGTGCATAACTGACTCTTGCAAGACGTATTGTTGCTCTTTAATTTATGTGAACTGTGTATTTTAAATTGTTCGTCAAATTTCTCGAAGGAATAAAATGTAAGTCTTGGTCAACTGGACTGTTTACATAGCTAAAATCATTCAGGGCATACAATTAACACCTTTTTGTAAATAATAATTTTTATCTTAAAAAAACAGAAGTTTACAGAATAATATGTAAACCCAAGTAATGATTTGATTTCTTAATTGAAAAATTACATAAAAATGTACTGTTTACAAAATGTGGTTAATTATATGCCCTGAATTGTTTCAGTTATGTTTTCATTGGAATTTTTCTATATGTATTGTACTTTTAACCTACGAACCACGAAAACTAAGCAGTTTTCTGCAACAATATGTATTAATAAAGCAGGTGTCCCACAATATTGAATGCAATATATTTGAACCAATGATGTTCTCTCTCTTCTGGACTCTGGTAAAGATATAAGACCTATATTTCATGTTTCAGATATTTCTACTGAATTATTCATTTGAAAATACAACGAGAAATGAAATCTAACACATATTTTATTTCCAGTATAAGGTTCTTTCAACCTTCGTCTAAAGTTATCCAATTTTTACATTCGCCTTTTCTAAAAATCTTAAAAGTATTTACTTTTCGAGCACCTCTATTCAGACATAAAACTTGGGACGTAAAATATTTACAGCTTCTGCACATAAACACACAAACTGCATAAAAGCCTAATATAAAAAGAACCTGTACACCTGTTCAATAGAGATAAGAAGATTTTTTGAAATGAGTGAACATAAAGCAGGTAAAATTGATATAGGTGATTTTTGTAAGTGCAAATAGGTTCGACGATACATATATATATATATAAGGATGTCAAACACTGTTGCCAGAGGAAATACAGATTAATAAATTTTCAATATATAAATTGAGCAGAATTTTGAAACGTTAAAAAAAAGATGTAAGAATTTATTTGCTTAAAAAGAGATGTATTTTCTTTGCAGTAGTTTCTAAATATTAATAACATGAAATCTGAGATTTCTATTTTCCGAACATGCATTATGTAAGAAATGTACTGTAATTGTGAAAACATTCGACATTGATGTAATTACATTTTTTGAAGTGTGTTCTGAATTCATTTATAATATTTTTATGGTAATGTATGTATATACGTATGTACATATGGGAATGGGTTAGTGGCACCGAGCGAAGGGAGAAAAGGGCGAGTTGCATCACTGGTGAATTTAATCTACGAACAATTTGCACCCGCGAATTGGAGGAGAGGGAACAATCATAGGGTAACTCTGCGGTCTCGCAAAAGCAAGCGGTAGCATATTTTTGAGGGGCCCCGTACAGCGATGGTCGGACCAAGTGATGTTGTTTTTGGATCCCGCAAAGAGCCACCTGTAGCACATTTTCGGGTGGGCCCCCTACAGCGATGGTCGGACCCAGTGACGTTTTTATGGGTCTCGCAAAATTCCATCGTTAGCATATTTAGAGGGACCCCCTACAGTGATGGTCGGACCCAACGTTGTTTTGGGGGTCTCGCAAAAGGCCGGCGGTAACATATTTTCGAGGGGCCCCCCTACAGCGATGGCCGGACCCAGTGATGTTTTCTTGGGTCTCGCAACGGTACAGCGGTAGCATATTTTCGAGGGGGGAGCAAGATAAGGATTCCGATGCAGCACAACGATTTGATTGATAGCTGTTGGTGCGGGTGCAACTGACCTTCATCAGTATATATATCTATATATATATGTGTGTGTGTGTGTGTGTGTGAGTGAGCACTATAGCTCCTAAACGGTGCATTCGGTTGAGCTCAAATTTGTTATATACAAGGAGGAGTTGCGGGAAAACATAAACTGAACATACATTACTTTCTGAACATACCTCGTATTTATGAATATAATTCGCAGGCATATATTTTTATCAGTGATCGTGTTAAATTGCATGCAACATAAATCTTATGTTCATGAGCGCTTTTTATTAATTCATGATTTTGCAGTTTCACACTCTCTAGAGGCTAGTACATTTTAAATCTAACGAGATTCAGTATAAAAAAAATAGAAGGCAACTATAAAGTAAAATATATTCAACCAAGATCTATGTTGAATTACTTCACACACTTCGCATAACATTCCAAGAAAATGCATACCATGTTGTCTACAGGAAGTGGCTCATCCAGGAAAATGAGCTCATATTCTACGCCGTCCAGCAACACTGATACGCACTTTTCGAGGTCTTCATCTAAAAATAAAATGGCAAAGAAGTTGTATAAATCAGAAAGTACAATGAACACGGATATAATGAACATCTCATTAAAATGAGCTGAAATCATTCATCCGGATTCGTGTACTTTTAAAATGTACGGAAAAGTTATCGGATGTTGTGAACCATGGACTAGGATTAGAGTAAACATGCAAACTAAATTTTTAATAAATATTTGCTAAAATAACAAAAAGTTTAAATGTTTGAAAATAAATGGAGATTTTTTGATTAATATTTATAAATCTGTAACTGTCAACATTCTACCAACTGATATAAAAATATACAAAAGTTTTGTGTAGAAAAATCTATTGGCTAAACTTGAACTGAAACTTGTATTTGTAGGCATATAGCTGCCAACTTCTACAGAATATAACTAACCACTCTTTCTAAACAGTTATACACTACTTTAAATATAGAAAAATAACTAAATTGAAGTTGAATTTCGGTTAGGAATTAAAAGCAAGAGTTTTAAAAGATTTACTGATTAAAAAAAGTGGTTAATTAATTTCCACAAAAGTTGGCAGCTATGCAGGTATATTCCAATTCCAAAAAGAAGCGTTAAGTCAACGTAAAACGAAAGGACTGGATCAAAATCTATTAATACGCTGTAAAACATGGAATTAAATATGCATTTGGGTGATTCCATGGTAACTCATACTACATTTTTTAAAATTAAATTTTTAAACTGGCAAAATATTAAAAAATGCATCTATTTTTGTTCAACAAAATTCATGCTGATTACAAATTGTTTCCTTTTTTTCAACAAATCATAATCTTATAACTAATTTATTTTTTGAGCTATTAATTAAAATTGCTGGGTAACTCATGCTACCAAAAAAAAAAAAAAGATATTGACTTTTCTGTCCGTCTACAGAGTTGCGTTCTTGCTAAAATTAAGTGCTATAATATTTATGAGAGTTTGCATATACCTTTCTTATCACAAAACATCATTTAGTTTTGTATATAAAATAGTTTATTGAATTAAAATATACTAAGTGTATGGTAACTCATGCTACTATGTAGATGTGTGGCTTTCTGCTGTCTGATTTTGAAGTCTTACCATTCTGACAAAAAGAAACTTTTACACAAAATAAACTGTTGCCAACACAGCTACATAATTCGGAATAATTTCTCACACCAATTTATTAAAAAATACTTATATATTTATTTGATGGTCATGTCCATGTTCATATGGAATTGTCCATTTACATTTTGCTTTATATTTGCGCTATTTGTAAGAATGTTTTATTACTGCGCATAGAACGGCTACTTGCACGGATGCTAGTATTTTATAAGGTTTTATATATTTAACAGAGTTTTCCTCTGATCGATCACTAATGGGAAAGCTTGTCTATAGAGCTTAATGAATATAGCGATAAATTGTTAACTTAATTATTTTTGTTTCACTCGATGGATTCGATTTAATTCTGAAACGAATGTTCTAAATACTTTTGCACAAAGCTTATTCTCAGCTATAATCTGTGGTTAATGATGGAAGTATCATTACGCATATCTTTACACATCATTAAGATAAAAGTTGGCTCCAGTACACATTGTGATTGAGAACAGTCATTATGTGGATTACTTGGTAACTTATGGGAATGTGGAATAAGCATTCTAAATCCTATATAAAATTTATTAGAATAAGTACTTTGATGGACAGAAAGGCAAATCAATGAGGAATTAACTCATTGAGTTTTTTAGAGTTTTTTCTTAAGGCTTTTGACTACAATCTCGAAGACGGTCTAAAACCTTATTGTATTTCCTTTAAACTTTTAAAAATTATAAATACTACTTATTAATAAACATAAATGGGCACCCCCCCCAAAAAAAAAGAGGAGAAAGAACAAGAAAAGCAAATATACAAGACGATGAAAGTGACAATCATTATTGGGTGAGGGGATTGGAACTTAAACCCAAGACTTCATGGCTTGCAGTTGGCTGGCAGAGACAGGCACGAAGAAAAACAAATAAAAACTTTGAGAAAAAACACACATAAATACTTACAAAAAACGTACAAAAAAACAAAAATACTTATAAATAGATACGATCGTTTCGACTGAAAATTTTATTCAGTCTTCATCAGTTAAAGCCCTTCGACTCGCAAAACAGTAGGAACTGAAAAAGATATACAACCAAGCATGTTGCCACTTGGATGAAAGAAAAGGCAAGAAACCACGGAGATTAAAGGAAGGAGGGAAAAGGGGGTGGGATAAAAAGAAAAGAATAAAATAAGGACAAACAAAAATATATAAATAAATAATAATGACAATAAAAATGAAAAGCAAAAAAGAACACATAAACACACACACTCATACAAAAAAAAAAAAGAAAAAGAAAAAAGAAGAAAATAACAAACAAAAGTACAAAAAACAAAAATAACCGAAAAACTTTTTATGGACTCCATGCAAATTAACCATAGACAAAAAAGAACAATTGGTAACGTTGAAAAAGTGCAGCTGTTTCTATCACTCGATTTCACTACCAGCAATATGGCTGTCGATCGAATCGGATCCACGATTGGCCATCTGATCGACCGCCAAAAAAGCGGTCAAAGTAGAAGAGGACGAGAAATTCCACGATGCCATTCAATCGGCCACCAAAGAAGTGGCCAAGGAATTCATGTGCCACACAGACATCTAAAAAGTCAAAGAAGTTCTTTGACTAAACAGCTTCTTGTGCCACATAGCCAGCTGTGTCAAAGAAGTCCTTTGGCTTCTACAGATTAGTTGGACAAGTGTGTAGTGCGTTACTATGATCACCATGACCATTTGAATTACCCACCTTGAGTGTCGTACGGGCTCATGTACTCCGATGTCATGAACTGTTGGACCAGCGTCGTCTTGCCTACGTCGGAAGCCCCCAGGATCTGGACTTTCGACGTGGGTCCTTTGGACTGACCCCCGGATGAGCAGGAAGTGGCGCAAGACGTGTTGTTTCCGCCCGCCGTCAGGCTGGACCCCGTGGAGGCCACACTGTTGTTGCTCCTGGACCTCTGGCGGATGAAATCGCTCTTGTTGACGATGGCGCCTTTCGAGTTGATGCTGAAGCTGCGCAGCAGATAGTACTCGTCGTCCTCGTCATCGCCCGGCTCGTGGATAGGAGGACTCGGAGTCAGGTTGTTGGTCACGTCGTACCTGTTTTTCGACCTGCAAACGAAGGAGGAACGAAATGTTATGGCTGTTCTTTTAAGCAATCGCCCAACTTTTTAACAGCTTTATAACCCTTTTAGATTTGATTAAAAAAATTAGTTTTTTTAAACTAAAATTTTTATAGTAAAAGAAATAAAATTTGGAATAATAAAATCAAAATAGATACTCCTGATTACTTGTTTTCTTTATGTGCACAAATTGAAACATCCATCTTTTATGATAGCACAGGGTGATTAGAATTAAAGTTCCAGTTTAAAACGATCAGAGAAGGAAAACAACTGGACCAAATGTTATCAAATTTGGAGAGGAATTTGAAAATGTGATCTTTCCAGTTAATATATTTAAAAAGAAAAATTTGCGCCTTAAAATGAGAGTTTATTGTTTGGTAAAAAACATTTATTAGTTTATTGTTTGGTTTAAGCAAAGCTATACGAAAGCTATCTGCCAATGGAGGGGGGGGAGGAGAAATACCTTGGGAGGACTTTCTAAGGGGCTATAACGCACATTTCAAGTTTAAACCTGGAGAAAACCGTCCCAACCGTCCCAAGACAGTCTCTTGGTATGCCAGAACCTTAGACTTTCACACTTCGGCCATATACCAATGTTCAGCTGCCTTATCCACTCGGCCACTTGTCGGCAAACTAAAAGTTTAACGAAAGAATAAACATTGTTTGTCGTTTTTCTGAATTAAGGTCGATACTGATAAACCCCGTTTCCTATGTATTTCAATAGATGACGGGACATTGAGACGGAAAAAAAAAAATCTTCCGTTTTTCTCTCCATTGTGTGAGGTTCAAGGTTTGCGGTTTAACGTGGTGGATGCTGATTGGTCTTTAAAAATTCCTAAAATTCGCACGAAAAATCAGCTTCGGTCGTTACTCTAATACTGAAATGGTGATTTGAATAAGACTTCAGATTTTACCTATACATTTTGTTAATGCTTGCCTCTCCTATTTTCACAACCCACTTCTCTCCATATTACCGATGCAATGGGTGTCCGAAATTAAACGAAACTATTTTGAAGTTGTCTACAGACGAAACTATTGTTAAGAAATGAAATTTTGTGTTGGACATAAAGAAGGTATGAAAATTTGTTTGAGCGAATAATATAAAAAAATAGTTCAAATGCTTGCCATCAGGGGCGTTTTATTTAATGAATTACACATTTGACATACATTTATGATAGTTTACAAATATTATCACAGGAAAAAATGTTCAATATGATGGCCACTATTGCCAGCTACCGTCTGGAGCCGTAAAAGAGCATGGCCCATTGTGTTCGAGGTAATAATACGAACACTTTGTAAAATTATGTTTTTAAGATCAGGGAAAGTATTACAAACCTGCTGTAAAATGCTGTCATTAACATCTGGCAAAAAATTCTTGGATTATCACGACTGATAATAAGTTTCAAACTCCCCAAAATCCAAAGTCGCATGGATTGAGGACCGGGATGATGCATTTATCATTAAAAATGCCCCCTGGTGGCGGATATTTGAACATTTTTTTTTTAATTCGCTCAAACAAATTCCCATACCTTCCTTATATCCTAAGCAAAATTTCATAACTTTCTCAACAAGTTTCGTGTGTACACAACTTTGAAAGAAGGGTCGTTTAATATTGGACACCCAGTTTAAATGAGTTTTGTTTTTAATTATATGTATGCGATTAAAGAAAAATAATAAGCTCATGATTTCTTAATAAACAAATCTAACAAGAACAAATTTATTAACACAAGCAATTCCTCCGAGGATCCCAAAAGTATAAATGAGGTTTGGGATAAGTTTGTATGGATGTAATTAAAGAAAAATGATAAGCTCGTGAATTCTTAATCAACAAACATAAAAAATATATATTCTATATAATAAAGTTTGATGATTTTGTCTGTTAATTACATGGATGTGATTAAAGAAAAACAATGTACTCTTGAGAATTCTTAATAAATCTATCTTTTCAAAAATCCAAAGTATAAAATTCGGTTGATTTTCGTTTGGTTATTTAATTTAAATTTGAACAAAAGGTAAGCCATTGTAAAACTCAACTCTCCCCTGTATCCTACGTAATTTTCATTGAAAAAAATATAAAAAAGAAAGCGTTAATTAAATTGAAATTACAAATATACAGAGTTAAAACGGTGTTAACAACAAACACAAAACTCATACATTCAGGAGAACTAATTGTAAAAGTCGTTCGCAATTCCTTGAACGGATAAAACTTTTAAGAGGCCATCATGGTAAATATTTATCATGTTTGACAGTTTACAAGCTGTGTAACTCAAAACATCTGTGACACAATGAGCAAACTCGCAAAAATCAATTCCCTTGTTGACAACACCTGGGAATTTCACAGAATAACGCAGACTAAAAATTTACATTTATTCATTGACTCTTTCTCTGCGAAAATAATTTCAAAGGAAAGGATTCTTAAGGGTTGTTAGTTAATTAAGGTGTGTAAATATAACTAATAAATCTTTAACGAAAACTTACTCTGTGATAAAAGAAATTGTTAAACTCATAGATTTAATCTCTTTAGTACCGAGTAAAGATGATTTAAGAAAATAAATCGCAAATAAGACGCTGAGATAATTTGAAATTTTTTCCAATATCAGGGATGTGTCCGATTTTTCTTGCACTAGAGGGCTATTCATAGCTGCCAACTCTCCGGTTTCTTTCGGGAGATTTTTTACCACTAATTTTTGCTTATCATCCTTTTGTAACAGGGAGTAGAAATTTTGAATGCTAAATAAAACTGTTTAAAAATTGTGGTGAAAAATCTCCCAAAAAAATCCGGAGAGTTGCAGTTATGATTTCCTTTATGACAGTATTTTTTCTCCACATAATTTGAGGACTTGATTTGTGGGCGTCGACTCTTTTTAGTTGCATTTTCGAACAGGGTTGCTTGACAGAGGAAAGGGGTGAGGAGGAATAAAATATTGAAAATTTCCATGGTTTGCAATGCTTGAATGTAAATTAGACTTATTTTGCACAAAACTAACAAATGGTTGAGGTATCAAAAGTAGAAAATTTTGAAGTAAATAAATTACATATTAGTAAAGTTTCATGGTGCTTTAGTCATGCCAGTTTCGCTTTGCAGATATAAAATAATTTTTAAAAGTAACATCCAAGACTCCTTTCTGTATTTTTATAACATCAAAATTATCTATGCTTATTTCTCTGTATCACATGAAATCATTCTTCAACTTCGGTTGTTGCTAAATTAGCTTTCATGCTCGTATTGGTCAGATGAGCAGAAGACAGTCATTTACTCAGCAATGTTTCTGTCAGCATTTTGTCTGCCTAAGAGAATCTTCAAACTACCCATTAAAATTTTCAAAATAAGTTAGAGTGTGCTCATATGTATATGTGAAAGTTTCACAAGAAATGTATGCCTGGTTAGATAAGTGCCAGTGTCTAATTACTTAAAAATTCACACCACAATTAAAGTAAGCTATATTAAGAAAAAAATTCTCGATATATTAATACAGCTCTGAAGTATTCAATGATTTATTTTTTTTATTTCTATTTTTTTTTCCAATGGGCGGGCACTTGCTCATCAAGCATTCGCCACTGCAAAGCCCCGAGTCACTGTCCATTTTATTATAGGAGCACCCAGTGGGCGGACAGCATTACCCCCTATGAAGGGACGGACAAGTTAACATCCATGCCCAAGCCGGGATTCGAACCCGGACCCACGGCGTGATAGAATGGTTCTCTAGCCCCTACACCACCTGGGTGCCATTCAATGATTTATTAGGACAGAGAAACAACAATTTTGCAGTTTTTAATATTATGCTAAAAATTTTAATACAAATTTCATAATAATAAATCTAAAGCTTAAAGGTCAGCTGAGTAAAACACCGTCAGGTAAATCATCAATATAAAATTTCGTTATTGTTAACAAATTGTAAGGAGGGTATTATCATGATTACATTCATTTAAATTGAAACCCTTACAAAGTTAATTTTTCCGATTAGTAATTTAATTAACAGCTAGCACAAATTAACAAAATAGTTATTTTAGGTATTGAATTGCTAAAAAAAGTGTATTAAAAGTTATCACAAGCTAAAAAGTGTTTTGTTGAATTTAACAAAACTTGTTTGTTTAAGTAGTTTGGTAGCTTTGTTTTGTTGATTTAACAAAAGTTTGTTTGATTCAACCAAACTGATTTAACAAATTACTTTGAATTTTTACAAAATTTTGTTTTTGTTAAAAACTCAGAATGAATGAAATTTGAAATCGCTCTACAGTCAATTAACGCATGCATCAGAACATGCGCAGAAGTGTGAAAGACAACCAAACCTGCCCAAAGGAAATTTTTTAAATTCTTATTTACGGAGGAAAAGGGAAGAAAGGAAGGACTTGCACTGTCTGCTAAAACGTTTAAAAATGGATAACATCACACACATCAAAAACGAAAATTATTTGGATTTTTCCTCAGTTTGTTGGAAATTTCAGAGGTAATCCTAATTAGTTTATCTATTAATAAAAATTTAGATTTTTATTTTAGTGTTTTTATAAGTTTAAGATCAAAACCACTCAATGTCCGTTAGGCTTAGTTAAAACAACCAGAATGACTTTTCAACAATGTACCGGGCCGCAAGGGATATGAGGATGTAAAAATATTAATACAGTAAAACTCGCTTAAGACGCTCCCGCTTAAGACGCTTTCCCGCTTAAAACGCTTTTTTTGTCAGTCCCCGGACATTTCCTATACTAATCAATGTAAAATCCACCCGATAAGACACTTTCGTTCTGCTTTGTGTCGTCGGTTAAGACGCTGTTCTCGTATTTCTGATGCAGCTTTTTTTTTTCTTTTGGAAAGGTATTGCAATCCCTCAGAGGTTAGTCACAGTATACTAACGCTCTAATACCCCTTGATAAGTATCCATTCATTCAAATCCCCTCTCTTTAACTCTTACCCATCTCTCTCACGCTGCTGTCAGGTTGTTATGCCCATCTTTACTCAGGAATACAGAAAGATTGCAATACCGACATAGTCCGGGTTTTCTCTCCCTTGACCGTGAATGTCCCCCCGGAGCTAAAAATCCAATTCATCAAAATTCGCTCCACTTCTGAAGGGGGTGTAAAAAGTAAAATCAGTTCCATAAATTACATCAGTGAAGCTTGGGACGAAATTAAACCAGTTGTAATAAAAAACTGTTTTCGGAAAGCTGCGTTTGATGTGTGGGATAATTCAATTCAGGCTGACATTTCACTTCCAGAAGATGAGGACTTTCAATCATTGGAGAATTTCCCTGATTATACAACGGTGGACGATCACCTCGTGACCTGCAGCATTCGGACTTATAAAGAAATAATCGCAGATACCACGTTTGAAGGGATTGTGAAAGAGGATGCCGTGGAACAAGAGGAGGACGAAGAAACGGAACCGACAGTTATACCAAACGTTACTACTGGCTTGTATTATGTAAGTGAGCAGCGGAAAGTACTGTCCTCTTTGGAACATACCGAGGAAATGTTGACCTACGTCAACAGGATTGATAATTTTCTTGCTGCAAAACATACGCAGAATCTTAAACAAACGAAAATAGATGTTTTTTTTTTCTCCAGCACATCAGAAATGGGAAGTTCGGTGCGTATTATATTTTTCATTTGTACAATATTATCTATGCAGTATAATATGTATCTTATGTAATTTCTAAATGAAGAGCAATACATACGTATTTTTTCTATGCACTTAGATTTTGTTCTTTCCCAATTCACCCTAAGACGCTTTCCCATTTAAAACGCTCTTTCAAGCTGGTCCGTTGAAGAGCGTCTTAAGCGAGTTTTACTGTATATGAATAGGCTCGATTAAGGGCCATGTGCCTTTTAAAAGTGATGAAAATCGAAAAAAATGCTTTCATGTATATGTGATTCTACATAAATAATTTATTTACACAAAAGAAATTTTGCATATCAGTGCAAGTGCAGTGGCCTTTTCTGTTTACATTAATGTCTTCAAAAATTTCTCAAGTTTATTAGGAAATTTAAATTAATTAACTAATTAAAAGCAATTATTTTCCATATGTCGTTTACTGCGCGCAGCCAAACACGCGTAAAAATTATTTTACAGGCTCAATATTTTTCTACGTACATTCGGATAATGCACAATTAAAACGACCTATTTTTATAGCTGGCATTACATAACTTTTTAATTTTACAAATGATTTAATTTGTTAATTAATGAAAAAATAATTAATAATTATTTTTCTGTAGGTAGGTATGTAACATCAACATAATAGATCATATTACTTACGTATTATCCGAGTGTATGTAGAATAAATGGAGTCACTTAAATGATTTGTACATGTGTTAGGCTGTGTGCAGTAAACCAAATACAAAATCAGTTAAGGGCACACAGTACAGGACCTTTAAAACCTTCAAAATATCGATTTTCATATTATAACGCATTTTGAATATTCATACATTTATCAACCCTGTACAAAAAACCGCACTCCAAAATTCCCACTTAATCATGAGTTATAACGATTTTTGTAGCTCATTGTGCAGCCGGCAGAATGTTGGAAACTTTAAATCGTGTTTTCTGAGAATGACTAATTTTCAACTTGCGCGCACGATTACTTTAAAACTTTAAACGCTAGCCTTCTGAAATTCATTTTCCAAGTGTATCTACTTATAGTGCAAACACCAAAACCAAAAAAAATCTCATTATAATTTTTGTTTTGTTTAAATTAGACATATATTATGTATTTTACACTATTTTTGATAAATTTTCAAAATTTTGCTAAAATTTTAAAATTTAATCCCTTTTTTTCCATGTATTCTGATTTTAAGTTGACGATAAGTATCTTACAAATGAAGGGTCCAGGGAAGAACGATGAGAGTCCACTTTTCGTCAATGTTGAGGTTTCTACTGCATTCTGTTGTTCATTAGTGGCACTATTAATATCCGAACCCATACCAAAGCATCCGATACCAAAGCCCCAAGAGATTTACTGGGGAAGAACGTGGAAAGTCCCGTGCGCCTTTCGATTTTTTGGAAAATCAACTGTATTGGACTCTCATCGTTCTTCCCGTGGACCATTCAAATATAATTTGTCAAGAATTGTTACTTGTTTGCTTTTTTTTTCAAATTATACAGTGCGCAAATTACTTTGTGATTACCATTGTAAAGTACTTTTTAAAACTTAAATTAAAGAATTAATTTTGTATCTTCAGTCTCATAATGTTTCATATATGATAACACTACATCAGTGTATTTTTGGTAATACAAAAAAATATATATATATATTCATATTATTCGAAACATAGGAGCTCAAGTATGCTCATGTTTGCAGATCATTTCGGCGAAGTTAAAGGTCCTGTGCCCACTTAACAAATTGATTATTCGTAATTAACTTAGAAAACTTTTGAGGACATTAACGTAAACAGAAAAGGCCATTTTATCCATATACAAAATTCCTTACAAGTAAATAAATTACTTTTATAAATATAGGATCATATACATAAAAGAACTTTTTTCAATTTTCATCATTTTTAAAAGGTACAAGACCCCTTAAGATTTTTTTTTTTGGGGGGGGGGGGGGATCGTGAAAATAGACTTAGCTGGACAATACCAGCATAATGTATTTATACATATGAATATATATTTCGAAAATATTTTTGTAGTTTAAGTTTTAAAGCGGAACACAATTTTTTAAATCCATATCAGTTTTATGTAGATCAGTTTAATTCGTATAACACGCCGGAAAGAAAATAGCTTATGGTTTGGTTAGCACTCGTCTTTTTTTATATTCTTTCTAAGGGAAAATACGTTCACTTTCAAACACTAGCGATAAAAATGTTTATTAACATTGTATTACATTTATCAAAGCTCAAAGTTTTGCTAGCTGAGTGATTGTATAAACTGTCATTTTCACATCTGGTGTTAATTTGATCTTTCGAGCAAAAAAAGAAAAAAAGAAAGAGAGCTTTCATTTCACAGCAGACTTTCAAAATAGCTGACCCGTATACTCATTTTTTCATCTACTAGAATTTGGATCAACTTACTTAGTGAAATAAAAAAGATCTAGATAAAAAGTTGAAGAAATAATAAACATACTTATTTGATTAAGAATACAAATACGATTTTGGATTGTCTTTAAAATGTTGTCCCAAGTTTTTGTATGGGGGGGGGGGGGAACTGACTTTTTTCTTTAATTTCTAGATGAAAACACTAAAATAAAGATGTGAATTTTGATGAATAGAGAAATTATCTAGTCTTTTCTCTGAAAATTTCCACCAACTGTGTGTGAGTCAAAAAAATAACAGTAAAATCAACAAAAATAGTTTTGTTAAATGATTTAGCACAACACCAGTTAACAATGAAATTTTGTTAATTCAAACAAAGTATTTGGTTGATTTTAACCAAAGTGAGAAGTGACGCAGATCTCGTATCAATCGGTGGTAGGATCCGATTCAGTTATTTTTTAGTGAAGTTGAAACATTTGCAGTGGCAGATCCAAGAGAGAGAACACTTCCACTCACTTTTGAACCCATGTTTAAACCGTTCAGTCCCGTCATGGAAGAAGAGCAACGGAAAAGATTCTCCTTCCTTGACTGATGTTGCTTCCCAGAATTGTTCTTTGAGTGTTCCCCAAGGCACAGACTTTCACAAGTGCAACTGCTAGGTTCTGGAAGAGCGTTCAAAGAACCATTTTGGGAAGCAACATCGGTAAAAGAAGGAGAATCGTCTCCGTTGCGCCTCTTCAATGATGAGACCGTAAAGGTTAAACATGAATTCAATATTTAAAACGAACAGGATATTTTTTTATTTAAAAATAAAAACAGTTACAAATCTCTAATAATGCGCTCGGCCCTACCTTGAAACTTTTCTGGATCAGCCGATGAACATTTAAGTTCAATCAGGCCCCTTACTAAAGGAGGGGAGACCCCCCCCCCAACACTCGCAAATTCTGTTAAACTTGGCAAAATTAGATACCTAGTTGTCAAAATCGGTAAAAAAGTCTAACGAAAAGTATAACTAACTTTTTATTTCTGGTACACCGGACAGAGGTTACACAAACCTATTTGGCAGAAGAAAGAAGCGCTGTAAATATAGTTGATAGAAAAATAAATAAGTTGGTGAAAACTGATATCTGCCTTCCTTCCCACTCACACACACAAAAAGGTCTTAGCATTGGCCCTGAGATCGCATTTCGACGAATTAAATGGCAACAACAGTGATATTTAGGAATGATTATTATAATAGAGGTCTGTATGTTTCCTAATTGCGGTGAGTCAGTCTCACTTTTTGTCGCCCGGAGGAAGGCCGCTGATCCAGCAGCAAACGGACACGTTAAACAACATTGTTTGCCTGGGAGAAATGCAGTGCACGCTGAAAGTAAGTCCTTGCAATTTTGCTTCTTTTTATGCAGAGCAGTGACAAATTTCAGGGGGATCTCAAGTTTCATAAATGTGGTAGTCAGAGGTATCTACAAAAGACAACCAAAGTGCAAAATCGCTCATTTTTGTGAATTTCAATACTTAATTTTGTGAATGACCACACCAGTTTTTAATAAAAGTCACAATTTTGTTATAATAATTGATAAAACAGTTAAACAAAGCTGTTAGTATGACAATTAATTAGAATCGTTTACGTGGATTATATTTTGATGAAGGGGCAGCAAAACGGCCAGAATTTTCGTCTACAACGACATCTAACGACATGATCACTTCGTTTGTATAGGGTCACCTTTAAAAATTTCTGAACATTTACATCGGTTTCTGTCGTGACCGTTCATTATGTAAATGAAAGATTTAGGTTCTAAAACCGATCTGTGCCGCTTTACCAGGGGGTATTGGTGTGTCTTGCTTGATATTCGGAACAGAACATAATTATTTGCCAGCCTACCTATTCATATTTGGTCTTGCTTACTCCCTAGATTGTGTTTTTTGTACTTCAATAAGTGGAACTCACCTTTTTAATTTTTCGTTCTACCAAACAAGATGTCTTTATATCTGGCTTTTCTGAGACGACTATCTTTACTACTGGGGCAGTTTCTTTTATATATTGGACTGCTAGGCGCCGTGTGCTCTAGAAAGTTTAGTTGGGCGTAGTTAAAAATTAGATCTTAAGGACAGTTACTCAAAATAAATATTTTAGTTTTATTGACTTTTATCTGTTCGCCTGCAATGCTCCAAGGAGACAAATAGAACGATTCTCCTTTCGGTACCATCGTTGCTAACGGGCTTGGGTCTTTGAATGCCCCTGTTTACAGCCCAGTGTGCAAACAATGTGGAGAATGGAAATTTGCTTTTCGTTGCTTCCTTGAAACGATGGAAGAAATCAGGTTAAATGTTTCTTTCGTTGGAATTAAATATTTCTTCAACCTTGCAATGAAACTGCGCCCCCTTCCAAGTGACGCCACTGGCAAGTGCCTTATCTTCCTACATGGTAGTTTATTCAGCTTATTTCTATAATGCGGCTTTGTCTTTACAAAACGGCGACTTTGTCAAAACAGCTTTGTCAAAATACGTTGAATTTTTCTGACGAGGAGGTGGCCATGCAGGATGCTTAAAAACAGGATATATTTCAAAAACTGTTGTGAAAGGTGGCACTGTTGTAATTGTCTTAACAAAACGGCGACTTTGTCAAAATACGGAAAACAACTGTCAAAATACGTTGAATTTTTCTAACGAGGAGGTGTCCATGCAGGATGCATAAAAACAGGGTATATTTCTGGCACTGTTGTAAAAGGTGGTAGAAGAACCGGACGATTCAGAGTTATACAGTAATCACGGACATGCATATACGGCGATCACCGGCCATTGACAGACGGGCGAAATCGCATTAACTTCTAAATACAGATATAAATACCGGACCTCTTTTGCCGGTTTTATAAGTGCTTTTCCACTGAATAATCACTCCCTTAATGCTTTAATTTTATAAGGTAAGACTATTTGAAATTTCTGGTAGAAGCTATAACTATTAGCAAATATTATAAAAAAGTGTTTGATGTTTCTGATGCGGGTGCCAGATCCTGCCCCCTAAGGGAGGCGATGGGCAGAGGGGTGCACCTTCAATTTTTAGGGCCCCAGTTGGAGGATGCACGATTTAGCCCGTGGTCTCTTATTTTTTGAACCAATTCCAGAGGACGGTCCAAACTCCTGAAATCGGCACCCCCAGACGTATCGTTTAACAACTTGGAGGACATTGAAGCCACGACAGATTTTACGTGCACCAGCTCCCATTAGCGTACACGGTCCCACAGTAGTCGAGCCGAGAGGAAGTTGGCCTGGCCAAGCCGGACGATGCTTCACTTGCCGTGTTCTAATGGGGACGGAGTTTAGCGCCCAGACCACTGCCGGTCATATTTTAAGTTATTAATTAAAATACACTCACACATTTCAAGTTTAATTATGGACACCTTGTATATATATATATATATATATATAATTATTTGATTCATCATTTAACGTTGCTCATTAGTAACTCGTAATGTTAGTATGAGTACTAACCTGAGATCATCGCAACATCATGACACAAAAAAATATTCGATCACTCACGATCGAAAAGAAAAGTTTGACCTTTTGCAATGAAAACTCCTCACTTTCAAAATATTTTATTTCGACTTTATACTGTTATTTAGGTTTAAGTTTTAGCATTAATGCCTTAGACACTACACTATGTGGACAACAGTTTTGTTTTATAATTAAAAGTCATAAATGCAAATCAGGATCTCGGAGATAAAGTTTTCCAGAGAAGATGAATGAAAGCAATCCATAACTGAAGAATCTCCTCAATAACACCAATAATGTTACGAAGTGCGTCCAAAACTTGGTTTAACGTGTTCATGTTTGCATTCAAAACAAGGGCGAACACTTTCAACGTTTGATGTAAGAGACAATAATGTAAAAAATGTGAATTAAATTATATTTTTAAAATAAAATTATCAAGAAACGGGCGTCTCCGTTCCCGTATTACCTTACTAATAAAGTTGTAGCTGCTCAACAGTGTTTGAAATTTTACACTTAAACAAGATTCAAACAATTATGCTAACGTCAGCTTAAGACTGTCAGATTAACTGTCAGATTTAAGAATAATTAGAAAAATCAGCGGGTACTCTTTCAAATTGATCTCCCTGTAAAATGATAGTAATCATTACTTATTTGACATACTGTTTATTGTAAAATTTTACCAATTTTTTCTAAGAGGCAATTGTTATTTATGTTCTACAATCATGTTCAGTGTTGCAGTTTTCTCTAGGCATGGACAGTTAGTATACTATCGTCTCCAGAAATATCTGACTGTAGAGTTGGGTAGATAGCTGATAAGAAAAGCAGAGTAATTTTTATTACCTTGAAGGGCGGTGCGAAAACGCTAGATCCTGTAACTTATAATTGAATAACTAATACCGTAGCTTTTGTGCTTATCGGTACGAATACGTTTTTTGTTATATGTAATTTATGAAAATGTAAGTAAAATAAGGGGGCAGAAATTTTTGGTTTTTATTGAGGGGGTGGAAGTGTGTGTGTGGGGGGGGGTTAAGTAAAAGTTGTATAACAGCCCACTAAATCTGGCACTGGCATTTTGTTATTCAATTACTACAACTACATATTACTGCCAATAAAGGAACATGTGCAATAAATATCAACAGATGATTATTCTTTCCAAGACAAGGACATGTATCTAAGAAAGCTAATTTAGGGTAAAATAGCTTATCACATAAAAGAAAGTTAAAGGGTTTCTGCTGTCACTGGTCTGTCTATAATGCTACGCTTATACACGTGTTTCGGTATATCATCTGCATTCAAGCTATGTATAGGTAAACAAACTCTATGTTCAAACGTATTTGACTACTGCCTGACTGCGTTTGGCATGGAACATTGGTAAGCTGCCAGTAAAGATGAATCCAAATTGACCGGTCGAGGAGGGGAAAAAGCGAACGGATATTGCAAATTTTTTACTATTTATATTACAAATCAGCAATCTGGTTTGCGTTATTTTAAATGTATAAACCGATTCATGTAGGTTCAAAAATATCATCGCAGTAAACAAATCGTTATATCTTGAAAGATGCGTCTGAATAATATAGCGGCAAACGCACATCTCACTGGCATCCCCAACAACTAATGGACGTGACCACCTCTAAACCGTATGCTTATATTTCTGTCTAATCGATAGTCAAACGGCACCTACATGAAAAATAACATAGTTATTTAAGGGAGCCCGTATTCAATGTCTGGGATTAGGGAGAGAGAAATTATAGACACCTATGGATCTCTTACGACCGTTTTCACTAAGTACTTGATACCTGCGTTAACCCACCGAAATGAGGATCAGCTGTCGAATGGATGTATATTTGATGTCTATTTAACGTCTGAAGGGGTTAACACGGGTGTCAAGTACTTGGTGGATACGGCCGTTTGGCTTTCATTCCATGTGTTACTAAGTATCTGATCATCTTTATGAGCAGCTAAGGTGGTGCCCCCGTACAGGACGCAAACCAGCGAAAAGGCCTAAGAGACGCACTGCGAAAAAGCACAAATAACTTATAGATTAAAGAACATTTCTTTTTGAGTGGAGGAATGTGTAAAATGACTATACTCGCACCGGGCGTAACATGGATTAGTTTCGGTTATGCTGAGAGCTAGAATAAAATGTGAAGTTGGATATGGAAAAGTAAAAATTCTAAAACTGAATACGTTTTGCACAGTATGAAACGTACTGGCACAGTCATTAACCATTATCAAAGCTTCCAACTTTTACTACCTTTTATTTAAATATTTCTCACCACAACTTTTAAGCAGCTTTATTTTATATTAATAATTCAAATAAGATTATTGGAGAGGGTAAGTAGACTGTAGCATTAAAACATGTGTTGAAGAAATAGGACGTAATTCGAATTCGATATTGCATAAATTATTTTGTTATAGTTCGAGGAGCAAAGTTTTAAGTCTGATATTAATAAAAATACAATAAAGCAAATTTTTCTTTTGGTCTAGCTTCAAATAATAATCCGCTTGATATCTTC
Source organism: Cheiracanthium punctorium (assembly GCA_038373885.1). Classification (NCBI taxonomy): domain Eukaryota; kingdom Metazoa; phylum Arthropoda; class Arachnida; order Araneae; family Cheiracanthiidae; genus Cheiracanthium; species Cheiracanthium punctorium. The sequence goes on along the minus strand of JAWZYV010015005.1, from coordinate 573,930 downwards.
ATAATTAAGAGGCTAAAGACATCTTTCTCAGTACTCTATTACTTAAACGGGAATTGTTTGCCGTCTGAGAAAAATATATCAAAGATAGTTGCCCAATGTCATTTAATCAATGAATTTCAAGGATAAAAGAATAAGAAAAGCATCAAGAGCTTTTAAAAGATATACCATGTCAGAATTATTAGCTTTCTAACTTCATTAGATTTTGTATTAAAGACTAGATGCATGAAACTGGGAATTTAAAGACTCGGTGTGTCACGCACTACTGATACTTAATTGCTTTGTTCACTAAAACTGGGAACATATATTTAGAATCAGAACTTAAATCTGTAATTGTATGCAGTTTAACGCAAATAAATTATCCCCTTTATGACAATATCATGGCTGCCGTAAATATTGACATGTTTCAACTATAAGAATTACAAATTACTTTTAAGCGTAAATTTCATGCCCAGAAATTTATGCTTAGTCATAGCACGGTATATTTAATTTAGTTCTTAAGACTCATAATCCGACAGACAAGGCAGGTATTTCTGGAATTGGTTGAAAGTTATGTGAGTCGAAAAGTTTTTTAAAGTCCTTTTTATTTCAGATTCAAATAGAATTAAGGTATAATTTTCATAGTTTCGGTTTCGAATTTAGAATTTTCAGTAGAAATTTGTGTTTAAAATTATTCGAGCCGTAGATTTTACTATCCCTAAGAAAGAAACAAAAAATTTTTAATCTGGAACATTTTCATATTTTAAAAAGGCACTGAAGTGCTGTATATTAAAAGCGCATCACAATCCATGCGTCGTCCTTATTTTTCTTCCTTGTTTCATAAAACACTTCTTACGAATCTTTTTTTTTTTTTTAATCGCCTACTAAAACTGTTTCACAATATTCGTTTGGCATATTCTAACTATACTTCTCCCTAGTAATAAAATGTAGCGTTTGCCAGTTTCCCCGCCAAATACAGAAGGTAGTGACAAGCTATAGGTTCAGTTCTGGTGACGTATTTTATCCCCAAACTTGGCGAAAGAATTAATAAAATTTGCAAATCTTGACAACTTTCGACATTTTATTTATCCCCCTCTCCCCGACTGTCTGGCAACCCTTTTGAAAATGTAATGAAAACGTGTCGACGGGTCCAGAAAATACATCCACAAATTATGTCCGCAAAAATATTCACAAAAATATCTCTCCAGAAAAACCTCTTGCGAACAAAATAGCACTCAAATTTAAGAAAAGAAAAAGAAAACAACAGTAGAGCATTTTTTAGTATTTTTTCTTTCTTAAACCTGTCCGCAGCTTGTATCTGGGATTAAATTCCACTATTAAAAATAATGAGAAATTCCAAAACAGCTGTTATAATATCTCTAAAAATTATTCCGTCGAAACGCAATTAAATCTCATATGTTGTTAGCCTTTTCACACAGTCGGAGGATTATTTTCCGCTTGAAATATCTTTTTTTGCAGGACACACATGTACGTTAATTGGCTCTGTTGAGGACGAGAGAAACTTCGTCAGGGAGAAATTGGAATAAAGACTCAAAATATAATCTTGATGACCGTTTTTACGCAAGTAGGTACGTCATTACTCTTGTTTGTGATAGAGAAGTTATTATTATTATTTTTTATTTATTTATTTTTTTTTTTTTTAATGGAGCATCGTCTTACGGCAGGTTGACGGAATAGCGTAGGGTTCTCAAAAGAAAACTCGATCCCCTTTTAATGATTAGCTGCATAAGCGCCCTCTAGCGACGAATCATAATAATGGCAAAAACATTATAATAATGGCAAAACCCATGCAGCCTACTACTAACGCATGCATTAGCACGACACAAACTTATTGATTACGACACTGTGCGCCATCTTACAAGAATATTTCGTTTAGCTCTTTTAGAATACTTCGATGGTCGTCCTATGGCCAAGTCAGTGGACCGGAGTAACTCTTGATTTTTCATCATGGGCGCCCATAGAAAATTTCAAACTTTTAACAAATTTAGTTCTGGTTTTGCCATTTGTTTACATCATGAGACATTACCCTGAAACTCTAGGGGGGGGCAAGTGCCCTACCTTGCCCCCCCTTATGGGCACCCATGTTTTTCATGCTTTCCTTTTCATACTTATGCAGTATTATTACTCAGGCACTAGGACAGTGCGTGAAGATGGTTGCAGAAGTCTTGCCAGTTGTGTCTGGATCTGAAGTTAGAAATCTTAGACTTAACTTACTAAGGGCAGGAGGGGCAATCGTCCCCCTAAAATTCAAGCAAATTTAGGTATAACGTATCCGAGAATATAACAGGGAGACCATTCCTTGCTTACCATTTCTTCCTAAGTTAACGCTAACTCCATTTACCGTTAGTGTTAGCGTGAGTGAAACCGCTATGCAAAAACTCCCTATTTCCAAACTATAAGCAAAATTGCCCTCTAAATGTTACATGTTGACCCCCCCTCCCCTCCAATGTTACATGCCAGATTACGCCGATGTTAGAGATTGTTTCATCTTGGGAAAGTTGAAATCTCACAATGTCACGTCAAGATTTAAGAATAAAATGCACTAAGAGCTCGTATATTCAATAGCTAATATAAAAAGCGTAGAAGAAAGAGTGGGAATTTTTATGCAGCCATCCCATTGTGTGACTCCGTGGTAGAAACTGCAAAGTGCAAGGATATTTTTAACAACTGCTAAGTTTTTTGGTTTGTTTGTTTTGTTTTGTTTTTGTTTTAACATTCTAAAATTTCGACACCCATGCTTAAGTGCAATATTTCGAAATTAATGGTGGTCATCTGGTCACAGAATACTGAAATATATAACGGACCAGTAAAAATCAAAATTTGTTGGTCCGCCAGACCAGTAACGTTTACTTACATTTTTCTCTGGCAAAATTTCCCCATTTAGTTCCACAATACATGTCATCTAGTTCTACCAGTGCACGCCATATAATTTGATCTATTTCAGATTTTTTATAATAGGTATTAACGTTTTTTGATTCAACTCTTAACGGAAATGAATATATATTCTCACATAATTTCTTTCTTTTTTTTATAATTTTTTTAAAATCATGTAAACGGACCAGTGATAAATGTTACTGGCCAGAGAAGACATGGAGTCACTAATTCTTTGGACCACTAAGTAAATAATCTAATTTCTACCGTTTTCTTTAAGCTGAAAACAATTAATTACAGTAGAAGCCGCTTAATGTAATCACGGTTAATGTTATCATTCGGTTAATATTATATCTCTTGATGTTATCAAATTTTAGATTAATTAGTTCATTTTCGATGAACTAATTAATCTAAAAGATTAATCTAGAGATTCACGACGAAGTTCTTGGAAATCTCACAACATCAGATAGGCCTTTGTCCTAAATAATTTAATTAACTTTGGGGTAAATTAGCATGTAATATTGGAGGGATGGGGGGTCAAAATGTTTCCTACAGCAGAAAATATTTTCATACTGAATTTTCTTGATTTTTTTATGGAGAGAGGGGCTGGTATTGACCTCTCTTGCCCTTAGTACTTATGCCTATGTTCACTATGTTAAAATAATGTGTGTGTTTCCTACTAACAACATCCTCTCCGCACTATTACTATTTTCCTCTTTTAAATTTACATTTTTCGTTTATTATAATCAATCAGTTATAGCTAATATAGGATTGGCCCAATGAGATCACATTAAGCGGCGTCTACTGTAGTTATGAATAAAGGGTTTTAAAAGCAGTTTAGTCATATAAAAAGGAAAAATAAAATCACTACATTTTTTTTACACTATACTTAAGTTTCACCCCAATGTACGTACAGCTCTTTTTTTTATGTTTCTGTTTATTTAAACACAGTTATTTAATTTTAATTTCTTCAGACTTTTTGAGTGGTTTTTAATACGCTAATAATTTTTTGTCTTACTGCATTTTATTAATTATATTCAATAAGCCATGCTTACGATACAAAATAATACTACCTCTTTATTCTCTTACTATTCAGTAAACCTATTTTTACGTTACTTTTTAAATAAACTTATTCTCCGTCAAATAAGGAAAGAAGGTTCTTCAATTTTTTTTTCTTCCAAGGAATTTTAGTGCAGGATGTAATTATATAACTTTCTTCGGAACAAAATCATACAGGACAAAGATTATTTTCATCCCAGTTCTCTTAAATAATACACACTTATACTAATTGGGTGTTTAAAAGACAGAAACACTTTTTTAGGATAAAAAATAAATGACACAGTACTAAGATGCCATTTAAAGAAAAGAAACTTGACGAATAATGGGAGATATTTCTTTGTCGTTGGAGTTTTAATTTTATTTCTCATCACGGGGAAATAAAAAATACATACCTTTTTATTTCTTGCGAAAAAAATATTTTTATTTAATCGTTACAGCAATGGAAAAAGAACATCATTATTATTTTATAAAGATTGGAGAGGAATTATTGTTGGTTTAAGCTGAATTTTTGTCCGAGAACATGCATGTTTCAGTATCAAGACAAATGATGAAAAATTTTCAATACAGCCTTCAATTTTAAATTAGAAAAAATTAAAACAGATTCTTTTACTTTTATCTTTCACAGCATAGAATTTAAAGCCACTAGGTTTATGCACGAAAATATCTTTTTTAACGAAAAATAAAGAAAGAAAAGAAAAGAAATATATACTTTAAATCTTTTGTTTAAAAAATATAGGTCCTTCATTTAGATAATACATTTGTACAGGACAGTGGCAGAGCAGAGGTTGGGATAGGGGGGGTCACCCCCCCCAATGAGGAATTTCTTGCCGTACAAAATGTATATTCTTCACTTCCTTGTGACACACGCAGAGATGCCAAGTCTCCCGCTTTTTTCGGGAGATTTCTCACCACAACTTTTAGACAGTTTTATTTTAGATTAAATATTGGGACTTATATTAATTATACGGTTGTACGTAAAAATTAGTGGTGGGGAATCTCCGGAAAAAAAGCAGGAGACTTGGCATTTCTGCACACGTATACATATATGTGAATTGCAGTTGTCGTAACCCCCCGCGCATGAAAATTTTTTGGCTACGCTACTGGTACAGGAGACAGGTTGTATTGACAGTTCGAAAGTTAGATCAGGCATGAAGGAAAATACAGTAAAAAAAAATTAGTTTCTTTACTTTACCGACATCAAAATATAATAGTCTAAGAGCCAGCGACCACCAGACCTTCGTCATAGTATAAAAGCTGAAACTTTCTCTCCGCATACCCCCCGACAGAGGTAGGAACACTCGGGCACTATAAAGTTTGGATGATCGTGACTTTGTCAGGTAACAGGTGGCAAAGGTTTATAAAATTGCAGAAAGTTTCGTCATTTCATAAAGCTTAATTTTTTTTATATGTTCCTCTTCGCAGTACTAGAAATCACTTTATCCCTTGTCAGACACATTTCTACTGTGGCAAACCTCCGCCAGACAATCTCAAAGTCTTGAAAAACGTAATTCTATTACGAGCGCGCTGCAAGAAAGTTCGCGCGTAAGAAAGTTCAGAAGTAGCAGTATAAAATGTGCTTGGCACTTTGTGACAGCTTGACGTACTTCGTCGCGGGAGTTTACGAACACAACAGTTTTCCATGACTGAGATTGTCTGGCGGGAGTTCGCCACGATGGAAAAGTGTCTGGCATGGGATAAAGTGATTTCTAGTACTGCGAAGAAGAACATATAAAAAAATTAAACTTTATGAAATGACGAAATTTTCGGCAATTTTATACACCTTTGCCACCTGTTACCTGGCAAAGCCATGATCATCCAAACTTTATAGTGGCCGATTGTTCCTACCTCTGTTGGGGGGTATGCGCAGAGAAAGTTTCAGCTTTTATACTATGACGAAGGTCTGACGGTCGCTGGCTCTTGCTCTATAAGGAGGTTTTCCTGGATTAATTTTCATATATTTTGACGATATTGCCATTCAGAAAACCGGTAATTCACTTTTTTTAAAGTATAGAATAAAATGTTACCCGTAGCAGTTTGTACATGTATTTACTTCTGCTCGGCCTTTCCACTTATTTTGACAGACTGAAACATGTGGTTAAGGGGAAAATAGCGTTCATTTCTAGTACAGGGAAACTTCTATGAGTGACCACCTCTTTTAAGCGACCTCCTCCTCCAACGACCAATTTTTTAAGGCACCGATTTTTTACCCTATCTACTTAATGTTAAAATATCCTCTAGAAGAGACCACACAATCCTTTATAAGCGACCGATCTCTGTTCCTTGTCCGAAAATTTTCTAGCATTTTTCTGGAAGTAGAAAAAAAACACTCCTATCCAGTCGTTCCACTGCAAATCGACAGCAGGTGCAACTACATATTACGTACAGATGTAAAAAAAAAAAAAACCAGGGAAATAATTCTTCGTAAAGGGAGAGAAAAAATTGGAATGTAACAATCCGAAATTTCTAAATGTTTTATTCAACTTTAAAATTTAAAAATATGTTGTATAATTTCGATTTGCGTGCGATTTCATAAATAACAAAACAAACAATATTTTCTTTCTTGGCTACCAAATGTTTGTACTTTTTAAAGCGACCGTCCCTCTTAACGACCGTTTTTTTTGAGGAACGGGAGTGGTTGTTCCCGAGAAATTACACTGAATAAGGCCGTCGCTTACTGACTGAAGTTCGGTCTTTAGAGGAGCTCCATAGCGGGAGCTGCATGAGAAGTAAAAATTTTGTGGTAAAAAAATATTATAGTGTTTACAAATACTTTATTAAAAAATTGCTGACAAAATTTCCGGTTGTTTGATAAAAATAAATTTTACATACGGAGGGCTCGGATGAGCATAATGTTGAGCAGCATTTTTTTTTTTTTTTTTCAAAAATGAGATTACTGCATATATATATATAAACAACACCATGAAACCTAAGTATGGACAAAAAATAATACAAATCAAGCTGTAGATGATTATATTGTGCATGAAAATTAGTTGCTCTTTTGTTCCTTTTTGTTCGATATACATGCAATATCGTGACAAGCTACAGAAAAAAGGGTGGCCAGTTTGGTTATATTGTTTATTTGAGATGATAGTTCCTCTTAGAGAAGACATTATGCCGAATAATTAGTAGGAAGCGACATATATCCTGACTTCAAACTACCAAATGAAGATTCGGGATCGAATGATAACCAGACCTGGAGGTATTGCTTTGGCAGATGATCTTCGTGTGGCTTTGCTTTACCCAAACCAAACATAACTTGCATATTCAAACATGTATGCAATCGAACAGAGTCATGAGAAAATTGTGAAATTTTGTGGTATACATAATAAAGATATGATAGCTTGTACGAGTGAAACTATATAAATTCAAATATCACGACCATATGTTGACTAGTATGTACTAGTTTGAAAACAAGCGTGCCTGATGAGAAAGACAGGCTGCGGTGCTAACGTTTTGATCACACCCTCTAGCCCTTGAAGACTTAGGAGGTGTGACAATCGTACTGTGGCTTTCTCAGACTAAGATGGCCACACCTCCCAGGTCACATAACTCTTCGAGGACGAAAGGGTGTGACCAAACTCTAAGCTCCGTAGCCTGTCTTTCTCGTCAGTTTTGGAAAACAAGCAGTTAAAATGTAATTTTTATTTCGACGTCATGCTCGAGGTGTTGGTTTCTGAGGAGATATATCGGTTGTGGTGCTGATATTTTGGTCACCCTCTTTGCAGTCGAAGAGAGTGACCTAGAGGGTGTGACCATGTCACTATGGTTATGTCAGACCGTGGCTGACGAGAAAGACATGTTGCGATATTGATATTTTGGTAACACCCATTTGCCCTCGAAGACTCATGTGGCCTAGGGATGTGGACATCTTACTTTGGCTATCTCGGACCAAGTTGGTCGCACCTCGTAAGTCACTATTCGGGGGCAAAAGAGTGTGAGCCAAATGTCAGCACCGCAGCCTGTCTTACTCGTCAGCCACGTCTCAGACTAAAATTGTCATATAGCACTTCAGGTACAAAGGGATGTGACTAAAAATGCCAGCATCACAGCCTGCATATGTCGTCAGCCAAGTAAGATGTTGCAGATTAGTACATCCACTCACCTTATGCGACGACGAGCTAAGTAGTAACTTGCACTATCTGACGGCATGGTCGAGCCTCTCGGTCTGAACCCGGTAGTGGTGCCAGTGCAAGCCACTTCTTCGCACTGGATCTGGTGGGTCGTCGGCCTCTTCATTGTCCTGAACGACAAGGACCTGTTATGGTGCGGGCTCACAGCCCTGGGCCTTCTGCTTGGACTGCAACCGCTGTGGTCCTCAGCCGACGTTGACGCATCAGTCAAATGAGTCCTGGAGTCCGGTGAAGATGTTTTGTGTGGTACGTAAGCACTGTGGGTTCTCCAGCTACTGCTCCTTGCAGACTTGCTGTCGGATTTTTGCTCAACAGTCAAGTCCGGTGTGCTACGGAGGATAGAACTGTTGTGGTGTCTAGTGGATCTGTGATGAAACATCGTGGACGCTTGTTCTGTGTCGACGTGTTATATTTGTATTTGAAAACGAGTTGTTCAGTATGAGTGCTTTATGTATGTTTATACAAAGTATTTCTTTTATCGAAAATGGCCCATTTTCTTATCAAACTCTAAACGGTAAACAATAAAGAAGAAATTTAGTTCTTGGTTATGCATGGGTATTTATCAGTGGGACGTAAGACCGCTTGAATACGAAAGTCTGTATAATTTAATTAACTACTCAGGAAAATTCCATCGAATTTTTAAATTCTTTTCTTTCCTTCCTTCTCCACAGATGAACTACATGAACAATTTAGAAACACTTTTGCAACGATCACAGATTTCATACAATAATGTTTTAAAAGTTTACACCATGAAAATCGCTGTTAGTCACAATATTACTTATAAACTCGTCTGAAGATTAAAGAACTCTCTCTGTTCAGCAAAAATATATTTCTCAGTTAGTATTTTTCTCACTAAATTTCACAAACAAAACACTTTTTGGGTTAATTATTGATACTGTCTTGACATACTTATTCAAATACTTTCTATATGATCTCTATGCTCTTTTTTAACAAATAATTTAAATGCTGTTTCGTATGAAAATGCATTAACTCAAACACGTTTCTTACCTCATAATGTAGTGTGTTCTTAGCAGTATAATGCAGATCAACCAGCGGTTATTATTACTTAGAAATAAAATTTCTCTGTAAATAAATATGTGTATTTTTAGAGGTAGTCTGTAGAGATTTGCGAAGAATTTGGCGAATTATATTCATTCAGTTTGGCCGAAGCAGAAAAAAACGAAATGTCGATTTGATTTAAAATTTAAAAAATAAAATATTTGATGATTTGTAATACTCAGATGTTACAAAGAATGTAGAATTTACTTTAATTATTAAATATACCAACCTGAGTTTAAAAAATATACTGAATTTGGCAAATTCTCGAATGTTAACTAAGCAATAGTATGCATATTTCTGTGAGGCGTACAAGGACAAATTAAAAGATGTTTTTACAGTTGTAGTATATAAATTAATTTTTTCTACAGATATATTTGAAGGCATTAATATATATATATATATATATTTTCTTTTTAATAGCTGTTTGTAAAAGTTTATGCTTGCATGAAGTAGAGATGCTACTTTAAGTATAAATATATTATAGAAATCTACAGAAAGACAACTAACATTACATTCTTAATTATGTTACCTTTTATCAAAAACAGATGAATTGATATAAATATCTAATTTCTGCAACTTTTGTTAATCTTTATATGAATAACCTGAAAGTATTAAAATATATCTCTTCATTTATTTAAAATTCTCTGCTTAACTATTCCTCTAATTGTGCTAAATGTCTTTAAATTGTTGACCGACTATAGAATTTCTATTTGTAGAAATAATTTTAAAAACTATTTTATAAGTAATGGCACAAGAGATTCCATTGTCTTAACTTCAATGGAGTTTTTCATGATAATTCAGAGGACTGAATTGTTTAAGTCCTGAGAACTTTATAACTATCTCATTCAAACTAGTAAAAGATACGCTTTCAACTGTCTTTTTTTTTAAGAGTATTTCGAATTACATTTTAAACTGCTTTGAATTTGAACTTATTAGTTTTAATTAGCTTCTTAAAGATATCGTGTAAAAAATCTGTTCCATTCAAATAGTGTCTAGACTTTTAAAAAATATTACTTCATTGAAAAATGTTAAAAAATATCCCAGAACTATATTTATAATCCTACCGAATTTCCTAAATTGAAGATCTTTGTAGTACTGTATTTAGAGTTTGACAGCACAATGCAGCGTTTCTTTAGGAAGTAACATTTTGAAATTTCTAAAATTTTCTATCGAAATGTCTTGAATTTAAAGGCATAAACTTTGTGTTTCTTGCAGATCTGTTTGATTCTAAGTTAGCATGTTAATTCTGATTGCTTTTATAGTTACATTAAAATGTAAAGGGCTTGTTTGAAATCCACAATTGGCCATGTTTTGCTTCACCTATTTCAAAAGAATGCAATTTCTTTTACAAATCGATTTTCAGATATTTTGTAGGTCTATTCAGTGATAATGCCAGCAGGTAAATATCTGTAAATTGTAACATTGTACATCATATCATTATTCAATAGTAATACATATAGAGCAAGCACTGTATATTATTTTTAAAGTTTACGAAGAACTTTTGAAGCAGTAAGCCGTTGATCTCTAATCGTTTATTTACAGATGGAACACTGTAAATTATTTTAGAGAGTAGCCTGAGAACTGTAAAAACAGTAAATCATTATTTATCGGTTTCATACAGCAAACGTATTTAATATTAATAATTATATTAGAAACAGAGTTGTTAACTGTAGAAGCAATAAACTTTTGATTGTTATGCGCCTACATACAGATCGAACTCAATAAATGATTTTAGAGAGTAGATAGAGAATTGTAGAAGCAGTAAAATATTCATTTATCACTTACATATCAGACAAATAGAACATTAAAAATTATTTCAAAGATAAGAGTTTACGAGTGTAGAAGCAGTAAATCATTGACAATAATTGTTAATCATTTACAATATAGCAGAAACTCTAAATGATTTTAGAGAGTAGATTGAGAACTGTAAAAGCAGCACATCTTTGATCATTTGTCTTTTATAAAAACAGCATGCAGATAAAATATTAAAAATGACCTTAAAGGTTGAATTGATAACTGTAAAAGGTGTTAACCACTGATCGTTGACTTATAAGCAAAAGCTTACGTATTTATGTAAGATAAAATGTGAAATGCAGAAAGAATATACTTTGTAGTCTAACGTTTAAAGCTACTTTTAGAATTTATATATAACATCGGTAGAGTGATATCGTATAGCTTAGAACATCTACTCTACATCAGCTTGAACTGTATCCAGCTACAATCATTGCATCACTGCATAATAATATATAGACAAAATATCTTCTACTCTTTTGCTTAAAACAAAATATGAGAGATAATTGGTGTAAAAACATTGGAGCGACGGTTTTTTTCTTTTTTACTAACAATGCAGCTAAATTTTCTTCAAAGTTTGAAAATATCAATAAATGATGATGACGTGATACATAATGATTAAAAAAAGATATTCATATAATATGTTTTTCCAACAAACCAGTGCAAATAGGCAATATATGTGTAATTCAACTTCAACTACAAAATCAAATTTTAAACTTGTACATCGTAGATAAATATTGTTATTAAATTTTTCTCAAAAATATCATGGGATATATCCAATTCCCTTGGCTATTGATTTGGAAGCATGATTGTACAATCCTTGTAAAACGTTATCTTTCTTTTCAAATGTTTTAATCAGATTATAAATTTACCATTTTAATCAGATTATAACTATAAGAACTTACTACCTACATCTCGTAAAAATGAATTACTTTTATCATTTTGCATGTACGGAAACAATTCTTTTGGGGATTTTCTCTTGATATAATAAATATTCCAGTGTATCAGCTTTGAGTTTTTCTAGCTTTAAAATGCTCCTGAAAAAAAAAGTAGTAATAAGTTATACGTAGTAACAGAAAGGAAAATAAAGTGCTACGAACTAAATTACCCAAACATTTTCTTTAGAATCGAAGAGTTTGTTGCGAAAAAGAGCCTGATTTCTATGGAAAATTAGAATTTTACTTATTACCTGGCAGTGAAAAAAATCTCTTTGGTACCAAAAGAATGTACCTTTAATCTTTAGTTCTTGCTCTACTCAAGACAGAGAGCAAAAACTTTAATTGTGAAGAGGCACACTTATAGCACTGACGTACAGTACAGCACCAATTATTCGTACCTATCCGAACCGATGCCAGTTCGGATAATTCTAAGTCTTAGTGCGTGTTATCTCCCATATGGGTTATGTTGTAATCTTCTCAACCAGTTCATTTAGAAACTACTAAGCACAAAACCTTGAAGTTTTGTGAGTAATTTGAGTAAGATAAAACTCTCAAATTTTGTCCATCGTGTAACGACAGGTTAAGAAGTTCCGCTACCCGTTCTTTGGCTGCTGAGGTATTAAACACAATTCTCACCAGTTATCTAACCAACTTTTCAGTCGAATATTGCATGATAAGCTTGCATCTCACCACATAAAATCAATATAACATCATTCATTAAAATGTATCAATAAAATAACTCATAAAATATTGGTGAAATTTTGCAATAATAGGTAGTGTGTGAAGCAATAGTAAGAATATTACTTATATAGGTTTATTAGCACTATTATTATAATGGTTTATTAGCACTATTACTATAATGGTTTACTAGCACTACTACTATAATATGTTTATTTAGCACTAAGCAGGCCGTCCCACAAAGATTGGAAAACGTTTTAACTTTTATATGTATTAGAGATAAGTGGGCAATTTCAATTGAAAAAAATGTTCAAAATAAGGTATGAAGAAAATACTACGTTAAAAAAAAAATTTTTGTTCCTGTTAAAAAAAATTACAATTTTTTAATTTGCATACCAACTACGCACACAAAAAATTTCTAGTTCGGTATAGTAGTGATCTTTTTTTTTTTGTGTGTGTGTGTTCTTTATTTTAAGCAATTATTCAATTTACATCGCTTACTTATCTCAAATGCATCAAGAATTAACCTTTTGAGGCGCAACCCTTTACCAATGTTGAAAAAGAACAGCCGTTGCCATCACTCGACTTAACTATCAGCATAATGGCGGACGATCGAAAAGTTGATCGCGTGCCACAGATCTAGAGACCCTTTTTTGACGCAGCTGGCTGTACCCTTTTTTCAGCATTGGGCAATCTATCCAGCTGCTCTCGCATTCTTCCATTTTTCAGCAGATGTCAGTGCTGTTAAAAAATAATCGTGACAATTTTTTTACGGGAAATGACGTGATAAAAAGTAAAGGATTCTCGTGGAGATATGTCACCCGCAACTATTTTTATAGAAATCCAATCTATTCTTCGTGACTGGCAACAGTCAAAACGTCAGGGTTTGGTGTTCCCAGACCGGGAACACTGCGCGTTAAAGGGTTAAAGCGTCTTACGACATTTTAAGGACATCCTAAAGATAATACGCTTATACAGAAGAAGGTCTAATTTTCTCGAGCCGTTATTTTCGCGAAAATAAAGATATCGGTGAGCAGAAAATTGGGCGAATTTTATATGATCCGAACGTAAGTTGAAAAAATCCCGAAAAAATCTAAATATAATATACCCTTTTGCGTAAGACATTTTAAGGAGCTTTCTTTTGTCGTAAATGCTCGCCCCCCCCCACTTCCCCATTTTAAATGGATACTGGTATAAATAATGTAAGTGAATGAGTTTCATTCTATTAGTTGTATCAATAGTTGTATAGTATTCAAAAAACAGTTGTAAGAAAGAAAGTTGTCAAGAAAGAGTTTGGAACTGTGCAATAAATCATTAAATTTTGGTTTTCAGAAATGTTTGATTTTTTTCTTATCATTTGAAGAGGAAAAAAATGTATTTTCAGAGGATTTAATTTTTGCGATTGCGACGGGCTCCCGAAAAAAGCGAAGATTTAAGGTTCGCGAAAATATGTGCTTTTACAGTTACAGTTATGTAGTGCAAGTGTCTGGTTTTGAGGTTTCGCCCGTCCTACTGTCCTCGCCCAGTTTCCAGATCACAAGCACAGATAAATTTGAGTGTGTGTGTGTGTGTGTGTTAACAGTGTTCTACCTGAAGTGTGATCGCTGTCACGTGACTTTTGACCAGCTTTAAAAACAAACCAACGATGCTAAACATTCGAAAAAATGAATAATGATTCTTAACCCTGCGCATTATGGACTGCACACTAACAGTCAATCTGTATATCTCGTGCAACTTTCATGAAAAATTTGTACGCACAAAACTGCCTTCAAAAAATGGGCCAAGGACTTAACTATTTTCGAAAACATAGCGGAATTCCGTATGTTTAGCATTTTTTCCTGACAGTTTCGTAACTCCTATAGGTTTACTATCAGTGTCAGTTAACAGTGCAACCTATGAAATGACATTCTAAATTTTCCCCAGTCTCTAGCTCAATTAATGTTTTTTTTTTTTTAAATCTGTTCAAAATTTGCATGATTTGAAGTGGAACAGTCTTAATCAATTCACTGTTTCTTATTTCCGCTACACAGTGTCCAAAAATAAACATATGTTTTAAAAGCAATTTTGTTAGCCGATTATATAAAAATTCAAATCAGCAATTGAAGCTGATACGGGTATTACGTTCATTAATTTGTAGGGATTTTTTAATAATTCGAAAATATTGCATTTTCTTTTCGAAAAATGCTTTTCAACGTATTGAACGATTTTTATGTGCTTACTCCCCATTAGTGAAAAATCTCTGAGAAGCAAATATTTGCGTGATCTGAAAGCAGCAAAATTCAATCTATTGTCCTTGAAACAAGGTACAGGTGGTATCCAACAACAAAGCTAACACGATGCTACTTTCGTTTGACGTGTTGATTCCGTTTGAACGTTTGATAATGCGTTGTTTATTTTGTTCTCTTTTACGTTCTTGAACCTTTGGAGGAGATTCAAATGTTGTTTCGGGAACAATTCTGCAGTATCTTTTGCATTGTATAAATATTCTGTTACTTTCGCAATGTAATAGTGTGTTTCTCTCTATTCTAAAAAAAAGTAAGGGCCGCCGCCGCTGTCAAGAGCTTGTTCGACTATCTTCTCCTAAACCGTGGGGATTTGAATTTAGAGAAACATGTCCACGGATTCGGAAAGTTCCGGGGAACCTGATAAGCTGACTTAAATTTCGAAAATCGAATTATTTTAGAAGATATTAATAAATCACTGAAAAAATAAAACATAATGGTTACCAGATTTGGCATAAAATCATCCATTCCTTTGCAACAAAACAATTCCAAGTATGTAGAATCGCGTGAAATTGACAAACATGAATAAGAATGACACCCATTTTACGCCAAATTAAAAAGTATATGAAATAAATAGCTCAAAGTGTGCTACAAAAAGTTGACAATTTTCAAATAGTATGTTCACTTAGACAACAGCAGTTTAGAATGAGCGATTATTCGTTTTTCCAAAGCAGAATAACTAATTCTAACTGGTTTTAAAAGCGCCATCTTAGCATTAAGTACGATCTCGCAAAATGGTATCTTTCCAAGCAGGATGAATCTAAACCGCGAGTTCAAAGATGTTAGAACCTAATATCTTAAAAATGAAGAATACTTAAAATGCAGATTATTTTAAAGCCGGTTCGGTCCAGCTGGATTATGCTACTAGTAGAAATATTTGGTTGCGTTAACAATGCCATTATAGCAGTTATAGTACACTTTGGATATTTGCCAGCGTGGCGACATGATATAATTCGTGGGGCTAAATACGCCAATCTGAAAAGGATTATGCATTATGAAAATATGGATAACGGTTTTCCGGGTACCTTAGATGAGCAATAATTACAGGTTGTGAGCATGTGTCAATAGCCAAATAATGAAAAGTCGCCATTGATGGCAAGCTATCCTAGCTGTTCCGTAGTTTTTATCAAAGAAATCATATGAAGTACTGTTTTCTTAGAGCTAATTGTTAACTATACATATACGCAAGTCGCCAAATTATGAAAATTCGCCATAATTGGCTAAAACGCAAGGTGTTTCATGGGTTTCACATAGTTAAAAATAATGCGAAGTTTAAATTTTTATGTTCCAAGCCACATGCAAGAACCAAGCAATGTGTAGCGCGGTAACATTCTATCTGATCCAACTTTTGGGTTTTGTTTGTTGAAATTATGCCTTTTTTACGAATAACCCTTATTAATGGGCGAATGCCTCATACGAAAAGCAAGCGTAGCGAGTTAGGGGCCTTGGCCCCTAGTTACTAAAATATATGTTTTACTTTACTTTAATGGATTAAGAATATAGTACTTTATTTTGCAAAATAACACAGATAAAAGGCATGTATCAGTCCCTAACAGACTTATAAGTACCTTTTATCCTCGTTATTTACTTGATGTGAAAGCGGAAAATTCAACGTAGTGTCTTTGAAACAAGATACAGGCGGTATCCAACAACAAATAGCTAACACGATGCTTTTTCCAGTCACTCCAGAAGGGAGCTTGGAGGCACACGGTAAAATATTTTTGAAGTAAAACTTCTTTAGTGGCGATTAGGGAGTAACTCAAATTAATTTTCTGACGGAAGTAACGCTCAGTAAAGGAAGTGACGTGCGCGCTCCGAAAAAGAAGAACCATTAAAAATCTACTTTTTCGACCTTACAAGAATGCTATTACTTCAATAAGGAAGTGCGTGCATCTGAAAAACATTAAATATCACGGAAATTATGCCAGTTTTATGCCAAATCTATCTATCTATAATAATAAAAATGAATGTTCTCCAGACAAATCTACAGAAAGCAGAGCTTCAAATCTACAGAAAGCAGAGCTTTGAAAATTTGAGCATACTAGGGGCCAAGGCTCCTAGACTCGCTACGCTCGTATTTCGTATGAGGCATTTGGCCCCTAAAAAGACATAATTTCAACAAACAAAACCCAAACGTTGGATAAGATAGAATGTTGCCGAGCTACACATTGCTTCGTTCTTGCATGTTGCTTGGCACATAAAAATTTAAACTCGCACTATTTGTAATTATGTGAAACCCAGGGTACGCCTTGCGTATTAGCCAATTATGGAGAATTTTCATAATTTGGCGACTTGCGTATATGTATAGTTAATAATTAGCTCATAGCTAATAAGAAAACAGTAATTCATATGTTTTCTTTGATAAAAACTACGGAACAGGTAGGTTAGCTTGCCACCAATGTCGACTTTTCATTATTTGGCGATTTACACATGTTCACAACCTATAATTACTGTTCATTTAAGGTTCCCGGAAAACCGTTATCCATATTTTCATTTACGTAATTCTTTGCAGATTGGCGTACTTAGCACCACGAATTATACCTTCTCGCCGCGCTGGCAAATATCCAAAGTGTACTATAACTGCTATAATGGCATACTTAACGCCGCCAAATATTTCTACTGGTAGCAAATAATTCAGCTGGACGAGAACCGGCTTTAAAATAATCTGCATTTTAATTATTTTTCATTTTCAAGATATTAGTTATTCTGTTTTGGAAAAACGAATAATTGCTAATTCTAAATTCCTGTTGTCTAGGCGATCTTACTATTTGAAAATTGTCAACTTTGTGTAACTCATTTTGAGTTACTTATTTCATACACTTTTTAATTTGGCGTAAAATGGATGTAACATAGGTTAAAATTCATGCATGTAGCATAAATATTTCTTTTACAAGAACACTCAAAACAGTTCGTAAATACTGTCGTAACTGTCTCTATTCGCCAAAATGCCTGAAAAAATCTAAATTTAGTAACTCTGCATACTCTATTTTAAATGAAGTACTAGCTTCGTACCCGTTCTCCGCACGGGAGGAAAAGAAAATTTTCCTTACTCATATAATTCGAATTAAACCCAGTGATGCGGAATCTAAAAAAGTGAAAAAATTATTTAAATCTTCATGAAACGTTGACGTCATGAGTGCAAATCTCAGATGACTGCAACATGATGGCACAAAAACTACGTCAGTGTCCCTGGCGATCGAAAAAGAAGCAGCTTCTCTTAGATCACATTGCCCAGGCTTTTTCTCGGTGGATTCGGTAACGTAGAACTGCTTCTATAAGTTGCACACGACGCTGGGCGTTAAATTGAACTCTGTACAAATCTGGAGACTATCCTGCTTCTAGTCTCCACACATGGGATCTAGGTCAAGGGGCGGGGGTGTCCTCCGTGGGGGTCTTTCTAAGGGGTTCTAACCGGTATCTACGCTACGTTTTGGAGGAAACCAGCCATATATGTTTCCTAACATATGCATGTTGCGAGTACAGTTTTATTTTCTGAACGGAATACAGGAAAACTCCGAACGGTTAGGTCGGCGGACGCGACCTGTTTCTAACCAGAAACCTTCCGTCTCCCAGTTCAGAGCGCTAAGCGCTCGGCCACTGGTCGGACTAAGTCATTGCTAGGGGAATATTATACGAAATTGGGACGTTTGTTGTACACATGATTGCAATGTCATTCTCGTATTATTACTACTTATATCTCGTATTATTTGATTTATTTTTTATTTTCATTTCATATTCCTGACTTTTCATACTCTCTTGATTTTCGGGTCTTTGTGCATGTGCATATTCTATTATCATTCACCATTAACGTTATTGAATTAAGTATTCTCCCTATCGCCACTTCTACACCAAAGACGTCAATCTGCATTTTCCTCGTTTCAAGAAAAACGCTTACAAAGTTTCATTGCTTCAGTTTTTTACTGATTAATCCATTTTCTTGCAAACTAATCGGAATTAAGATATGAGGTTTTGACATAGTATACAGGATTTCTTAAAGACCTTGAAAATGAATTTAGTTAAAAATAACCAAAGTTACATGTTCGCGTTATTGACGTGGTGGTTGTGGTAATGTTCTAATTGTGTCATATCAACACCTCCTAGATATAGAAAGCCTAACAACTAGTACGTCACTAAGCTTTCACGTCATCAATAGGCCTTCAAGAGTGACGTCATCACAATTTAAGTCTCATAAAGTAAAACTAGTTAAAGTTTCTGGTGAATTTACTCACGCACAACAGCATTTTACTGATTTGAGATCGAAGATTTAATTTTACGGCAAAGGGCAAGTTTTTAACTGTAACTAATTATGTAATGTAATAAGGAAAAGGATCATAATGAATTGTTTTGCATCACAAAGGTATTTTGTTTTTTATCTTCAACTTAAGATATTTTCCAGTATTTGTAGCATTCACCAGAAAATTTAAATAGTTTTACTTCATGAAAGTAAAACTGTGATGACGTCACTACATGAAGGCCTAGTAGTGACGTCAAAGCTTCAGTTGTTAGGCTTTCTGTATGTAGGAGGTGTTGGTCATATCCAATACGTTTCCATTTTTCAAGTCAAGACCTGTAGAAATGAGTGTTTTCACTTAATTGTTAAATTTAACAGCTTGAGTGGCAACAACGGATTCCGTAACTACGGAAACTGTAGCAATTATTAAAACAGAACATGAAATGAAATTTATTTATGCTTGCTAGAACTGCCATATTGGCAAAATTAACGCCGATAGTCGATGGCAAATAGCTAAAATGAATCCTAAATTTATCTTCACAATAAATGCAATAATTTATAGGCAATACCAGCTATATTTACCAGGCTTAAAAACATTCTCGTTCATCTAAAAAAAAAATCGTATTTATACAGAATTCCTATTTTATTATACCCTGTTTGGCGGGATTTAAAAAATTATCCATCCATCCGCTCGTAACATTGGCTCATCTATATCGTGCCATAGAATTAGCAGTACAAACGCAAAAATATACACGCTATTAAACACGGAGTTATGCTACATTTGAATATTTATCGCCAACTTTTCTAAGAAAGGTGCTAAAGAAGGAATCCGCATACGCCATTTTGCGAGATTTTTTTCCCCCAGAGAAAGATTCTAAGCACTGATTTAACAGCAATCAAAATGGAAAAAGTTATTTGTGTATGGTTCGAGCGCCAAAAATAATTTTAAAAAATTTAATTTAATTTAATTAAAAATTAATGAAGCCATCTAATTGAAAAGTAGCACAGCAGTATTTTAAATTATCAACTATAACGTGTTTTATTCATTCCAATTTACCGAATGCAAGAACTTTATTTCTTTTGAAATTTTGGGGGCATTCCCCCAAGTTAAATCAGTTTACTTAATTTGGGGAAAATTCCGAAGATCGATCGCTTAAAATTGCCTTAATAATTGCACTATTTCTGCATGGAAAATTAAAGTTAACGCCGTATTCTAATAAAACCTACACACACAAACCTAAACCTATTTCGGTTTACTCGCAGTAAATTGCGCAAGCTCAAAACTGTGCAAATCGGTAGAACCTACTACTTTCTCAAAATATGCCATATCAGTAATTTTATTTTTCGCCAAACTAAAAAAAATTATACGTATTAGTTAGTCTCAGAAATTTCCAAGCCCTTATTCTTTTACGTATAAAAAATATTGCAATCCTGCTCTGATGTCCCACGCAGACGATATTTTAATTAAAAAATGACCTAGCAAATATTCTAATCAGAAAAAAAAGTTTATTTTTTTAGTTTTAATTCAAGAGTCTAAATCATTTAATAAATTCGCCAAACATGGCAACCTCGATGCTTATTTCTCACTTTTTTTACTACAGGGGTTACAATCGCGGAATTACGGAGAGCAAAAATTAGCGTTTTTGGCGGGTTTTTTTTTTAATCAATATCTCCTAAACTAATTCGAATTTCGAAATTTAAATTAGCGGAAGACCTTCCTCGGAATTTTTCGAATCCGTGGATACCTCGATCGAAATTCTACTTCCAGCCGTTTCGGAGGAGATAATGTTACAGACAGACGCGCACAGATTTTAATAGTATAGATAGACTAGCTGCGTGCCCGTTCTTCGCACGGTAGGAAACGAATATTTTACTAAAATCTAATCGTAACTATCTATGCAAAAGCAAAATGTCAAAAAGTTCAAGTAGTCCTTTTGTTGAAACTACCGTGGAATATATTACGCAACGTAGTATTATGGTTTAGTTAGTTATAAGACGATCATTGAAAAATAATGAATATAATACTTTTAATTTCACGAAATAGTTGTTAACGTGGTATACTGTTCTTTAATCCATATTATCCAAACAAATCTACTATTACTACCAAAGATAAAAATGAGAATACTATCTATTACTTATATTAATATTATCTATCTTCGTTTCTCAGTCTTTAATGCTCAATTTAAAGAAACAGATTAGATATTTTAAACCAATGATGCCTTTCTACTTTTTGGTGATTCTGTGAAATTTATGCATTGCCATTAAAACAGATCTCCATATATTTTTAAGCACAATTCTTGTCGGATTGGCGTATTTAGCACAGCAAAATATTTCATCTCGCAGTGGAGGAAAACATCCAAGCTGTAACAATTTAAATATTATTTAAATCCACCATGGTTCAGACTCGTGAAAACATCAAACTGTGTAATCTCGAGAAACTATTTGGAATCGCTCAAATTGCGAATAGGGCGTTAAATTGTGTTGCAGAGTTTACGAATTTCAGACAACTTTTAATTTATGACGTCACGTTCTGACCAGGGTAGTCGAATTTAGTCATTTCGCGCAGTAGTTTTCAAACGGAGTAATATTGAAACATACGACGTTGAAAAACTCTCGCTTGCAACAGAACTTTATTAAAGTTAATTTGAGAGTTATTGGGGTTATTCCTAGCTAATCGGTATTTCAAATATTTTCCGTATCCATATTGCTAATGATGTAACTTTTCTGCATGAGCTTGTTAAGTTGCTAAATTTTAACAAAAAAAAGAGTATATCTAATATAGATAATATACCGTCAAAAGTCGTCCAAATTTGGCGACATTTTGCACGATTTTTCGGAATACATACAACGACCGTTGTCAAACCGATAGCGAATACTATGAATTATGTTAATTAGTATTTTGCATCTTGTGCCGACATTTGAATTTCCCACGATTTAAAAAAATGCAAGATTCCTTTCGTTATTATGGTTTCTGAAAAATCACAAAGCTCAAAAATCGCTAAGGGTAACACGCGCATTAAACAAAAAAATTTGAATTTTTATAATAGTGATTTTTGCGTCAAAACCTTTTAATGTAATTAGATTTCTAACTCATTTTCATGAGGTCAAAATGACATCATTCTCAGTTGCGATATCTAACATGAATTAGTGAAAGAAGAAAAAGAAAGAAAAAACACGTTATTTTATTTTCTACAAAATCTGATAATCTGGGTGGAAGTTTATTATTTCGCTCGTGGTGTAATTTTTTGTCAAAACTTGTTAACCAGGATTTTTAATGCATTTTTACAGTGACATAAAAATGACGTCAGTCTCACTTGAATTATTGAAAGTAATAAATAAATAAATCTAACTTTGTTAACTATGCTCACGAATACGCTGAAATCGGTTATTTGAGTAGCTTTCTACCCTCAAAATTGCGAAAAATCGTAAAAAGTTAGAGAACCCGGACGAACAAACACAAACATACTTTCACATTTATATAATAGATTGCATGAAAACTTCGATTATTTTTAAAGAAGCGCAGATATGTTAATGTTCTATTTTTTTCATATTTAATGCCTTTTCATTTTTCGAGTTTTAAGAGATGTAGATATTAATGATTTCACTTATTGTTATATTTAACAACTTAAGTGGCAACAATGGATTCCGTTACTACGGAAACTGTAGCAATCTTTAAAATAGAACAGGAAATGAATTATTCATGTTTACTTTGCTAGAACTGCCATATTGGCGTAATTAACGCCACAAATTGATGGTAAATAGCTAAAATGAATCACAAATTAAACTTAACAACAAATTCAAAAATTTACTTTCAATCCTTACAATACCCACAATTTTTACCAGGCTGAAAAACCATTCTTATTCACCTCCAAAAGCAAAGAAAAAAGAAAAGAATTCCGATTTTATTACACCTTGTTTGGTAGGATTAAAAAAAAATATCCAAGCATACGCTCATAATATCGACTCATTCCAATCGTGGAATATAAATAGCAGCACAAACGCGAGAACACACTCTATTAAACACAGCGTTACACTATATTTGAATATTTATCGCCAGCTTTGCTAAGAAAGGTAAAGTAGGAATCAACATACATTTTAATTTGTAAAGCAAAAAATTTATTAGACAGTATTAGTTATATGCCATTCTAATAGTTACCAGAAAAAGAAATTTCCGTAGCACTGCTTTAACGAATAAGAATCAATGAATTTTTATACATTCGATCGCCAAAGTGCCAACATACACCATTTTGCGAGATTTTTTTCAAGGAATCATTCGAAGCATTGAAATAACGGCAACCAAAATAGGAAATAGTAATCTATCACTCATATGGTTTGATCGCCAAAGTACAACAGGCATCTTCTTGAAAAGGAGCAGTATTTTAAATTATTAACTATGTGTTATTCATCGTTAACTATGATGTACAAAATGCGAGAATTTCAATTACCTTAAATTTGGCGGAATTTTCCCTCACTTTAATCAATTTACTTAATTTGGTGAAAATTCTCAAGTTAGATCGATTAAATTCGCCTTAATAACTGCATTATTTCTGCACTAATCACTGCTAAATTAAAAAAATTAAAGCTAAACTCTAATAAAACCTACACTTGTTTTTAAAAGTACTATTTCGGTACGCTCTCAGTAAATTGCGCCAAGCTTAAAACTGTGCAAATCGGTAGAACCTACTACTTTCTCAAAATCGCCAAATCAGCCATTTTTTCCCCTCCAAATTAGAAAATATACATATTAGTCTCGGAAATCTCCCAATCCCTTATTCTTTTACACACAAAAAACATTGAATTCCTGCTCTGATTTCACATGCACGCAATACTTTAATTAAAAATAACTTTGTAAAAATTCTAAACAGAAAAAAAAATCATTATTTTTTTATTTTTACTGAAGGAATCCAAATAATTTAATAAAATAGCCAAACATGGCAACCTCGATGCTTATTTCTCACTCTTTGACTGCAGGGGTTACAATTGCAGAATTACGGAGATCAAAAATTAGCGTTTTTGACGGGTTTTTTATCAATATCGTCTAAAATAATTCGAATTTCGAAATTTAAATTAGCGGAAGACCTTCCTCGGAATTTTCTGAATCTGTGGGCACCTCGATCGAAACTCAACTCCCAGCCGTTTCGGAGGAGATGATGTTACAGACAGACAGACAGACAGACAGACGCGCACAGATTTTAATAGTATAGATACTACCATGCATTTTACTTCATTTAAAATAAGTAAAAAGCAAATAATATTTAAATGCAGTTTCTTTTGTCGCAAACATATGTGTTATTCACACATGCTTCATTTCTCTCGGGACCTAACTCTAAAGCCGACGCGGACGAAGTCGCGGGTAGCAGCTAGTCCAACATAATATTTTACATGTAATCCAAACCTCACAGGAGGTTCTCGATAATCCTTATTTTTAGATGAATAATATACAATACATGGTTTTGGAAAATCACAAAGAAATGGAACCTGCCTGCAATCGAACCGGAACAATCAGGGACTGATTTACGGCGGGGCATTCGGGGCACGTGCCCTGGGCTCCCGATTTTTAGGGGACCCCAAAACTTCCTTTTATGTAATCATAATAGCTACTAAAATTATCTCTCAAGAGAAAAATTTCTGATTACTTCATTTCATCACAAATATTCAAAATTTTTAATTAAATGTAACTTGTAACGCTAAAAAATATGCATTCGATTCGACATTCGATAAATTCGATATTCGCAAATTCGTTCGGACACCTCAGCATGGTCCTCTTTTTATCGTTTCAAAGGTGTGTGACGGCTTTAAATACTCATAAAAACATTTCAAAATCGAAAAATTCATATAAGTGGTATCTGTCATGACATTTTACTGATTTGTAAATGTTTACGTATGGTTAACTTAGGAATGATAATTGGTTTTAACTTAATTTAATTAAGTAATATTATGCGGAATATTTTTGTGCAGGGGCCCACAAAAGTATCTGTGCCCTTTGCCCCCAATTGGGTAGATAGGTCCCTGGGAAGAGTAGATGGAAACGTCAGTTTAAGAACACTTTTCCTGGATTCTAACCCAACTTCCAGACAGAACAAGGGGGGTGGATACCACAATTATAGGGACAGTGGCTGCAAACGAACCTAAACAGCAGAGGGAAAGTTTCGTTTAAGAACACTGTTGGAGGATCATACTTCGATCCCACGAAGGTAAATTTATAGGAGGGGACACTTCTCTTAGAAAGTTGGATAACGCCGTAGTTGCAAACAGATGGCGCTACGCACACTGGGTAACTGCGCATCTTCTGCGTCTGTGCATCTCAGGTTGTTTATATTTCCATCGAGGCGAAGTAATTGGAGATCGTTGAATTAGCAGAACTTCAAAAAATTAAATACATAAAGTTAAGAACGTGATATATAGTAATTACTGGCTTCAGATGTGTTTTAATTACATAATTGTCTTAGAATACTATTTCGTAATGATTATAGGCAAATAGTTTCGAAGCGTAGTGATATTATTATTTGGCAAATGCCAGTTACATTGGCCGTTAGGCCATTAAACTCCTAAATATGATGTATGTCATGTCTGTTATTATTTTGCCCAAAAGCTGTATTTTAAGAAATGTTAGTAAATTTAGAATAATGTAGTTTGTGTGAACGCAATATTTATAATGATATATATACCGTAAAAATCGGGAGAAGGGCCGCGGCTCATACGAAAAAAAAGTTAAACTTTTTCAGGGTGCAGCCCATCTATCGATGCGGCCCATCTGATATTTTTCCCCCTCCAACTGTACTGCTTATTTAATTACAGTGCAGCACCGATAATCCGGCATCAGCTGCAATGACGCGGTGCCGGAATACCGATTTTTCCGAATTACATATGTGTTGAAAATTTCCATTAAAACCATCGTCGATCACGTGCTATTGACCAGTATATTATTTATCAATGAAAAGTAGTCTTAAAATATGCATACGATCGCTATATAAACCGTCAAAAAATAATAATAATAATACTAACCTACACTGGAACAAATGTAATTTAGTGTTTAATTCAAACTAAAAACTATAAAGCAGAGAAGATCGTTGATTTTGGAACATTTTCATAAATTATAACACAAATAGTAACTGAAATTTATTTAAATACTAATTTAAAATAAGTGTATTAAATTATTATTAGAATCTAATTAGCTTTTGTATTTACATTAAATACATCGGTTAATTCGACTTGTTTCATTTTTTCCGGTATTTAATTGGTTAATTAACATATGCACATTCATCAGTTGACTGATGTATGTCATGTCTGTTATTATTTTGCCCAAAATTATTATCTTGCCCGAATTTATTAAATCTCTCCGTAGTTTGTACCCTAGAGTTTTATTTTGCAAGCTGAATTATTCCCAATTTTACTCTCTTCACAGCTTCTTAATTACGTCGAAACATACCAATTCCCCCCTCCTTTCCCTCTTGCTGGCGAATTCCTTCCCGCGATAGTTGACGATTTCGCACGGTGACAGGATGTCTAGAAACAAGGCAATGTGTCTGGAAGCGGAAGGAGCCGAAGCCACGTGTTTACGATGATGCGTAAACATGCTGTCTCGTTTTAAAAACTCATACATATTAATGTTCTATGAAAGCACTCGCATTATCTTTGAATTCTTCATTCAGCTACACTGCACCTTTGACTGCAATTAATTTAAATGTAATAAGCGAACCAAGCCGTATTTACTTTTGTTTTTATCTCAGTATTAGAAAATGCATTGATTCAAATATTTGCGGCAGTAATGGTGATCGGCAAAGACATGTTAGGGCCGAAATACGAAACAAAGAAAAATATTCGGTGAAAATCTATCTATTGAAGAAGAAAAAAATGAAGATAGCCATACATCAATTAAAACCAGCGTTCAAAGTTCCGGATTTTGAGATTCCGGATCCCTTTGGGGAGGGGAAAAAAAAAAAGAAAAAAACGAGACTAGTGCCAGATTATAGGTTCCCAGATTATGGATGCTGCATGTATATATTAATTTTCAATAAATTACGATGATCGGACTTTCTGCGGGTATATTTTTACATTTGTTTACATTTTTACGAATGCGGCTCATACGTCGGTGCGGCCCTTCTGTGAGTATATTTTTACACTTGTTTACATTTTTACTGGTGCGGCCGTTTTCCCGGTTTTTACGGTAGTGTAATGGTATATATATTTATATATAGTAATGATATATATATTTATAATGATATATATACAACGGTTTAAGAATGCGGGGATGTAACACCACAAAAAAAACCACTGGCTGCAAACGGTTTAATAACAAAATAAAAGAATAACAAACGGACACTCCGTGGATTCTAACCCAACCTCAAGTCGGAGCAAGCAACAGTTTAACACGGGGATGGAACACCACAAAGAAACGGACCCTGGATGCAATCAATCCCAGACAATAGACAGAATCTGCAGTTTAAAAACACGGATACAGAATAATAATTCGAAACCTACCAGCAGACGAAATCAACACTTAAGAATACTGTGATAGAAAAACACACACACAAAAACAAAAAAAAAAAAAAAAATTACACTACCTGCATTCGAACCCATTTAAGAGAGGAAAACATCAGTTAAAGAACACAGTTAAAGTATAATATTAGACTATGGACAGGACATTCCCCCCATTCAAACCCAACCTCCAGACTGAACAATGGTATAATAAAACAGTTAAAGAATAATACTACGACATGGACACTTCCTGGATTCTAAGTAATTATCATGAATTACCGATGATTCTTACTGGAGATTTTAATGTTAATTTTCGCTCTCACAAAGATTACACACACAAAGATTATTCACAAAGATTCATACATAAAAAATTAGGATGACATTCAAGTACCTATTTCCAATGAATAATATGAATATAACATTTATATAATCTTTGTAAAGTTGATTTTTTAAAAGAAAAATTGGATCTAACTATAAATACTTCTCGACTTCAATCAACAACGCGTTTCGGTACAAAAATTAGCAAATTTAGAGAGTGAAATTTATGTTTCACATTATAGTTACCACAAACCTATAATTTCATACATAAAAAATTAGGATGGCATTCAAGTACCTATTTCCAATGAATAATATGAATATAGCATTTATATAATCTTTGTAAAGTACATGAATAATAAATATAATTACATAATAATATGATATTTATTTTAAGTTAAAGTTTAATCATTTCAGTGATATGTGTCGTAAACGTCAAAGAAGTTTTACTTCAACCGCGCGTAAATATTACACGCATACACTTTTTTTTTTACTTTCGTTTGACGTTATTGATTCTTTTTGATAATGCATTCTTTATTTTGTTGTCTCTTACGTTCTTGACCTTTGAAGCAGATTCAAATATTGTTTCGTGAACAATTCTGCAATTTTTTTTTTTTTCGTTGTATAAATATTCTGTTACTTTTGCAATGCAAAAGTGTGTTTTACTCAGTGGCGGCCCGGGTCAAGTCAGTGCAGCGGGAAACTTGTGACTCCGGCTGCACTGACACTGAATGATAAACCACATTCCTCCAGAGAGGAATGGAAAATCTTTGTTACTGAATTCGAAAGCTGGCGGATTAAGCCCTCACACCGGATAAAAAAAAAAGAAATTACATAAAAAATGTAAGAGATCCTATTTTACTTCCATAAAATGGACATAAATTTCAACCTGCCGCTCTTATCCTCAAAATTGCATTAATCCGTGTCTGATTCGAAGTTTCCTGAGAATTTTCTTTTGTAATGATAACTTGAGAAGAGAAAAAAAAAAAAAAAAAAAAAAGAAAAGAAAACTTACTTATTTTTTATAAGTTAAATCAATCCTCCTTTCTTTTAAACTTGCGAATCAGTGAGTAATGTCCTCATAAAAAGGCGTTGTTTTAATTCAGATATCATTAATTTTAAAAGCTCTTTAAAATTCCCCATGTTTAAAGAATTTTCTCGCTCGCCATGTCCTCTTAATGCCAGTTCTTGCTTACTTAAAAACAATACTGCTTTGATGGGTAATTGCATGAAGCGTCTATTCAGACTTACCTTCTTCATAAATTCAGCAATATAAAGTCGAGAGTTTTCCTTTAATGCGTCAGCAATTTAGCTCCCACTTCTTATCAACTCCTTAAATTTTTCCTTCTTATATCAACTCCTTAAATTTCAACTCCTTAAGAATTTTTTAAAGGCTCGATTGAGCTTTCATGTGCTTTACATGCTCGTGTGATGCTGGTTAATCCAGTACTATTCCAAACGCTTTTTTTTTTTATCTCAACGATTAAACACGGCCAACAAAACATTTTTTTGAAAATAAAAACTGCCCCATATCCACGAGAATAGTGCATATCATGATGAATGGAAGCTACGATCATGCTCAGACGAACCTGCCTTTTTCTTATGAATGGACAATATTGGTGTCGGTCTATTTTCTTTTAGTGGTTGTCGTTTATCATCTTCTTTCCATGTGTTAAACGGAGTTTCAAGCAAGGCGCAAACTGGATAATAACGGGGCTCCATGTTTCAAAACGGTTAAATTATAGATTCAATAACACATGGACACAGTAACAAATAAAGCTAAAAATTTTCAACCTTCCCAGACAAAAAAAAAAAAAAAAAAAAAAAAAACCTATTGTTTCCGTTAGAATGGGCTAGAACAGCGGTTCTCAAACTTTTAACGTCGTGCCCCCCAACAAAGGCTAACTTACAGTGGCGCTCCCCCCCCTCACATTTTTCAGCATACATTGAGTTTTTAATCTTTAATAATGAAAATTTTAAGCGAAAATGGATGTATTTTTGAGTAAAAATTAGAATAAATAAGATGATTTTTTAAAAACACGCATCACTTATTGCTCTATAGTTTTTCTCGCCCCCCCCCCTGCAAACGTTCTGCGGGGGGGCGCCCCCCCCTCAGGTTGAGAAACGCTGGGCTAGAACATATATTCTGTGTCTTTATTCTCTCCCTCACTTCTCGTCCGAGCCAATCAGTTCGTTGAATTCACTAGTGCAGCAAAAGTCAGAAAACCTTTTTTCAGCTGAGTCTTAGCTAAAACACCCTATGCTATCCTAAGCCGGAGAAAGTGTTTACGTAGTCGTTACCATGGCAAGGGTGCTGCCAATTCCTTAATCAGCGCTGAGGGCTGTACCAACGCAGAGCCTGATTATGACCGATGGGGGCCCCGGGCATTTATGAATTTGGGGCCCCCCAATCTATGAAATTTGTTTTATTTTTCATAAAATTTTGTTATAAAAAATATATTTCAGGGCAATATTAGAATTTGGGAGCCCTTTCGAGCCAGAGGCCCTGGGCAAAGTCCCGATTTGCCCATGCGATAATAAGGCACTGTACCAACGACTTTCGCAGTTGAATTGCGGGAAGATTAAAGGTTTTTTTTTTTTTTTTTGAGATTTTTTTAAAATTTACCATAGGAATTCCATAATTCTAATCTGAATTTAAGAAAATTTATAGAATAAATTATTTTAAAGTATATGCTGATAATTTCAAGTGCAGCCCGGCAGTACTTGCTGTATCCCACGAGCCGCCACTGGTTTTACTAAAATATATGTTTTACTTTACTTTAATGGATTAAGAATATAGTACTTTCCTTTGAAAAAACGAGAAATTTGAAATAATTAAAACTTTGTAAAATAACACAGATAAAAGATACGTATTAGTCCCTAAAAGATTTATAAGTACCTTTTATCTGTGTTATTTTACAAAGTTTTAATTATTTCATTGTTTGAAAACTAGTTTCTTTTTTGAAGGTTTTCTGTTAAACGGGAAATTTATTAGTTTAGTACTTAGCTCTTTTCCTTATACGGTGTATTGTGTTGGGACAAGCCTTCACGAGAGGTGGATTCCCAAAAGGGGGGGTGCCTTAGGTGGAAGAGTTTTTTTTAAATAGATCTAACGCGATTTCAAGTTACATCTCGAGAAAACAACAAAAACTCTAGACCATTAGATCGACATCGATCTTTAATTATTTCGTAGAAACTTTGTGGTTTGTTTAGAATTTTTCTTGCTTGATGCATACTATTCCAGTCTAATGCAATAAGTTTTTTATAGGCTTTCTAGTAGAAGCACACATTCTTTACAAAAATTATCTATATATATAAAAGAGAAGAGTCTGTCTGTTTGTTTGTTTGTTTGTTCGCTAAACGCGTCCAGACATTTCGACGGATCTGGACCAAATTTGGCACGCTGACCAAATAGGACAAGAGAAAGCTAATGCCGTAAAAATGAAATTAATCGGATTAATAGTTTTTGAGTTATTTTATGTTTTGTAAGGTTTTTGGCCATTTTTCTCGCATTTTACGTTATCGCGAGCTAAATTTCTGTCCGAATACTATATTTTTTATATCATCAGAAACTACAGAGTTTTCTTTTTCAAATACAATTTGTTACAAAATCTTACTTATATCTGCGATGTTTGGGAGTTTTTTAAAGGAAATCCTGTTTCGAAGAAAATGTACGGCTTTTAAAAATATGCTATTTTTAAACTATCGCATCGAAAAACCTAACGGGCAAAAATTTTCCATCTTACTACAGCTTATTAAACATTTATTTCTCCCTCCTTTAAATTTTGAACCGTGCAGAAATGTTTATTAGATTTTTTTATATGATTTTTTTTCTGAAAAGATCGCAGGTTAAAATTCTCTGTGGACTGAATATTCCGCAAAATGAAAGTCGCCAACTTCCCCCTCTGGTTTTCAAGGTCACTTCAACTGTGAGCGCGCTTCGCGGGAGGGAGGAATTTCTTCTGGCGTCCTGAAAGAGAGAAGTGGAGATTAAGGTGGCCATACGTCATCGAAATTCGAGGACAGTCCCCAAAAATAGATCGTTTTTCAATTTGTCATCAAAAATACTTTGACTTCTTGGGGACGGCAAAAGTCCCCAAATTTAAAGATTTGTACTTTTACCCTGAAAGTTTCCGTTTAGTTTATTTATTTCAGAAAAAACTGAAGAAGTAAAATAAAATAAAACTACTAAAAATGCCTTCTGCTCAGAGAAACAACAAAATTCGATCTCTGAAAAATGATTGTTAGAACACAGACAGGTAGAAGAGGAGAAATCTAGCCACGTCCAGTTCCCGGAGCCTCTACTCCATTGGGTGCTTAGTTCTTTTTTTTTTCTATTTTGCAGCGGGAAGACCCATGTCCTTTTTTTTATCATTGCAGCGGGAGGATTCACATTCCAGCCTAGCCAAGTCCAATTCCTGGCAACCTCTGTATTTTATTAGGTTCATTTTTTTTTGGGGGGGGGGGGTTGCAGCGGGAAATCCCGTGTCCTTTTTTTATCATTCCAGCGGGAGGATTCACATTCCTTCCCTTTACAATCATCTATATTTAAGGTAAATGGCATTTCTCATTCATTGCACGGGCAACGCCGGGCCACGCTGCTAGTTGATTATAAATAAAAAAATAAAAAAAATACTTTTTATAAGATCAGGTAATGTATCTACGACCAGCGGAATTTTTAAAAAATCTCTGATAAACTTTCGCAAAATATTAAGCATGAAGCTTTTAATGTAATTTTCCTGGCAGGTATTCTTTCATCATTAATATAAAGTAGTTGTAAGGTAACAAACAAGAATCATGTCAATATTTACAATAAACGCATTTGACGCGTGTGTCACGGTTTTCAAAGTTATTTGGCGCAAAAGGAAAACTTCATAGGTCAGTTAATTCATATCAAAAAGTTTATTGGTAGTGCATTTAAAAGTTTCTGGCATGCTTCAATTTTTTTTATATCATCGTTAAAAAAAATTAAATTCATAGTCATAGTTGCCTGACTGTCCTTTTTAATGGAAATTTTGCTATTGATTATTTTTTAAAATCTAAATAAACAAATTTACACTTATGTCCTGTGAACGGAGCCTGTTCCAAGGCATTAAAAAATAATGCCAGATAAGAGATTGCAATTAAAAAAAGAAAAGAAAAACAAGACACGTAAAAAAAAAAAAAAGATTTAGACCATCGACATTAAAAAAAAAAAAAAAAATCGTTACTTTTCCATATACAAATGGGTAAAGTTTTACAGTACGTCACAACTTATTCTAAAGAACAGCCGTTATATAAAATGTAACTTGTACTGGTTTATTCAAATTTTTGATAGGCATATGTCACTCGGAAAATATTGGAGTTCATCTGCAATAATCACGTGGTTTAAACTGCTTTATTATAAAACTTGTGTCGCTGGAAAAAAAATGTCTTGACAAACGACTTAAAAACTATTCTTAAACTGTCCTAAACCCTGTTTTATTTCCTAATTTTCTTTTTTTAAATTCCCTTTTTTTGACTTAATTTTGTTCTTTAAAGATGAACATTACTCAATCCAATTTCTTTCAATTTTCTTAACAATTCTTACAATCAATATTTTTTTTAATAAAAAGAGTGATTTTTCAAAACATCTTAGTAACAAGAAGCCATTTTTATGAAACAAATAAAAATTATAACATTATAACTCAATTTGTATCAATTATTTACGCACCAGGGTAATTCTAGTTACTAACAAAACCAATAATAGTAGTATTAATTGCTCCAAAAATGTTGTGCGCGTAAGTATTGAGATTAATAAAATAATCAAAATTATCGCCATTTTTTTTCAAATTTGTGATTTTGTTTGGGTAGTTATAACCATGCCTTTAAATTTTTAGCAAATAATCCCCCGGAAACAAAATTTTTATTAGATGTTCTTAAATGGTCCTCCTCCCTAATTAATTAAAACAATAATCCTATAATTATAAGAGTTATAAGAGTGGTTACATTTATCCAACCTGACCCGACATTACCTAATTTGTTGTAAAATATTTAGATGCGAGTAATATTTTTGAAATACAGATTGTCAATTGAAAAATCCATTTCCATTTAAGAAACTGCTATTCTGCACATACGTACGGCACTAGTACTATGTGCTATTGTCTGTTTGGAGGCACCGAGTTTCCTCCTGTTATGCTCAATTTAGTGGTTCTTATATCTATTATTAAAGATGACACATTTTGATATTTTTCACCTGATTGAACCATAAGGTACTTAAATATTTCAACTGTTAGAGCTTGAGTGTTTGCCGGAATGGCGAGATGAAATATTTCGCGGTGCTAAATACGTCAGTCTGAACAGGATTATGTATAAGATTACACGAAGAGGTGTTTTAAAGCACACATAATTGAAAATTACTATCGGTTATGGCATTACCTTTGTTCTATTTCCTTCAATTAAAGTGAGTTGTACTGTTCATGTTCAATGTTTAGGTTTAATCCCTTTCTAAAACCTCTTAAAAACGAAGAACCCGAAACAATTTGTAAGTTTATTATTATTAACTATCGGTTATTAAAATTTTTTTAGATATTGTTATTTTAAAAAGAGCGCTTGAACAAAAATTCAAAAGTAAAAAAGTATTTATAATAGATCATTTTAAATTGGGTTTACAGTTTCCCTCTCAGGAAACAAGCCCATTTATGTGGAGAATCAATGTACAAATTTAGATTAACCAAACTTGATATTATTGTTACCATGGTAAAAAAAAATCATCTATAGATAGCTATTAAAGCAATATTTGATCAAAAATGTATAAAAGTATAGCAATAAAAAATCTGATGTGTCCAACACATGACTTCCTTGCACGTCTATTAGATCAAAAATATTTTCGACGCACTTCCTCTAAACTTATTTGTTTGAAAGAGATAAAATATCAATAATAGTAAGGTTTAGCGATTTCTAGCCAAATATTTCGATATCGCCAAGCTGAGATCAATTTGAAAGATTTCCTTTTGACACTTTATTTGTCGATATTTCACCAAAAGCCGACAAGCTTGAGATAGTTCGCGAGATTTTGGGGATAGCCAAAGTAGTCATTGACCATAGACTTTCAATGGAATGAATGTATCCATATACCTCAATGTATTTGAAGTCATTTGGCTCACCCTGTAAATAAATTTTCAGTCGATTGCTGTCAAAAAAGATATTGAAAACAGTTAGATATTACAATAGTTCTAAATACAAAAGTTCAAAATTCTACGGGTTAAAGTTTTAGAGTTATACAAAATACGAAATAATTTTTGGCGCCTAATTTGGCGATATTTCGGCGAAACTCGTCAATGCCGACGACATTTGGCGAGATTTTAAGCATGAACCAAACAATGACAGATTATCGCCAAATTTGGCGATATTTCGCCAAAACTCGGCAAGGTCGAGGACAGACGGCGAGATTTTGGGCATGTACCAAACAATGACTGTCTACAGTTGTATTATATTGAAGATGTCCATAGACATTAAAGTACTGAAATTCTTTTCGGTGGTCCTGTAAATAAACTCTCCAGTAGATTTGGAACCAAAAATCGAGATGCACAACTAGATGTTACAACAATCTTATATATGTAATTTCATAATAGTTTTTGAGATTTGAGAGTTAAGTATGCACACACGTACAGCAAAGGTCGGCAAGCTTGGCGACTTTTGGCATAGTTCTTGAGGGAGGCATGTGACCGTGGTCGGACCATTACCTAACTTATGTGGTAGGACGGTATTGTGCTTGAAATGGATGAATGCCAGGTATCCATAATATCATTGACAGCTGGGGCACTTTTTTCACCCAACAAGGAGACTTTGTTTAGCCTATCCGTTACCCTTGTATAACTTCCTTCTTTAGTATACTAAATCAAGTTAATACCATTAAACCATTTTTCAAACCACCTGTAGTGCCACTTTCATTTGGGCTACCTTTATATAAGTCATAGCTGCAACAATTCTGGCTATATAATTAACTACTTTTTGCAAACAGTATATACATTTTTTTTAAATAAAGCAACGAAACTATCTGTTAATTTCAACAATTTCGCTATTTTCTGACAGAAAAATTACTATTCACAAAAACCGGTTAATTATCTTCCCTGAATTGTTGCATTCATGATAACTATATATATAGAACGAACAAACTTCATACTGTTATTCTTAAAATAAAAAGGAACTTTTAAGGTGTATTAGAAAGTTATCTACTGAAAAAATGTTTGGAGTTCCCCCTAGTATACATAAAAGAGTTTTTTTAATCTAGTTCTCCAGAAAAATGCTCGGAAATTGGGGAATCACTGTAGATTCAACACCACTGTTAAGTACTAATGAAGGTCAAGGGTGATAATGTTACCCTGAATTTTGAAAAGAGTGAATTTTTAAAGTACACTTGCAATTAGAAAAAATAATTTTAAATTGTTTTTTATATATGCTGAGGAAGTAATCAAGTTTTTTTTTCTTTTTCTTCTAGGTGCAAATGAAATTATTTGGAAAAATTAATTATCGTGCAACAACGTGGGAGAATAAATAACTTAAATTACCAAGAAGAAATTACATTTGACAGAACAACCGACAAGTTTTCAATGGGTGCTGATCTATCCTCAAACGACAACGTAACGCGTTTTGACGATGCGGGAAGTCTTTCATTCAATGGCAACTACGTGCAATGGCACATAACAAAATTTTTCAATTTCCCCCAATCACCTAACACCCTGATATGTTCTCAAAATTTCCTTCTCGGTAACAGAAGTTATCAGCTGAGAGTATCTCCCAGCGGGAGGGAGTTCGAAGACACCAATGGATGGATTGGGCTATATCTGGTGGACGCATGCCATCCAAGTGCAGGCACAGATGGCCAAACTTTCAGAATAACACTCGGCATACTAGGAGCGAACGGAAAAGAACTGCGGGGCCGTGTAGCGGAAAGAAACAGAAAATGGTACAGAGTGGATAAGTTTATGCATCGCGGAGAGTTCAATAAGAAAACGCACCAGTTTGTGGATAAAGGTACATTGCGGATTTTCTGCAAGATTGTGGAAAATAGACGTTCAGGTTCGAGGCAGCGGGCAGCTAACAGAGAAAAATCAAATGTTGAACATAGGTCGAATGATATCCCACATGACTACTTAGCTACCTCGAACAATCCATGTAAAAAATCATCACTATATTGGTCGAGTGATATGCCAGACGACTGCTTAGCTACCACGAACATTCCACAGGGAAAAACATCGCTGTCATGTTACAGTAAGTAGACTTTTCAACATGAATTATCCCTTTAAAACGCAACTATTTCCCAATGTCGAGAAAATGTAACCGGCTCAAATGTTCTTGCCGGTTACATGCCTAACAAAACACTCTATGGCACGCACTGAGCGATTCGATCGATCGCCATCTTGATGGTAGTTAAATCGTGCGATGGCAACGGCTGCACTTTTTCAACATTGGGCAGTAGGGTGGAGCGAAAAAATCTTTGTTTCAAAATTCACACTGCCTGAGTCATTAAAGGGTGCGAAACTGATAAGAACAAATTGCTTCCAAATTTCAGCTCAAAACAGTGTCATCTTCAGGTTCCACAACTCAAGCGAATATATTTCTAGCTTATTTTATTAAAATAATAATGTTTAATTAATTAGTTGAATAATTAGTTGTGTTTTCATTATTAAATTGCTTTATTGATACGTTATTATCACATGTCAGTGCTGTAAATCTTAGATTTAGAAGCAAAAGTCGACTTAGGATCTGATTCAGAAATGGAATATACCTCAGAAAATGAGGACGATTTCGTTAGTCAGGAAGCCAAATGTCGGAAAACGACTGACGATGAGATTCCCTAAATCTCCAGACAGGCCATGGCCGAATTAGCCGTTGTTCTTGATTGAGCAGATGTGTCGCAGTATTCATTATTCAATTAATTAATTAAACGTAATTATTTCAATAGAAATTCATAAAAGACTAAAAAAAGACACTGCGAATATATTCGCTTGAGGTGTGGAACCTGAAGATGGTAATATTTTGAGCTGAAATTTGGAGACAACTTGTTCTTATCAGTTTCGCACCATTTAATGACTCGGGCAATGTGAATTTCGAGAAAAAGTGTTTTTCGCTCCACCCTATATGGGCAGTCTGTCTAGATGTCCTCCTTAAGTATTTAATTGAAATGAAATGCATTATTCGTGAATCAAAACAACCAAAATGTCAGAGTTGTGTCCTCAAAGCGAGGACACTGAGTGTTAAAGGGTTAAAGTGTAAGAATTTACAGGGCGCCTGAATCAAATGCCTCTTTTTCCGAGAGGTTGTTAATTCCGCTTTACAAAGTGCTGCCCGAGAGCTGTGTAGTGGTCAAGAAACGTTCTACCACACCACGGTTCTGGCTTCGATTCTTGGCATGGGCTTCAGTGTCATTTCGTCCGTCGCTTCATAGAAGCCAACGTTGGTCCACCTATTAGATGCCTATTAAAGTTACAAATAGACTTGTTCCACGTGACATCACATTTCCTCTTTATAGGCAAAGCTAACCAACAGACTTGTTCTCTGGGACATCTTGCTGTTCTTCTAGCTTCAATGAATAGACAACTGCACTATCAATGAAAATAGGTGCCATTACCCCGTGGGGCGGTTGGACTTTTGCTCTTTGGTCCCTAATTTTGAACCAATTACAGATGAGGAACCAACCACCACCTGAAATCGGCTCCCCAAGAGATATCGTTTAAACATGGAGGACACTGGAGCCACGACGTACTTCACGTGCACCAGCTCCCACAAGCGTACATGGTCCCACAGCAGTCCAGCCGAGAGAGGAGTTCACCCTCCCAAGCACTGGTCGAGCCGGATACTGCTTCACTTTCCGTGTTCTTAGGGAAAGGAGTTTAGTGACGAGACCACTGCCGGGTGCGGGACGGCTGATAGGCATAAGTAACCATTAGGATTACTCCACGCGACGTCACTGTGCTATTTGTTAGCTAACATGGAACAGAACAAGTCTATACTTCCGAACTCAGTAGTCGGCGAGATCCCATGTTGAAAAGCGCTGTACCATTAGTTGAAAAATATACAAAGTTAAAAAGTATTTAATAAAAACGTATAATTAGTAACTGTATTTCCGAGGATTTAATTATAAAAATATGCCAGTTATCCAATCGGTAAAGTTCCAGTTAAGTCCGAAGAAGCATTTTCACAGTCATGGTGCTAATAGCAACGGTTGCTGAGGCATAAATATCTTCATCATGGACCTATCTTCTTGAGTAGATTTTGTCTTAAGCAGCTCAAAATAATAATAATAATAATAATAATAATAATAATAACTACATGGATGTCCGAGGATTCTGGAAAACTATTTGTGCTTTTTTCTTCAGGTGGCAACATCTTTCTATTTGTTTGAATTTTTAAAAAAAGTGAGTCATATGCGGAACATTGTAGTTGTTCTTGTTGTTGTTGTTGTTGTTGTTGCTAATGCCCTCTGGTGACCGCGTTGCGGTGACAGATCCCCCTTATATAGGCAGGCGATGGGCCGAAGGAGCGGCTTCCATTTCAATGAGCCCCAGTGGGAGAAAGTCCGTCTTAGCTCGTGGTCCCGTAATTTTGAACCAATTCCAGAGGAGAGACCGACCCCCTGAAATCGGCATCCCCAGAGGTATCGTTTAACAACTTGGAGGACTTTGGAGCCACGACGGATTTTACGTGCACCAGCTCCCATTAGCGTACACGACATTGTAGTTACAAAATACAAGAATTCAGAAGAATTTTGACTAATATAAATTAACTCCCAATGCCCGTGGGCGTTACGGTGCCCACGGGCATTGGATTAGGGTCCCCTGCACTAGAGTATTTTTTCTATTCGCTCAGATTGTTTATTAATGTTACACCGATGTGAAGTTTTAGGAGAAAAAATATAAATGTTCAGGCGACGAAATAATTTTACTTTTATAGCTGAAAACTATTCCTGATTGAATTCATTGACTCAAAAAACAGTAACTAATTTATCATTTCCTCTTTTCATAAGGACAGTTTCTAAGAGTATTCACGGAGCTATGTTATAGAGCTATCTTATCTTATCACTAAGCTACCTTAGAATGTGTTTTGCCTCATTTTAATGTCTGAAAAGCAGATTAACCCAAAAATTCGTAACAGTATTGTATATTAAAAGCTCGGAAACTGCGAACAGTGTTGTAAAGTTCTGAATGGCGAAATTCCTTAAATTCAGCTGAATAATTCTTTAAACTCATGTTTTCAATACCAAACTACGTCTGTATAATCGTGTTTATTTACCTTGAAAGCCTAAAATTTTAATAATAATAATTATGATACACTTTCCGCTCAAAAAGCTTATCTATCATGAATCTTTATTACATACGAAATTGAATAATAGTATTAACACTTGATTATAATACAGGGCGATCAATTTAAAAGAGTACCCAATGTTTTTTTATAACCCTTTAGTCTGACGTATGTGGCAACTACATGAACTCTGAAACGCAATTCTTTGAACGTTGTTTATGTGTGGAAGACAATTTCTAACACTATTAGACTCTTACAACGGTATTCGTGAGGTAAAACAGAAAAAGACTTCATCATACTTTAGATGTTCTTTTGGAAGGAAAAATTAATCCTATAGTATGTACTAAGCGGTATATAAAGAAAAATCTAAAACCTAGGTTTAGAGTTTTACTTAGCACACATACACAAAAGCAGAATATTTCTTTATTTCTGTAAATGTTCTCTATTATTCTATTTTAGATTATTATTATATGAGGAAATTTTTAGGGTGTCTTCAACAATGTTCCAAAGTTACAAAAGTTCAGACACATTAAAATGGAAACAAAGTTTCAAAAGTTTAATGGTAACCCGGTATTTTCACCTGGTTTTTAAAGCAGTGTGTTAAAAATCCAAAAACTTCATTGATTTTCAAAGAATAGTGTAAGAGTGACAATGCACTGAAAAATGACTCTTGCACTATCGAAGAAAAATTTAAAACTTTAAGCCATATCTCCTATATTGAATGTATTGCATTATCATTTATTTCGAAATGTAATTAATAGAAGTCCAATAATAACAATATAATATTTTATAGAGAGCATCTATAAATTTTATTTTCGTTAAATCAGTATTTAAATTTTCATTTTTATTAGAAGAAATGGTGACGGCACTTGGTACAAAAGTAAAGTGAATACAAAAGAAAAGCACTTTGTTTGTTACGGTTCCTCCTAATATAGCGACTTCTATAGAAAATTTGTTCTAATATTTTTATATATAAATAATGGATTTATCTATCGCAGTTTCTCTTCTTATAATCATTACACAGGGCGTCCCAAAAAGGTGGTAACACTCTTTTATTTTTAACTAGCTGAAGTACCCGTTCTTCGCACGGGAATGAATGGGCTTTTTGATATTACGATTTGTGGTGATTACTATTTATTGTAATAAAGAGACATAGCAAAAAGGATATCGCATTATATTGTGTTCAATAACCATGTATACCGAATTTCAAGGGAATCGTTTGTACAGTGCAGAAGGCCATGCGGCGTAGCGCAATCTAGTGGCGAGTTTTAGCAAAACGGATACGGCGAAAATATTCTTCGCATTCAGATATAATTGAATACTAAATTTCAGGACGATCGGCTGGACAGCCTTGAAGTTCATGTGTTGATGCGACTTCTAACGCGAAACTCTTCCCCGTGTTCAAATATCTATGTATACCTATTTTCATAGCGATCAGTTGCACAGTCAAGATGCGATACACTGCAGCGCGATCTAGTGGTTAATTAAAGTAATGATTTGCTACAGTGCCGTCAAGTGGCGAGTTATAGCAAAATGGATAACGCCAAAATATTCTCATTGTTCAAATAG
Organism: Cheiracanthium punctorium; assembly: GCA_038373885.1. Lineage (NCBI taxonomy): Eukaryota > Metazoa > Arthropoda > Arachnida > Araneae > Cheiracanthiidae > Cheiracanthium > Cheiracanthium punctorium. Next base: position 532,271 of record JAWZYV010015005.1, on the reverse strand, counting down.
CTATGTATACTGATTTTCATAGCGACCGTTTGAATGGTCAAGAATTTGGCCTGCTGCAGCGTCATCTAGTGGCGAGTTAAAATAATAATGCATTGCAGTGCCATCTAGTGGTGAGTAACATCAAAAGGAACATAGTTAGAATATATTCTTCGTGCTGAAATGTGTAAGTATAAGAAATTTTATGCCGATCTGTCGAACGGTATTGAAGTTGATGCGTTGCAGCGCCATTTATCGGCAAGTTACAGCAAAATGGATTCAGAAAAATATTCTCCGTGTTCTAATATCCGCGGGTACCAAATTTCATCTAAATCGGTTGGACGATATTCGAATAGTAAACGGCTAAACGGAATAGAATTCGACGTTCTGCTGCGCCACCTATAGTGGCAAGTTAGAGGAAAACGGATAGCATAAAAAGCTTCTCAATGATAAAAGACTTAGGTGAACCAAATTTCATGGTGCAACGGTGCTCAACGGTGCTGGAGTTTTTCAACCCCATACACACATACCAACATTCATTTTTATCTATAACCAGTGTCATTATATATCCCAGTCTCAAATAAAATCCAGTTTCAAACCTAAGCCTCGCCAAAGTGCCAACATACGCCATTTTGCAAGCGTTTTTTCAGGAAATCATTCGAAGCATTGACTTAGCAGCAATCAATATGCGAAATGGTTCGACCACCAAAAAGTAAAGCACGCATTTATTTGAAAAGTGGAATCCCTTAATACAGCCGAATTTTTTAAAATTATCAACTATAACGTGTTTTATTCATCGTTACTCCGATGTACTCAATGAGAAGATTTCAATTTTCTGAAATTTGGCGGAACTCCCTCAACTTAAATCAATGTACTCAATTGGCGAGAATTCTGAAGATAGATCGCTTGAAATCCCTTAATAACTGCATTATTTCTTCACAGATCATTAAACTTTAACGCTGTATTTTAATAAAACCTTTGCACTTGTTTTCAAAAATCTATTTCCTTAAGCTCTCAATAAATTGCACCAAGCCGAAAACAGTGCAAACCGCTAGAACTCATTTTCTCAAAATCGGCATTTGAGACATTTTATTTTTCGCCAAATTAAAAAATTTTACATATTAGCGTCGGAAATCTTCAATTCTTATTGTTTTGCTTATAAAACATTTCATTCCTGCTCCGATTTCCCATGCACACGATATTATAATAAAAAAATAATAATCTTACAAATATAAACTAACAAAAAAAAATCATTATTATTCTTTTATTTTTACTTTGAGAATTTAAAACATTTTATTCGGCAAAATCACCACACATGGCAACCACGATCCTTATTTCACACTCTTTTCACTACAGGGGTTACAATTACGGAGAGCTTTTTGCTTGGAGAACATAAAAAAATCTCTTAAATTCCAGGAACGGGTGGACTTTCAAAGTTTTAAAGTGGACTATGATTTATTCTATATTATTTTACATATCTGTGCAAAATTTCAGGCTGATAGGTCCATTGGATTTGATTTGTATACAAATCCACAAATAAACAAACAAACATACAAACAGAATTTCCATTTTATTTATAAGGAATTGTTGGAGAAAAATTATCAATGTCCGTGCTTCCTAGATATGAAAAGCCTTACAACCTCTACGGCCCGAAGCTTTGACGTAAACACGAGGCCCACGGTTGCGCCATCATCATTTTTTTTTTCTGAAAGTAAAACTATTTAAAGTTTCTGGTGAATGCTACAAATATTAGAAAATATCTAGTAAACATTAAAATTAAAATACCTTTTTCATACAAAATTATTCGTTAGGATCTATTTCCTTATCGTATTATTTAATTAGTAATGGTAAAAAACTGATAAAATTATACTTTTTTATCTCAAATTATTAAATTATTGCTATTCATGGGTAAATTCACCAGAAAATTTAAACCACTTTATTTTGGGAAAATAAAATGTTTAAATGTAGGCGTAGTGATAGCGTCAAAGCTCAGTAACGTAAACGTTGGCAATCTAAACCGAAAAAAAAATTGTTCCGAGTAAGGTCGTACAAGAAATTATGCTAAGAAAAAGTTCTTCTTGTTACTTTTCAGAAAGTTACATCTTTTAAATTTGTATACGACCCTCCAATTAAAAAAATACAAAATTCTCCGTTAGTAAAATGTGTCACAGGCACTAATGTCGTAGTGTAAAAAATTCCCAGACAGCACAGCAAACTTGCATCAAACTTGCAGCAAGCTTGACTTATCAAGTCAATAAACTTGAATTAAGCTGGAAAATTTCAAGCGTGTAAGCTTAATGCAAGCTTGAATATAGTGTTCAAGTTTACACTTGCCCAACTTGCATTAAGCTTGATATAGCAAGCTTGGATCAAGCTTGACATAGAAGCTTAATTTCCAGCTTAAAAAATTTCCTAAATACACGGGGCGCGTCGGCGAATTCGCCCAACATGTTTTATTTTTCCACGCATTTTCCCCTCTATGCTGATAAACAGATTGAAAGTTACTTTAATCTGTTTCCATCAAGCGTCCGCGGCTGGGATCGAACTCGGGACTTAAGGTTTGGGAAGTCAGCGTCCTAACCATTCAGCCGCGTTGGGTTCGTGCTGGTATGACTAAAGTTTGAATTGACAGTTATGGTTGTCACGCCGTTTTCTGGCGAGATTGATCAGTGGCCGATGCCCTGTTTCTTTTATTTTTCCATGGATTGAATCAAAATTAAAATAATGTTATGTGTGATTTATAGACTCTACTAATAGGGAAATAAGCATGATATAAACTTAAAAGCAGCACACGTTTTAAAACTTTCAGTATCGCGACACTCATGTTGGGCAATATTGGCCAAAATCAAGACAAACGAGTGATTTTGGAATCAATTTCGTAGTATAATAGTATTTTATTTTGAAGAATTTCCATATTCGGAAATATAGAATCTTTTTTTAATTCTATGGTCAAGTACATTTATGATTGATGATAAATTATTTGTTATGTGTATGTGGCTTTCCAAATCAAGCAGTAATCAAGTTATATTCAAGCTTGACAGTTCAAATGACTTCCTCAAGCTTGCTGCAAGCTTAAAATGAATTGAACTGTCAAGCTTGTATTAATACGTCAAATTCAAAGAAATATCAAGCTTGATTTAAGCTTATGTGCTGTCTGCGTTTGAGAATTATGTCTTATTAAGTGTCAGAGATATGAATACAAATATATGCTGACTTAAACCACTTTTCAATGGCTCTCGAAGGAAACAAATCAGGTTAGATGATCACTTTCAAGGGTTGCACAGACGTTACGATAGAAAATAATTTTTTTGCACTATAGCAATAAAAGTTTGCATTCAAACTCAGGTATAGAGCTGACCATCTTTGTTTAAAAATATCTCTGAGACGTTTTATGATGAAAGACTGAAATTTTGTCCTTCACCTCAATGTAATTGGGACTTTTTTTTTTTAAGGCGGTCGCATACATATTTAAAAGTCTCATATAATAAAAACTAAAGATAGTATTTTATTCTTAACGTAGTCTTTTTCCCATCTGATTTTCAGCATTTTTCAATTCGCATTGCCCACTTTGATATATAAAGAATTAAAGAATGTTACCAACTTTTTTGGGACACTCTGTATAAAGTTTGCTCGTGCGTTAACTATGCCGTGTCTAAAGAAAGATATCGTTACTAACATAATGTATCGTTACAAAAGTTTTTTTTAAAGTTTAGTCTTAATTTGCGGATGTTGTGTTTTAATTTTTCACGTTTTTTTTTTTTTTTTTTTTTTTTTTTTTTTTTTTTTTAATAGGCTCTGATTTACTTGGATCACTAGAAGAAGCAACAGGTACAGGAATCAAGTATACCGTTACAGAGAAAAACGTAAAATTCGCAGGTAAACAAAGTTTTTTTTTCTAATGGGCAGGCACTGGCCACAAGCCTTTGCCATCAACGGCCCTAGTTACTGTCCATTTTATTATGGGAGCACCCAGTGGGCGGACAGCACTACCCCCTATGAAGGGACGGACAAGTTAACATCCATGCCCAAGCCGGGATTCGAACCCACGGCGTGATAGAATGGTTCTCTAGCCACTACACCACCTGGGCGGCAGGTAAACAAAGTAAAATTTTCAAAAATTCATGATTTAATTTTCTGGATTTAAAAAAAAATGAGCCTTTGTTAAAAAAAAAAAATGTTGGAAATTTTTTCTGTTAAAATCTTTCACTGCTTGATTAAACTGTTATAATATTATTTTAAAATCTAAATTTGAGGACGGAGTAGGGGTACTGTATAAAAAATGCAACATGATACCCTCAAACAATGTAATTTATCTTTGGCAGTGCTTATTTGAAAAAAAAAAGATTATCAGATATCAGTAAAATTTACATGCGAGCAAAACGCACATAAAAGCATTAGTCTTTCATTTACATAATTTTTTCTTACCTATGACTCCAATTTGGATTCAGTTTTTCTGTATACCAAAGAAAAGTATCAAAGATTCAGATGACACAATCTTGACCTTTTACAGACCGAAATCCGATGCAGGCATACTTTAAATTAGTTTTTTTTTTGCATATTTTGTCTTCTAATGCGTTAATTAAAGGATTTTAATCATTTAAATGTGGGGAAAGAAATGTTGATGCAATTTTCACTGTGTTCCCAACGGTGAACATTGGTCATTTCTGACTATATTTTTACATTGTTCCCAAAAATGGAGAATAGTGATGGGTGGTTTATATAAAATGTGAAATATTAAGAAATAGCGAAAAATTTTTTAATTTTAAGTAAAAATATGAATAAGTTTGACGAGATGGGTTGTATCAAGATAGTTCTGTAAAAAAATATGAAAATGGAGGCTTTTACGATTTTTTCTCCAGTTTCCGACAAATGATAGAATCTGAACTTCTATTTCAAAAAATTAAGTCATCTTTTAACTATATCAGCTAATTTTTTCAAGTCGAAATTGATAAAATATAATTTTTCAATAAATATTTCCTTTGATGTTCCCAATCGGAAATATTGGTTTGGGTTAAGGATATCAAAAACTTGTTAACATTTAATATTTCAATACGAAATTCGTACACTAGATGGCAGCTCTTTACCTAATATATTTTACCGAAATTTTAAATATTCCATATGTTTGACGTATTTGAGAATGTATCATCTGAACCTTTAATATTCTTCTACGTTTACACAGCAAAAGAATCAAAATAGGAATTATAGGTAAGAGAAAATTACGTAAGACAGATTTTAGCATGCGAGTCAGCGTTCAAAGCTAAACGTCTCCCCTAAAAAAAAATAAGGAATTGTGTTTTGGCTGCACGAAGCACATTTTTCCTGTAAACCGGTATTTTACCTCAAACAGTTTCGCGTTAATGAGAATCGGGTGTATTTACTCTTCAGCAGTTCTTAAGTCTTAACAGAGCTGTCTTCTCTTTCTTGCATATGAGGCCGAGAAAAAAGAAGATAACTACTGTGGAAAACAGGGCTCATCGACTAACCCGTTTCTTTTACCGAAAGGTAATTATCATTTTAATATGATTGAATGAAATATATTGTTACGATATTTTGGGGTAATCTGCTCTTTTGGTGGCTTATTTTTGGCAATATTTCACCAAAATAGTCGTAAATCTTGGAGACATTTGGCGCGATTTTATTAATGTTACCGGCGCGATTTTAGTTATGTTAATGACAGCAAACATTACAGCAGATTGCTGTAATGTTTGCTGTCTCGCATTGCATTGCGGTTGCGCAATCAAAAGACCGGAAACGTCTGGGAAGTGCTTCAGAAAAGGACACGGAACTTTGCGAGATGTCTGCGGAAGGTCTAAATACCATAGAACAATTCGCTAACTTAGTGTTGAATTGTCCCTTGTAGAGTGCGATTAAATTGAGAGCGGTAGCGCTCTTTGCTACATTGCTGGGAAAAACGCCGCTGTTCTTCCTGTTTTACTATACCGTATTTTTAAATCTCTTTGCGAATTACATGCTGTTGTGTGCAGTGGAGCATTTAAGAATTCTGCTCGAGTGTTTTGCCCTGTTTTTAGTCTATGAAACGATTTTACGGCAGACGAATTGCAGTCATTGGGAATGCTGCTCTGATCGACTGATTGTCACGCTCTTAATTACTGCTAGCGAATGCATATGAGATGTGAGTTAAAGATTGTTCCTTCGAGTTTCTATAACACTTGCGGCACACCTGGACTTTCAGGCGAGCGAACTGAACAATTCAGCTGAGTTCTGCAACACTATATGTTATTCCTTAAAATAAAAAGTTGCCTTGAACTGGATCGTATGGTCAACGCAAGTGAAGAATGTCTCCTGATCGAAGCTGTCCCAAAGGATACCACTACGTTTTTGAAAGAGCGGTTTTGTAAATTATTTGTTTAATCCCACCGTGGTTTCAATATTGACTTTACACGTTACTCGTGAGTAGGAAATGTTACTAGTAACACAAGTAATTCTGCAAACTGACATGCAGCAATTTACTCCGGTTGCTCAAACGTTTTAATGGAACTCGTTGCAGATGAGATAAAGAAAAAAGTGCCCGAGGAAGATAAAAACTGTGAAAAACAGCGCTCGTCGACTCCTTTGCCCAAAGGTAAATATTTAAAAAAACCTATGGAATGAAATGTTATTCCTTATTGATAATCCCACTTAAATATAGTTTTGTATAGGGGAAGCACACAAAAGATAGACTGTAAAAATATATTTGGAGCTCACCAAGGCAGAGTGGATAAGACGCTCAACATAGTAGATGGTGAGGGTCCCGCGTTCGGTCTTACGACGCGGCCGTCAATCTGACGGTCAGGAGTTTGGGACGGTTTTTCTTCAGGAATAACGTGAATACGCGTTGGAACCCACTAAAAAGTGCTCCATCTAAGTCACCCCTCTGTAGGCAGATCTCCTTCATGTAATCTTATCATACACGAAACACTAAAAATATGTTTAACGTTGGCGTTTTTTGATGTATTTTTTGCAGTTGAAAGTGCTTGTTATGCGCCAAGATATGCGGTAATACATTGTTAACATTGGCGCAAGTAATTCCTACTCATCCCCCTACTGTATACGAAATTTGCTTATTAACTAATAAATTTGCTTATTTAAAAAGCTGTGTCATTTTTTTACGAGGATAACCAAGTGTCACTGCATATTTTTCTAGCAATAGGTGCTAAAGAATCCAAAAAAGAAAAATCTGATGAAGGTGCATCCAAGGACGATAAATATTATGGACTACAGTACTCGTCGACTAATAAAGGTAAATATAAGGCCGATCGAAAATCTATTTTTGCCGGATAAATCCGTGCCAATAAACTAGTCAAAAATGGGCTCGACCAGAATGAATCGTACATGCGTACATCCGTACACATGCACGAGTACGTTGAGGAGTCAGGCAAAAACTCGTCAAAGTAAGTTTGGAAGTAGTGAAAACCAAGTTTTTCCTCAAAATCTGAATGTGGAAATGTTTGAGATCACTACACTTCTTTTTACTTCGCAGACGGAAGTAACCAATGTAATTTCATGAAACAAATTCCGCAAAAGGACGTGGGAGATGTACACTAAAAATTTTTAACACTGTTTAAAGGTTAATTCCAAATAGGTTTCGCGCTGTTTACTGAGAAGCCAGGTCGCATGCAAGCCCGCTCGCATTAAGTATTTAAAAGAAAATAGTTGTGTCACGCAGTTTATTTAGATTTCGAAATTCGAATTATTACGCAATAATAATTATAATCCTATGTTAACGAATTCCGCGGTAGTTTCAACAAACAAACAAAAAAATACGTAAACTTTTTTTTCGCTGTACCTTCTATACGCACGGTATAAAGTATCTTATTCCCTTAAGGTTGTCATTTAAAAAGAAAAAAATTAAACAATTTAAGGGTAAATATACTCATCTCTTTTTTTGTTCATTTCATAAAACATCCATTCTCTACAAGCATACTAAATTGGATGCCATAAAATAATACAATATTTTGTTCCAAATATTTTAGTTTCAATTCTGTTGTTTCATATGTACAAGTTATAATACTCGTTACCGTAAAAAAGTGGGTGCAAGCAACGGGACATGTGACGCTTCATATTGGCCGAGTATTATGATTATGTAATACTAATAAAGGAAAGCCAATTGTATACACCCCATTAATACAATCAGGCTAAGTATACGCAACCAAAATACAAAATATAATTATTCGATGCGTAGAATACGGATTTTAGCCCAAATTTTACCACTAAAATGCAGATAACTTCAAAAATTCTTTACAGTAGTTTCCTACATCAACTGTGCCAATATGGCATTGTTTCACGAAAGGCTATCAAGCAGCGTTGCCAGTAGACGGTTCCAAAACTTTTTGCTGGTGGCCCCTCCCTGTCTTTCTTGTTTTAAATATTCGGAATCTCGCAGGAGAATATCTAACATTTTTTTTTTTTTTTTTTGATCCATTCACCGGTTAAATTGATAGAGATTTGTTTATTGGTATAGGACTTTTAACGATCTATGAGTGAATAATGATTGAAATGATTTAGTTCCAATTTCTTTATTAGCTACATACTGAAATAGAGCATTTCGACAAGACCACCTCTCTGCGACGGGTCTCCCTCTACTGGGTGACAGCTCTGGGTTCGCGTAATATACTTCGCTGTGAAAACCACGATTTTCAGAATTAAAAAAAAAAGCATTAAATTCGAGTGTTTGGATGATTGTAATGGATCGAATAGGTTAAGGAAATATTCGAGGTGGATTTGGAGCTGCATTTTCATATTTTTAGATGACTAAGGATAATTAAAACAGATGTTTCTCTAATACCCTTTTTCTTGGTGAATACAGTAGGAAGATAATAAGAGAATCTGCGCGTGCATTATAGATCAAGATCCCAGGGCCCCCAGACCTTACTTATTTTCTCATTCTCAAAATGTATACGATAGAGTAGTGTTAGTACGTACAGTAAACGTATGCATACTTGCTAGCTTGGGCCGACGACCAATCCTCAAGTACCATTTGCTACAGATGCGTAAAAATAATACTAACTTTACTTATTTTCTCACAGCTGATTTTTATGTATGTAGTATAGAATATTGTTACAAATTTTGAATCAATACTGCCAGACACTTTCTGTGGGCGGTAATTGTCGCCAGACGCCTTGAAGCCCCCCCAAAAATAATGTAACTTTACTTATATTCTCAGTCTTCATTTTTATATATGATACTCGTTGAACTATTTTAATACTTTTTGTAAGCTGCCAGACACATCGAATGGGCCAAACATCCTCCCCAGACACCCCCAATGGGTCGCTATGCGTATGCGCGCAAGATCATTATTCGTCTGCTTGAGTGTGAGAGAGATATCTATCAGCATCATTATTTCTCCTACTAGAAGTCAAGCCCGTCCTGGACACAATTACTACGGGCTCTAGAAAAATCATTTGCCAAAAATAGGTCTCTACTCAATAGAGTTCATCTTTGTCCACCTAAAGTAAATAAGTTCATTTTCAATTTTTATTATTTTTAATCAAATCGAATTTAATGCTCCTCTGAAACGCACAGAAACTTTTCGCATTCGAACGATTTCGTTTTTTGTACGAAGCCATTTAGATCCATGCAGACGATTTATTTCTGAATAAAAAATTAAACTGTGCAATCTGGAAAAACTATTTTAGAGGAATGAATCACAATTTTCCCTTCAAAGCAAGATAACGGCGACGTCAATATGACATGTTTTTCACTTGCAGAGCTTAATTTTGTCATGCAAATAATTTACTTTTTTGACTCTCGGAAATAGAATGGAGCTGAAAATAGCAAAAAATCGCTTTGAAATGGGAGAACGGGTGAATTTTCATATTTTAAAGTAGTGCAGATTGTTTTCTATATTTTTATGCATAATTATGAAAAAATTCAAGCGGAACGTACAAACGGCGTAGATGTTATTACGCATTTTGTGCTTTTTAATCGTTTTGAAATTTGAATTCCCGCCAAACTATTTTTTCGTCAAATGTGCTGACAAACTGCTGCCAATCGAATACCAAACCATCAATAATTTTATGTGTCCGGCATTTATCTTAGCAAAAAATCGCTCGTTTTGGCGGACCCTCGAGATAATACGTAAGTACCCAATAAATTATTATTTTATTAAATTAATTGTTGTTTAAAACCATAAATTTCCTGAATATATCCAATAAAACACATTCTTCATAAGTCAACAACGGTTTAGTCAAAATTTTCACTAAGAGTTCAAATGTACTTATAATTTATTATTCAATAATTATCGTTATAATTAAGCGTGAAAATATTACTTCGGTAATAATTAAGACTTCCATTAGAGTATTGATAACAAGTTTTATAAAGATTTCTTTCAAAACTATCCAATTATCCCGCCTGCGCGCATACGCATAGCGACCCTTTAGGGGTGTCTGGGGCGATGTTTTGCCCAACCAATTGGTCTGGCAGTTAACAAAAAGTATTGAAATAGTTCACCGAGTATCATACATAAAAATCAAGACTGAGAATATAAGTTACATTATTTTTGGGGGGGGCTTCAAGGCGTCTGGCGACAATTACCGCCCACAGAAAGTGTCTGGCAGTATTGATTCAAAATTTGTAACAATATTCTATACGACATACGTAAAAATCAGCTGTGAGAAAATAAGTAAAGTTAATATTATTTTTACGCACCTGTAGCAAGTGGTACCTGAGAATTGGCCGTCGGCCCAAGCTAGCAAGTATGCATACGTTTACTGTACGTACTAACACTATCGTATACATTTTGAGAATGAGAAAATAAGTAAGGTCTGGGGTCCCTGGATCTTGGACTATTAGGCTGACCCTCAGATGACGTCACAGAAAAGTCACGATCAAATGCTCTGTAAGTAATTTTGTTGGAAAGTACAGGGTGACCAAAAAGTCCGTAAAACCTTAAAAGATTCATCAAAAAAGAACAAATAGTGATAGAAAATTGCGGCTTGCGCAAATAGATTTAGGGGGTGATCGGATTTTTTTAATGACAAGAAAGGTTATAGTTCCAAATGTTACTGATAGGTGGCGCTAACATGCACGATGCGAAGCAAGTTTCCAGTTTAAAAAAAAAAATCGAAATCTCTAATCCTTTCCATGCAAACTGCAATTTTGTATTACGATTTATTCTTTTCTAATGAATTTTGAAAGTTTTTACTGACTTTTTGGTCCACCCAGCACAAAGTATAACAGCGTTACAAAGTATAAGTTTGGCAATTTTTTATTCTCTCCCCAGGTATTGAAAAGCTTTCACAAGATTTCAAAAAATTACTGTTGAGTGGTGCAGAGAGTGACATTACCATCAAGGTCGAAGAAAAGGAGTTCAAGGCCCACCGTGGCATCCTCGGTGCCCGATCTCCTGTCTTTGGAGCCATGATGGAGCATAATATGCAAGAGAAAGCCTCAGGCATTGTGACAGTAAAAGACATGGATGCTGCGATATTCCAAGACTTCCTCAGTTACCTCTATACTGGAAGAATAGACAGCATGTCTTCGAATAAAGCGCCTCTTCTGTTCACCGTTGCAGACAGATATCAAGTGAGAGAGCTAAGAGATGAGTGTGTGGAATACATGAAAAGAAACATGCTGGTGGATAACTTCAGCGACATCTATTTACTCTCTCTTCAATACCAAGAGAAGGCACTGTCCGATGCGGCCGTTCAGTTCTTCATGAGCAATACCACCAATATACTCCCCACTACCAAATGGCAGACTTTCCTCAGTGAAAACAGTGATGAGGCAAATGATCTCATTATGCGAAAGATGAAAGACACTTCGTGTTCGTAAATTCACCGACTCGTGCCTCTGGTTTTCGGAACAGGTGTGATAAGTGTTCTTCTTTGCCCACTGATTATAGTTATTTGAATGAGGTGCTTTTGTTTTTCAGGTTCTTTTGTTTTTAGATCTGTTCAGTAAATGACATTTGGTTTTAAATTGCGATTAAGGAGTTCGAAAATATACGCAATCATCTAATTTTCTTTGTACAAACTGTGTCGGGGAATTGATACACGATCGAGCTCGGTTAATGAAATAGCCAATTGCCAATATGCCATGAAAAGTTATTCAAAATATGATATATTCAGTTATCTGCACCAAACTGGCCGTTTAGTTCTGTTTGGTACACGAAAAGTTATTACATTCAGCGGGATATCATTTTAACCAATATTCCATTAAGTGGTCTCTACTCTACATCACAGCACTATTTCTCTGACAGAATCATTGTCTTTACCGTTTTGAATACAGTCAAAGCTCGTTAATACGTCCCTGTCGGGGCCACTTTAAAATGACTTACTAAGCGGAATTGATTTCTTAAGCGGGGATTATATTAAATGTAAAATGAAAATTCCCAATGTTTGATTTACATTTTAAATTGTATAAATTAGCAGAATAAAAACTTAAATTCATAAAATAGGGGACAAATTAAGGAAAGTACAGTAAGTAAATGCTATATATAGTACTCATTATTTAAATGCACAATCTGTCACATTTATTCTCTCATCGAACGGAAGTAGGAACGAATGATAGTCCTGGATTTGTAAAACGTTATATAAGGCGAAGTACTTTTTCGGGAAAATGCTGATGGTCATAGTCCGGGAGCCAGCGACAGATTTTGGTCAGTTATTTCTTCCCGGCCGATATTTCGTGAGATGATTAAGATAGTTGTGTGTTGAAGCCTGGTGATCGTCAGCTGCCGCACCATGGGTGGGTTGGGCGGCGGCCGCCTTCCAGACACGTAAAAAAAAAATTCAGTCATTTCCTCCCGGTTGAAAATTTCTGAAATAATAGTTGGCATAGTCCTTGTTTGAAAAAAAACCGTCAGCTGGCCAAGCGGCGGTGGATTATACGTCAGCTGCTCATGAGAACATGTAAAAAAAAAAAAATTTTTCAATGATTTCCTCCCGGTTGAAAATTTGACAGATGTTAGTTTACATTCTACTTTAAATAAAAAAACAAGTCAGCTGGCTGTATGCCGGTAGAAAACCCGTCAGCTGGCACAGTGAAAGTGTGGCGCGGAAAGGTAGTGTGGCTGCCGCTAGCCTATTTCAATGCACCAGCTGACGGGTTTTATCCGGCATACGGCCAGCTGAATTTTTTTATTATGGCAAGAATTATGTCAACTATTATTTGACAAATTTTCAACCGGGAGGAAATAACGCACTTTATTTTATTGGACACAACTGGGTCACAACTGTGTGTATGACCCCCCTAATCCCCCCCCTTTTGGTTACGCCCCTGTACAGAAGATATCACCAAATGGAGCTCAGCTTCAGAATTCATTTTTTTTTTATGCCAAACTTGGCAACAAATTGCCAAAAGTGGTCTACCTTGGTGACTTTTGACATTACGACCAGCGCTGTTACTGGGAACCCAGTCCAAAGTATATTCCCAAAACGATCAAATTATGCTATTCTGAAAACATGAAAAATTTTCGCATTCGAAAGATTTCATTTTGTATACATAGCCATTCTTATATACAGGCAGACGATTTCTTTGCTTGGCTCGAAGTCCGCTTATAAATCCTCGATTTATTTTTGAGAAGAAAAATTAAACTGTGTAATCTATAAAAGCAATTTAAAAGGAAGGAATCACAATTTTTCCTTCAAAGCCGGATATAACGTCAATATAACGCCCTTTTCCGCTTGCAGAGCCGAATTTTGTCACACAAATGATAAACTTTTTTGACTCGGAGAAATAAAATGGAGCTGAAAATGCCAAAAAATTTCTTAAAAATGAGGAAACCGGTGGTTTTCATGTTTTTAAAGTAGCACAGATTGGTTTTTTTTTTATATTTCTATACATAATTATGAAAAAAAGTAGGATTATTGAGGATATCAGCGCGTTGTGTCCAATAAAATAAAGTGTGTTATTTCCTCCCGGTTGAAAATTATTCAAATAATAGTTGACATAATTCTTGCCATAATAAAAAAATTCAGCTGCCCGTATGCCGGATAAAACCCGTCAAATGGTGCATTGAAATAGGCTAGCGGCGGCCACACTACCTTTCCGCGCCACACTTTTACTGTGCCAGCTGACGGGTTTTCCACCGGCATAGCCGGCAATAGCCGGCATAGCCGGCAAATTGTTTTTTTATTTAAAGTAGAATGTAAACTAACATCTGTCAAATTTTCAACCGGGAGGAAATCATTGAAAAAAAATTTTTTTTTTTACATGTTCGTATGAGCAGCTGACGTATAATCCACCGCCGCTTGGCCAGCTGACGGTTTTTTTCAAACAAGTACTATGCCAACTATTATTTCAGAAATTTTCAACCGGGAGGAAATGACTGAATTTTTTTATTTTATTTTTTTTACGTGTCTGGAAGGCGACCGCCGCCCAACCCACTCATGGTGCGGCAGCCAGGGCCTGATTAATGAAAAGGCTCGGGAAGCTTGAGCTTCCCCTCAGAATTTGAAGGGGGGCCTGAAAATGACTGAAAAGCTGCTATAAAAATTCAAAATTTTGTTTTTAAATGATCTTTTTAAGTTATTGTAAACATTTTTAATGAAGAGAAGTGGTGCTTTTCAGAAGTCTTGATATTTCATGTCGCAACATTTCTAAATTGGTTGTTTGTGATGCCTTTGCCTGGTACAACTGCTGAAGTTGTGATTTTTTTTCTATTATGGGGAATACTTGGCCGGCAGAAAGGGGTAAACTTTAATTATGTAATGCAAAACATCTTCTAAATGTTAAAATTAATTCTCAACTTCTGTATTGTGATTTTTATGATGTCATCAAAACAAACAAAGAATTCCTGAAAAAAGCCATGCCTAATGAAAAATAGGACTAAATTAATAAAGTTTAATGTTTCAGTAAGGTAATGTTATTTGTTACTATTAGTTATTTATAGTTATTTGTTAATGTTTAAAGTAATTTCAAAAATACTGTAAAATCTCCTTACAATGAACTAAACTATAATGAAGATTAATAAATAAAATATTTTTATCAAGGGAAAATTTCAAATAAATGAATAAAATGTTTTTTTCAAAGGAAATCATTAGAACTAATTAAATCAATGAAATTTCTTTTTTATGAATAAAATATTTTTATGAAAGAAAATCATTAATTTTCCCAAATGAAAAGGAGATGGGGGGGGCGGACTATCATAATCAACAAGAACAAACTGTCGGAATGAAATCGTGCTGACATGGCTGCTACCGCTACCTAGTGCCAGGCCTCACTCTTACTTTTTCTCAAATTTTTATTTAAAATTAGAATTGTTTGAAAATTCTGGTGAAGAATTTTCGGATGAAATTGGAAGCGTTTGCAGCATTGGACCGATTTGTATAGTGCACTCTTAAAAGTGATGTCTTAAGTCGGTCGGTGGTTGAAAAAGAAGATGGGAATAGCGAAGTGCTATTTGTGAAAAGTCGTATAAAAAAGATCGCGACTTCTAGAAGTAATATGCGATGTTTTATCCAGATGACTTAGAAACCATTTTGACTGTATTTGCCTTTTAATTTAATGTATAGATTTAAAAATTTTAATTTAATGTATTTGGTTAATGTGAAAAAAAATAAAGCATTCTTTTGCATAAACAGCTGTAGATTTCTTTGTTGTTCTCTCTTTTATACTGTTTTATGTATGTAGTATAAATGATCTTTGTCACAGATGATACCGCTGAATAAAAGATTTTTTGAGCATATTTTCAGATTATAGTTCTTATTTTGAATTGAAAATGGAGATTTGCGGAATACAACACTGTTATATGGTTAAGCTTTAAATGTAGTAATAATAAAATTTTCATTCTTGGCAAGATATTTCTTGACAGATACGTTCTTCTCCTGTTGATAATCAAAAATGTTTTTCGTATGAAAGCTATTAAATGTGTAACACTTTTTAAAATTCAAAATTTTGTACGTCTTTAATTAAAAAACAATACTTAAGATTTAAATAGCTTTAAAATTCTAGATTCAGTGTACAAATTGAAATGTTTGAAACTAATATTACAGCGTTTTATTTCAATCTTCAAAATAAATAAATCTCTACTTATTGTAAAAGAAGATGTCTGTCTGTCTGTCGATTGTGTTACGTATTAGCGGCTACACGTAGGATTACCAAATTGGGTACACAAGAAGTTCTAACCACGAAGTTATAGACCTCGAAATTATGTTTTCAAAATTCAGATTAGATTTTTTAAATTCCATGTTTTATGCGATTTTTCGCATTTTTTCTCACTTTATGCGTAATAACGACACTAATTCCGTGCAGCAAAACTGCATTTGCATCATCGGATAGAGGAGAAAATATTCTTTTAAAAACAGATATTTCTGAATATGTAGCATCCAGATTTTAAAAATTTTTTACTAAAGATAATTTCTGGCAAAAATTTTCGTAAAATAATTTTAAGACTGTCGCATCTTGAATTCTATCCGTCATAACTTTTTGATATTTTGACAAGTGACGGAACATTTATTATATATATTGTTTGGAATTTAATCGCATCAGCGTTACGCCGTTATAAGACACCCACGATACGGATTTTAAAGTAGGTTGCCACATAAAAGGATTAGAAAAGCTCTGTTTTTCCTACCTGTCAATAGAGTTTTTAAACAGGGCGACTGATTTTTAGATCGCAAACAATTTTTCTTCTGTGATGTCAAATGCTTTAAGATACATCACAAAAAAATGTTTTAAAAGATTTCCCGTACTGTAAATACGTAAAAATTACGCCACGATCTTAACGCAATTTATTCCAGCTCATTTCTAACACAAGGAGACGGCGACATTTTGATTAAAACAACTAAGGGAAAAATTCACGATTATTATTATAAGTCTTGTTTTAATCCGTTGTTTAGATATAAAAATTGATATGTTTTAAAGCAGCTGAAAATGTTCTTCATTTTAAAAGTTACAAAATTCGTTTTAAAAAGAGCTATATATTAAAGATTTTCCGTTTACTTTTATTTTTGGTATTTAATTATGCCGTAGCCGTATATGTTTCCTCGTAGGTTTCCTAACATATGCATGTTCCAAGTATAGTTTATTTTAACGTTAGATTAAGTTTCTCCATAGTGGTCTTGTATAAAGCAAAAAAATTTTCAATGTCATTGTAAGTTTCAATATTATAACATTTGAAAACTACTGCGCTGGTGTTTGAAAGCTGCCTCAACTACCCGGGGTATCTTTTACGGCAGTGAAACCGTGACGTTATAAATTAAAAAATGCGTGAAATTTGTATTCACTGCAACACATACGTACTTTCGCAATTAGAGCGATTCTAAATAGCTCCTCGAGATTAAACAGATTGATGTTTTTCACGAGACAGAACCATTTAGGATTTATAATGTATCGCCAGGGCCTCCGAGAGAAATTTTATAAGGCGGGGCGAAAATCTTCCCGTCCCCTTTCGTAAAGCACAAAAGTTTTGAAAAAACAGGAGGTTTCGGAAGGATTTTTTTTTTTTTTTTTTTTTTTTTGTAAAACTGCACTTTTTAATGATTTCATATAAAATGCTAAAAGGAAAGAGAGTGGGAGGGAAGTTTTTCTTATATGTAATGGTACTTTTAATTAATGTTCGAAGGTTGAAAAAATACTAATATTTAAATGGTAGCATTAACATTTCTGCCATCTAAATCATTCTAGAATTATGCATTCAAAATTTAGTCTATTTAAAAAAAAGATTCTAATTACGGATCTATGAATGAAATTGGTAACACATTCTGAAAAATTAACGGACGCTGAACACGGGCCCAGGGGCGGCGCCCCGTCTGCCCCCCCCCCTCTCATAGGATTATGTAACGTTGGATACATGGATATTTAAATTGGTACAGCTTGGATCATTTCCACCGCGCCGAGATGAAATGTCTTGAGGTGCTAAATACACCAATTTATAAGAATTATGCATAAATTAAATATATGTGGAGAGCTTCCTTAATAGCAACAGTAATGTTAATGCGTAAATAGCAAAGAATCGCCATAGAATAAAGAAGTCCCGTTGGTACCAAATATCTAAGTTGTTTCTATAAATTGAAAATTAAAGCGGGAGAAGCGAAGGTGCATAGTATTAATACATACATGGTACATAGTATTAATACATAGGTACGTAGTATTAATACATACATGGTACGTAGTATTAATACATAGGTTCATAGTATTAATGCATAGTATATAGGTAGTAGGTAGGTTGGTAGATACAGTAGGTAGTGATCACAGAAAAAGGTTGTAAAACGGTTATTCACCGATTATTAACATAATCTGAACTTGGCCAAATTAAGGTGGGACCATGCCTAAAGTCAGGCCCGGACTGTCTAGGTCTGATAGTCGGCGATTGCCGAGAGGCCCCAGCCTAAAGTAGCTCACATGAGGCCTTCCTAAAATGGATATATTTAATCGTGTCTTTATCTTCTCCGTGTTCAGGTTGATCCGCTCCCGAGCAAAATTATGCACGTCTTCAAACCGTGCCCGCAGATTTTCCTTGTACTCCTCTGGCGATGAAGGCGTATCTGGAGGGCGGTCAAACACTAGATCGGCGGGAAGACGAAAATCTCTTCCAAATAGCATCTGGGAAGGTGTGAATCTGGTAGTCTCATGGACGACACTCTTATAGACCAGCAGGAAGAGGGGGGAGTTTCTTTTCCCAGTCCTCTTGATTTCTAGACACCAGGAGCGAGAGGTTGTTCAAAATTGTGCGATTGAACCCCTCCACCATGCCGTCGGATTGTGGATGTAAAGGCGTTGTCTGGGTTTTGTCGATTCCGAGAAGTTGACATAGTCCTTTAAAAACAGCAGAGGTAAAGTTCGTTCCTTGGTCGGAATGAAGTTGCAGAGGGGTTCAATATCTGGAAATCCATTCTTGCACCAGTACCTCTGCTACGGTCGTAGCTTCTTGATCGGTAATAGGAAACGCTTCGGGCCATTTAGAGAAATAGTCAATGAGAACTAGGATGTATTTGTTGGATGTATTCGTCTTGGATATATTTGTTTCTTCGGGCCTTTACGGGCGGCACAGGCGTCACAAGCTTGACACCACTTTTCGACATCGCCTCGAGCCCTAGCCCAGTAGAAGCGCTCGCGAACTTTCTGAAAGGTTTTCATTACGCCAAAATGGCTCCCAGTTAAGCCATTATGCATCTCTTCTAGAACCTTCGGAATCCTCGAACGAGGGAGTACTAACTGCCATCGGAGGCCGGCCTTTCCGTCGTCCGACTCCCATTTACGATACAGGACTCCATTTCTCAGGCAAAGCGAATCCCAGAAAGCCCAGTATTGTTTCCTTGCCGGACTATATGACGATATTTTTTGCCAGATGGGCTTAGCACTGGATTTTTCCAAAAATTCCACAATAGGTTTAATGTCGCTATCTGCTAATTGGTCCGCCCGAAGATTCTCGTCACTCCAGGGATCTTGAGATGGTGCCGATGATGTAACTTGGCGGACAATGGAGTGTTTCAGATGGTAGTTTTTCTCCGCCCTGGAGCAATAGCGACAACTGTCTATGCAGGGCCTTCTTGACAAAGCATCTGCATTTCCATGAGATGCTCCTTTCCGATGACGTATCTCGATGTCATATTCTTGTAATCTCTGTATCCACCTGGATATTTGGCCCTCTGGATTCTTCAAATTTAGAAGCCAGGTTAGAGAGGCATGGTCCGTTCAGAGCAGGTACTTTCGGCCATATAAGTAATGATGGAATGTTCTACGGCCTTAACGATAGCCAGAAGTTCCTTCCTTGTAACGCAATAGTTACGTTCTGCCTTTGAAAGACATTTGCTCCAGTAGGCAATGACATGTTCTTGGCCATCTATCTCCTGGGACAAAACTGCTCCGACACTCTCCTTACTCGCATCTGTGTCCAGGATAAATGGCTTGTCAGGGTGAGGATACGACAGGATCGGCGAAGATGTTAGGGCCGTCTTGAGTTCGTTGAACGCATTCTCACATTCTGCAGTCCATAGACACGTTTGTCCACTCTCAAAATTGTCCAGTCTCAGTCAATTTGTGAAGTGGCCTTGCAACCTTTGAAAAGCCCTTCACGAATTTTCGATAGTAAGTACGCAGACCGAGAAAACTTCTTAAGTCATGGATATTCTCAGGACGACCCCAGTTCTGGACTCCGGACGTCTTTTTGGGATCGGTTCGAACTCCGTGGGCGGATATTATGTGCCCGAGATGACGTACTTCCCGACGAAACAAGTTGCACTTCGATGGACTCAGTTTCAAGTTTGCCTGCTTTAATTTTTGCAGCACCTTTCGGATGTTCTCGAGATGCTCTTCGAAAGTCTTTCCGACGATGATGATATCGTCCAAATAAACGAGATATGCTTCGTAGGAAAGTCATCTCAGCACTGTCTCCATTAGACGCTCGAATGTAGCCGGTGCTTTGCAGAGTCCAAAAGGCATAACTTTGAACTGCCACAATCCTTGTCCCGTGGTGAACACAGTCTTTTAACGGTCATCGGGATAAATTTCTACTTGCCAGTAGCCACTGTTCAGATACAGAGTGGAAAACCATTCATTTCCCGATAAGGTGTCAAAAGTGTCGTCAATCCTGGGAAGAGGGTAGCTGTCTTTCTTGGTAATATCATTCAGATGTCTATAGTCAACGCAGAACCGGGTGGAACCATCCTTCTTCCGGGCCAAAACAATTGGCGATGCCCAGGGACTGGGCGATGGCTCGATGACGTCATCACGCTGCATCTCCTCTAAAAGTCTGCTCAGCTTTTCTTGCTTAGCAAACGGCAGCCGCCTAGGATGTTGCTTGATGGAAGAATGGTTGCCTGTGTCTATTCTTTGTTGCGTTAAGCTCGTACGGCCGAAGTCACCTGAAGTACGAGAGAAGAGGTCTTCAAATTCAGCTATTACTTTCTCCGCAGCCCTTCTCTGTTCTGCCGTTAACTCCACGTCTTGTAATAATTCCTTCATCAGACACTCAGATGATTTAGCCGTCGTTGGATTGCAATTCTTATTAATGCAGGTAACAGGAATGCATGTTGCCAACACTTCATTTTTCTTTATCACCTTCGACTTGTCAGTCACGTTAGCTACTCTAACAGGAACGTTAGTTTTCGATAAGTCCACAAGTGTTGCTCCCACAAGTACTTCTCTGACAGCATCACTATTGTTTGGGTGTTCAAGTAATCCAAACCGTAATTTATATATTTCTTTTATTGTTCCAGAAATTATTGAATCAGTTCTTGGACGAAGAGTGATATCAGTTTGGGCTATTATTTGTTGAACAGGAAAAACAGCTTCATTTTTAATGTCGAACGCAGCTATTTCTTCCGAGTCTGAACGAAGCTCATTATTTTTAAAGTCCAAATTAAATTTGTGTGATTTTAAAAAGTCCAGTCCGAGAACAAAAGAGTCCGTAATATTGGCGACATACACCACATGGTCGTATCTGGCATTTCCAAACGTAATTTCCACTCTAGCTTTTCCGCCCACTTCGATTTTGTCACCTGTCACAGTCTGGAGGGTCAGCGAGGGCGGAGTCCAGATAGTCTTCAAATTTAATTTCTCAGATCAGTTCTTATGATGGTTACATTAGCTCCAGTATCAATCACTATAGGTAGCATGGAGAACTATTAACGTATCCGAGTACAAATACTCCGTTAGTGCCGCCATTCACTGAGGAAATCTGTAAGACTTTTACGTGGGGCTTTTGAATATCTGGCAACCTCCGCCCCGCGAAATGGCCACCTCCTAGTTTTCCCTCCCCATGTTCTTAGAGTTCTCTTGCTGGTTATGAGACTTTCGGCCACAGTACTTTTGTACATGCCCGTCAACGCCACACTTCCAGCATTTTAGCAGCAATCAATATTTTACACACAGCACTTTAAAAACAGCTTCGAAAAGCAAGTCAAAACACTGCTTCTGTAGCGTCAATACAAAGCGTAATACAGCAAACTCACTGGACGGGAGATCGACTCAGACACTGCGGGAGCTAACTCATATACTGAACTCTCGGAGCAGCGAGCTGGTGGTATAAATAGACGAGGCAGAAGCTGCGAGCAGCTTCCAGAAAAGTCTATTTCTCGGAGATTCTACATAAAGCAGGAATTTTGATTACGTCATAGAAGAGAAATGTTAAGTTATTATGCGTTTTTAATGCGGAAAAACCAACTTTCAGGCCCCATTGGGAAAAACGCGACAAATCACCAAAATGTCGCCAAGCTTGACGACTTTTGTGGAAATATCGCCAAATTTGGCGCCAAAAAGAAGTCCCCAAAAGTGAAGTTATCGAAGGTCTAGGACCAATATTTCTCGAGATTTCCAGAAACCCCATATATTTGAAAGGGAAACTGAAACCTCCGTATCTCCGGTTCTAGTTAACCGATTTTGATGCAACAAAAAGCAAAATTTATCTATTTTAAGCGTAGAATACGAATTTTTAACTATTTTAAGCTCCAGAGCAGCGCGTTGTCCCGAAAATTCGCATCAATGTATGTATACAGGGTTTCTCAAAGAGACAAAGTGTAAGAGGAGGTATGGTACATAATAAGGAATCAAAAACTCCATTTTCACTTCTCAGTTAACACTTTCCGGTCGTTTAAATTTAGGCCGCATTCGTTATTGCCAAACGAGCTGCACTCGTGCAACGAGTTTCTATCTAAGGTGTTCGTAGGAAATTGGGTGCATTCACTTTCTAAACTAGTGCGGTATACAAAAGTGAGTGCGGTTTGTTTCAAACTAAATAAATTGAGCACGAAGCAGGTTAATAAAGTTGTTGAGAAGATGCACTTGCTGCACGTTGTTTTGGTTTCGAAATGGCGTCCGTTGTTATGGAAAACTATATGTTGTTATGAAAAGTATTTAAGTTTGCTGAAGCTGCAAATATTATTTTTTCATGGATGAAATTCATGCATACCTTAGAAACTGCAACGAAGGTACATAATTTTTCAAAGGTAATCATTTTCTTGTATTTTTCATTTTAGTAAATTCAAAGATGCATATTTTATTGCTGAGATTGAAGTTGATTTAAACCATTATTAGCGAAATTTGAACTTCTCTAGCTAAATACTTTTGAAAAATGAAGCTGAAATTTCTAAGTTTTGATCAGTGCACTTCAATTTGAAATTTGAAGCCACAGCTACCAACTTGGTCGGCAGAACCAACCTTCAAGCCTTTCACGGCAGCTGTGGAGTGCACTTCAATTATGGCTAGTCTTTCTTTTAAAAATCCTGTTTATTTTATGTCGAGTATGTACTAAAAACTCTCTTCAGAAAAAATAACAACAGACGCGAATTGTAAACAAACATGTATCCTAGCGACGAAACTAAATAAACTGAAGTTGTTCGTAAAGGCAAAAGAAACTGATAGCACTAAACACACGCATTCCAGGTTTCTTACAAAAATTTGTGCAACGAGTTTGCCGTTTACGAATGCACCCTTAGATATAAATGTCGTACTGGTATGACTCTGTACATTAAACCTCTGTTGATATCATACACAAAGAGGATCACTGTTATGAAGTAAGCTTAGCTAGTAATCAATGAACAATAACTTTCAAGAAGTAAGTTTCTGAATACCCATGGAAATCTTTCTAAGGTGAGAAGGCAAACTTAAAAATTAGAGCGGGGGATTTTATTTCCAATTTTTGCTTTGTGATACAATTTTTTTTTGCATCAAAAGACCATATGCTAAAATTCTATGGGGGGGGGGAGGGGGGAGGGGCAAGTGTCCAACCTTGCCCCCCACTTTATGGGTACCCATGAGTAAGTTGTTGATCGTATGAAGGCAACTCTTATTAACTTTTCAGACGTTTCAGGGAGAAGGTTCGCTGTTGACTTTAACCATTTGCGGTCGTTTAAATATGGAAGTGGGTATCGTACATTTTCGGAATTAATTTCAAGAGACTTTCCTCTCTGCGACGGGTCCTCCTTTGCGTGACAGCATGCAGCTTTCGTGATGTATTTCAAAAGTGCTAGATAATCAAATTTGAAGGTTTGCTTAACCAAAATTCAATCCATTAAAATCATTTAAAAACTTGAATATAAAACTCTTTTTAATTTGAAAATCGGATTGTCCTCATTAAAATACATTACAACAACCCAAAGCTGTCTTGCAGAAGGGAGACCTGTCACAAAGAGCTATGCTCGTCGAAATGCTCTTTTGGTATCTGAGAGCAGATGTAGGACCGGAACTATACTGTTTGACTACCAATTTCACAGAAACATAAACATCCGGTTTAGAGGCGCAAACGGGCACGTCCAATTCGTTCTTGGGAGTGATGTCAGATATGCACTTGCCGCTAAATTAGTCAGAAGCAGTTTTCAAGAAATATTGCGATGATATTTTTAACCTTACTAGGGGCCAGTCCCCCTAGATTAGCTACGCTCGCTTTTCGTATGAGGCATTCGGCCCCTTATGAGGCTTATTCGTAAAAAAGACAGAATTTCAACAGGCAAATCCCAAAGATTGGATCAGATAGAATGTTACTGAGCTACACGTTGCTTCGTTCTTGCATGTTCATGGGTACATAAAAATTTAAACTTCACACTCCAGTAGACCACTCTCCCATATCACGGTAGCTATTTTGTTATTAGGAATCCGTGTTCTGCGAGACCTGAGCTATGCTGCACCTGGAGTGCGGACTCCGCGTATAATCGCTGGAAAAATTATTTGCACTCCTCAGAAACACAATGATATTTAATGTTGCCATTCTAAAGTTATATTAATTAGGAGTTAAAGCATAATAAAATCAGAACATCTGTTTCAGCTGTATTTTTAATTATATAAAACCTATTAGACACCACCCATGGCGATTTTTCATTATTTGGCGACTTGCGCATATGTATAGTTAATAATGAGCTCTAAGAAAACAGTACTTCACATGTTTTCTTTGATAAAAACTACGGAGCAGCTAGGATAGCTTGCCACCAATGGCGAGTTTTCATTATTTAGCGATTTACACATGCTCACGACCTATAATTACTGCTCATGTAAGGTTCCCGCAAAATCGTTATCCATATTTTCATATACATAATCCTTTGCAGATTGGCGTAATGAGCACCACGAATTATATCATCTCGCCGCGCTGGCAAATAGATATAGTTAACGCCTCCAAATATGTCTACTGGTAGGAAATACGCCAGCTGAACCGAACCGCCTTTAAAATAATCTGCACTTTAATTATTTTTCATTTTCAAGATCCTGAGTTCCAGCATTCTGGAACTCGAAGCTTATATTCATCCTGCTTGGAAAGATACTATTTTTGCCAGATCATTCCTAATGCCAAGATGGTGCTTTTAAAATCAGTTACAATTAGTTATTCTGCTTTGGAAAAACGAATCGTCGCTAATTCTAAACTCCTGTTGTCTATAAGCGAACTTAATATTTAAAAATTCTCAACTTTGTGTAACACACTTTGAGTTATTTATTTCATATGATTTTTAATTTGGCGTAAGATGGACGTAATTCTAACTCATGTTTGTGAATTTCACGCGATTCTACATACTTGGAAACGCTTTGTTGCAAAGGAATGAATGATTTTGTGCCAAATCTGGCAACCATTATGTTTATTTTTTCAGCTTTTCATTAATATCTTCTAAAATAATTCGATTTTCGAAATTTAAGTCAGCTTATCAGTTTCCTCGGAATTTTTCGAATCTGTGGGCACCTTAGTCGAAACTCAAAGCCCCACTGTTTAGGAGGAGATAGGTCAACAAGCTTTGACAGTGGCGACAGCGACCTTTACTTTTTTTTAGTATAGAGAGATAACACAGATAAAAGATATGTATCAGTCGCTAACAAACTTATAAGTATCTCTTATCCTTGTTATTTACGTGATGTGAAAGGGGAAAATTCAACCTTTTGTCCTTGAAGCAAGGTATAGGCGGTATCCAACAACAAATAGCTAACACGATGCTTTTTCCAGTTACTCGAGAACGGAGCTTGGAGACACACGGTAAAATATTTTTACTTTCGTTTGACGTGTTGATTCTTTTTGATAATGCATTCTTTATTTTGTTGTCTCTTACGTTCTTGACCTTTGAAGCAGATTCAAATATTGTTTCGTGAACAATTATGCAATATATTTTTCGTTGTATAAATATTCTGTTACTTTCGCAATGCAATGGTGTGTTTTACTAAAATATATGTTTTACTTTACTTTAATGGATTAAGAATATAATTTTTTTCTTTGAAAAATCGAGAAAATTGAAATAATTAAAACTTTGTGAAACTTTGTAAAAGGTACGTATCAGTCCCTAAAAGACTTATAAGTAACTTTTATCTGGGTTATTTTACAAAGTTTTAATTATTTGATTGTTTAAAAGCCCGTTTCTTTTTTGTATGTTTTCTGTAAACGAGAAATCTATTAGTTTAGTACTTAGCTCTTTTCCTCATAGGGTGTATTGTGTTGAGACAAGCCTTCACGAGAGGTGTATTCCCAAAAGGGGGAGGGTGCCTTAGGCGGAGGAGTTTGTTGAAATAGTTCTAACGCGAATTCAATTTACATCTGGAGAAAAAACCCCAATACTCTAGACCATTAGATCGACATCGATCTTTAATTATTTCGTAGAAACTTTATGATTTGTTTAAAATTTTTCTTGCTTGATGCTATTCCAGTATAATGCAATATTTTTTTTAATTAGGCTTTCTATTTGAAGCACACATTCATTACAAAAATAATTGATTATAAAAAAAATTATGCTCGGAAAATATTATTAAAAACATTTAAAAAAAAAAAATAATTGATTAAAAATAAATGCTTTTATAAGATCAGGTAATGTATCTACGGCCAGCGGAATTTTTTAAAAATATCTGATAAACTTTCGCAAAATGTTCAGCACAAAACTTTTAATGTATTTTTTATGACAGGTATTCTTTCATCATTAATATAAAGTAGTTGTAAGGTAGTAGCAAACAAGTATCATGTCGATATTTACAATAAACGCATTTGACGCGTGTGTCTCGGTTCTCAAAGTTATTAGGCGCAAAAGTAAAACTTCATAGGTCAGTTAATTCATATAAAAAGGTATATTGGTATAGTATTTAAAATTTTCTGCCATGCTTCAATTTTTTTCTATCATCGTTAAAAAAATTAAATTCACATAGTTGCCTGTCATTTTTAATGGAAATTTTGCTGTTTATTATTATTTTTAAACTAAATAAACAAATTTACTGCTACGCCCTGTGTACAGAGCCAATTCCAAGACATTAAAAAATAATGCCAGATAAGAGATTGCAACAAGACGCATAAATGCAAAAAAAAAAAAGAGATTTAGACCATAAACATTTTTTAAAAAAGAAATCGTTACTTTTCCATATTCAAATGGGTAAAGATTTACAGTACGTCACAACTCATTCTAAAGAACAGCCGTTATATAAAATGTAACTTGTACTGGTTTGTTCAAATTTTTGATTGTCATATGTCACTCGGAAAGTATTGGAGTTCATCTACAGTCACATGGTTTAAACTGCTTTATTATAAAACCTGTGTCGCTGGAAAAAAATGTCTTGGCAAACGACTTAAAAACTGTTCTTAAACTGTCCTAAACCCTATTTTTTTAATTTCCTAACTTTCTTTTTTAAATTCCCTTGTTTTGACTTTATTTTGTTCTTTAAAGGTCAACATTACTCAATCTAATTTCTTTCAATTTTTTTAACAATTCTTACAATCAATATTTTTTGTAATAAAAAGAATGATTTTCAAAACATTTGGGTAATAAGAAGCCATTTTTATGAAACAAATAAAAATTATAACATTATAACTCAATTTGTATAAATTATTTACGCACCAGAGTAATTCTAATCACTAACAAAAGCGAGAATAGTAGTGTTAATTGCTCCAAAAATGTTGTGCACGTAAGTATCAAGATTAATAAAGTAATCAAAATTATTGCCATTTTTTCCACATTGTGATTTTGTTTGGGTAGTTATGACCATGCCTTTAAATTTTTAGCAAATAATCCCACGGAAACAAAATTTTTATTACATGTTCTTAAATGGTCCTCCTCGCTAATTAATTCAAACTATAATCCTAGAATCATAAGAGTTATAAGAGTGGTTACATTTATCCAACCTGACCCGACATTACCTAATTTGTTGTAAAATATTTAGATGCGAATAAAATTTTTGAAATACAGATTGCCAATTGAAAAATCCATTTCCATTTAAGAAACTGCTATTCTGCACATACGTACGGCACTAGTACTATGTGCTATTGTCTGTTTCGAGGCACCGAGTTTCCTCCTGTTATGGTCAATTATAGGTTCTTGTATCTATTGTTAAAGATGACACATTTTGATATTTTTCACCTGATTGAACCATAAAGTACTTAAATATTTCAACTGTTACAGCTTGAGTGTTTGCCAGAATGGCGAGATGAAATATTTCGCGGTGCTAAATACGTCAGTCTGGCCAGGATTATGCATAAGATTACACAGAGAGGTGTTTTAAGGCAACCATAATTGAAAATTACTATCGGTTATGGCATTACCTGTGTTCTATTTCCTTCAATTAAAGTGAGTTGGTACTGTTCATGTTCAATGTTTAGGTTTAATCCCTTTCTAAAACCTCTTAAAAACGAAGAACAATTTGTAAGTTTATTATTATTAACTATCGGTTATTAAAAATTTTTTAGATATTGTTATATTAAAAAGAGCGCTTGAACAAAAATTCGAAAGTAAAAAAATATTTATAATAGATCATTTCAAATTGGGTTTACATTTTAACTCTCAGGAAACAAGCCCATTTATGTGGAGAATCAGTGTACAAATTTAGATTAACCAAACTTGATATCATTGTTACCATGGTAAAAAAATCATCTATAGATAACTATTAAAACAATATTTGATCAAAAAATATATAAAAGTATAGCAATGAATAAAATTACAATTTTGTATTAAATTTGGAATTTGTGAAAAAGAAGTCGTTATTTCTAAGGCTTTTGTGGCTCCTCAAAATATAAGGGCCGCCCAAATGAAAGTGGCACTACAGGTGATTTGACAAATGGTTTAATGGCATTAATATGTATTAGTTTACACAAGAAAGAAGTAATACAGAAGTAACAAACAGGCTAAACAAAATCACCTTGTAGGATAAAACAAGTCTCCCAGTGGTCAAATAGATGATGGATACCTGCGTGAAGGAGCTCTGGAGAAAGGGCCAACCTATCATGCATTAGTGTGTGCAGTGTTCTTTTGCTCATGGAAATTTCCTCCGCTATTTCGCAAGTGGTGATTCGCCGATTCATTTTCAAGAGACAGTCATACAAAAAGTGTATTCTGTGGTGTGTACGTTACGCAGATTGGTATTCCGATCGTGTAGGGATTTTCGTAGTGGATAAAGCAATACTAACGGCCGGTCACGACTTGGTCAAGCTCATATAGTTATCATCAACGAGTAGCTGTGCACAGTCTCGTGAGAATGAATTGGCAAATCACCACTTGCGAAATGGCTGAGGAAATGTGTATGAGAAAAGGAAGTGTGCACGCAATACTACATGAAAGGCTGTCCCTTTTCCCGGATCTTCCCCAACCAGGTATCCATCATATCATTGACCGCTGGGGCACTTTTTTCAACCAACAAGGCGACTTTGTTTATCCTATCCGTTACAAGTGTATATCTTCCTTCTTTTGTATACTAAATCAAGTTAATACCATTAAACCATTTTTCAAACCACCTGTAGTGCGACTTTCATTTGGGCTACCTTTATATAAGTCATAGCTGCAACAATTCTGGCTATATAATTAACCACTTTTTGCTAAGTATATATATATATATATATTTTAAATAAAGCAACGAAACTATCTGTTAATTTCAGCAGTTTCCCTATTTTGCTGACAGAAAAGTTACTGTTCACAAAATCTGGTTAATTACCTTTCCTGAATTGCTGCATTCATGATAACTATAGAACGAACAAGCTTCATAGTGTTATTCTTAAAATAAAAAGAAACTTTTAAGGTCTATTAGAAAGTTATCTACTGAAAAAGTGTTTGGAGTTCCACCTAGTATATATCAAAGTGTTTGTTTAATCTAGTTCTCCAGAAAAATGCTCGGAAATTGGGGAATCAGTGTAGTTTCAACACCACTGATAAGTACTAATGAAGGTCAATGGTGATAATGTCTGTCACCCTGAATTTTGAAAAGAGTGCATTTTTAAAGTACACTTGCAATTAGAAAAAATATTTTAAAATTGTTTTTCATATATGCTGAGGAAGTAATCAAGTTATTTTTTTCTTTTTCTTCTAGGTGCAAATGAAATGATTTGGAAAAATTAATTATCGTGCAACAACGTGGGAGAATAAATAACTTAAATTACCAAGAATAAATTACATTTGACAGAACAACCGACAAGCTTTCAATGGGTGCTGATATATCCTCAAACGACAACGTAACGCGTTTTGACGATGTGGGAAGTCTTTCATCCAATGACAACTATGTGCAATGGCACATAACACAATTTTTCAATTTCCCCCAATCGCCTAACACCCTGATTTGTTCTCAAAATTTGCTTCTTAGTAACAGATGGTATCAATTGAGAGTATCTCCCAGCGGGAGGGAGTTAGAAGACACCAATGGATGGATTGGGTTATATCTGGTGGACGTATCCCATCCAAGTGCAGGCACAGATGTCCAAACTTTCAGAATAACACTCGGCATACTAGGAGCGAACGGAAAAGAACTGCGGGGCCGTGTAGCGGAAAGAAACAGAAAATGGTACAGAGTGGATAAGTTCATGCATCGCGGAGAGTTCAAACAGAAAACGCACCAGTTTGTGGAAAAAGGTACATTGCGGATTTTCTGCAAGATTGGGGAAAATAGACGTTCAGGCTCGAGGCCGCGGGCAGCAAACCGAGAAAGATCAAAGTTTGAACACAGGTCGAATGATATCCCACATGACTACTTGGCAACCTCGAACAATCCATGTAAAAAATCATCACCATTGGTTGAGTATTGGACGAGTGATATGCCACACGACTACTTAGCTACCTTGAACTATCCACAGGGAAAACCATCGCTATCATGTTCGAGTAAGTAGACTTTTCAACATGAATTACCCCTTTGAAACGCAACTATTTCCCAATGTCGAAAAAATGTATCTGGCTGAAATGTTCTTTAGCTCTATGGCGCGCACTGGGCGATTCGATCGACCGCCATCTTGATGGTAGTCAAATCTTGCGATGGCAACGGCTGCACTTTTCGACAGTAGGCAGTAGGGTGGAGCGAAAAAATCTTTATATCAAAATTCACACTGCCTGAGTTATTAAAGGGTGCGAAACTGATAAGAACAAAATAGTTTCCAAATTTCAGCTCAAAACAGTGTCATCTTCAGGTTCCACAACTCAAGCGAATATATTTCTAGCTTATTTTTATTAAAATAATAATATTTATTAATTAATCGAATAATTAGATATGTTTGCATTATTAAACTGCTTTATTGATACGTTATTATCACATGTCAATGCTGTAAATCTTAGATTTAGAAGCAAAAGTCGACTTAGGATCTGATTCAGAAATGGAATATACCTCAGAAAATTATGACGATTTGATTAGTCAGGAAGCCAAATGTCGGAAAACGACTGACGATGAGATTCCCTAAATCTCCAAGACAGACACAATGCCCGAACTAGCCGTTGTTCTTGATAGAGCAGGTGTATCGGAGTATTAATTATTCAATTAATTAATTAAACGTAACTATTTCAATAGAAATTCATAAAAGACTAAAAAAGACGCTGTGAATATATTCGCTTGAGGTGTGGAACCCAAAGATGGTAATATTTTGATCTGAAATTTGCAGACAATTTGTTCTTAGCAGTTTCGCACCATTTAATGACTCAGCAATGTGAATTTAGAGAAAAAAGTGTTTTTTGCTCCACCCTATAACGGCAGTCTGTCCAGATGTCCTCCTTAAGTATTTAATTGAAATGAAATGTATTTTTCGTGAATAAAAACAGTCAAAATGTCAGAGTTGTGTCGCAAAGCGAGTACACAGAGTGTTAAAGAGTTAAAGTGTAAGAAATTTACAGGGCGCCCGAATCAAATGCCTCTTTTTCAGAGAGGTTGCTAATTCCGCTTTACAGAAAGTTCTGCCCGAGCTGTGTAGTGGTTCAAGAAAGTTCTACCACACCACGGTTCTGGCTTCGATTCCCGGCACAGTGGCGGATCCACGGGGGGCTCTGAGGGCTCGAGCCCCCCCAGAGCTAGAAATACACTATGGATTAAAGAAGTTTTTAAAAAATTGTAAATTTTCACATGAACTGAAATTAAAAAAAAGTAGCACTGTATACAGTGGCGGATCCACGGAGGGGGGGCTCGCCCCGAGCTGAGACCCCCCCTCCCGAGCTAGAAATACACTATGGATTAAGGAAGTTTTTAAAAAAATTGTAAATTTTTACATGAACTGAAATTTTAAAAAGTAGCACTGTATATACAGTTGACTCTCTGTTTAACGACGATCTCTTTCTAAAGACGATATTTCGAAGTCCCAGCAACTTCAACGTAAAAAAATTTCTATTCAAAGACCAGGTCGTTTCTGTTTTACAACGATTTTTTTTTTTCATCTTACGCTACAGGAACAAGAGAAATATTTTTAAGAGTGGGGAAAAAAGTGTCGGGAAATTTCAAAAGTGCAATTTGCAAGACAATCTCAACTACCTGAATGTATTTTCAAAGGTATTTTAGAAGCAAAGATAAAATTCTTGAAGCAGCGCAAAAATTTAGTTCGGGATCCAAATCCAAAAGGCCGAGAAGTCAATGTGGCCGATTGGAAGAGTTTGTCTTGGCACTTCTGCATGCAAATGGTTTCATGAAGCAAGAGCATCCAACATTCTAATTTCTGGTCCCCACCATGGCAGAGTTGATAAGACAGTCGACATGATAGATGGTTGAAGTTTAAAGGTCCCGCGTTTGGGCCTACCGTGCGACTCTCGATCTAACTATCTGGAGTTTTTCCAGATGGTTTTCTCCAGATTTAACGTGAATACGCGTCAGAGAATGCAGATTCCTCTAGTATAGGCTTGCCACATAACATCACAAAATCACATAACTCCAATTTCTGGAGGCCCGACGAGTGGCTGAGCGCATAGCGCTCGCAACTGGGAGAAGAAAAGTGTCTTGTTCAAACTCAGGGCGCGTCCGTCAATCTAGCTGTTTGGAGTCTTATGCAGTTTTCTCCGAAACTTCTCATAAATACGGATTAATTTACCTTAGAAAGCCTCCCCCCACGTAGGGCACCCCGTACTCGGCCTAGATCCCTCTTGTAGATAATTGTTCGTATTATCAAAATAAAATCAAAATCAAGCAATTACTGCAGTGCTGTTATTCTAGCAGAAAAATTTGGAATGCAAAATTTTCAAGTTTCGGTTGGTTAGCTAGAAAAATTCATAAATGGAAGCTGACGCATTTCATATTTGAGAAAATCTGGAAGAAAGAATAACGGGAAGGCGAAAAATGAAACAACCGACTCATTTTGATTTTCATGAAACCTAATTTTATTGTATTGCTTGTTTTTACTAGCTTTTTTTAAGGTAACTTAAAATAATTTTTTGTGGATAATAAAATAATATAATGATAATAGGAGTAACATCTTTAAACATGCCAATATATCAAGAATATTCACAGTCCTAAGAATGTAAAGTGTAAAGGGTTGGTTTTCGTGCTGTAGGATTACGGCCAATTACCTGCACATGGAATCTAAGCCTTTGGGTGGGGTGCACTCCGTGGGGGTCTTTCTAAGAGCCTAACCCTATTTACTCTAAGTTTCGGAGGAAAGCACGGAAAACTACGAACAGTTAGATCGGCGGACGCGAACTGGTTTTGAACCAGGCATCTTCCAAAGTGTAAAGGGAAATGTTATTCTTGTGTGTAGCATTAAACGGCTACGGGAAGGTGTAGTCGTGTGCCTGAGGACGCGAGGCTGTTTGAGACCCATTCTCGGGGTTGGACATTAGGCGAGGTGGCACGGGACTCTGGCTTAGGGCCGTTATTGTAGGATCCTAGCGGGTCTTCGCTGGCCGGCAAAGCCCTGGAGCGAGCTGTGAAAATCCTTGGGCCGCTATGACTGTCAGTGGAAGAATCGGTCGAACTGCGGTTACATTATTTTATTGAGGGATTCGATACATCTTTCCTTGGCAGTTGCTGTCACGCGAAAAAGTCGCTGCCGGGCGGCATCAGCCCCTTTTATTAACTTTTGAGGTCGTGTCACATGATCCATGCAAGTTGCAATTATTGGCAGATCCCAAAATCTGGGCAGCGGTTTTTCAAGGTTTGTTATGGCTTTTAAGACGCCAGATTGACTGGACGCGGGGACCGTCTACAAAATTACAAAGGAATTGCAAGGGACCGTGTAGTAATTGCAGCTTTTGAAAGCAGATTCCTTTGTTCCAACTGAATTAAAACTGTGCAGTTCTAGAAATGTGGGATTTTAGCGGGCTTCTGATTTGTAATGTTATACATATATATATATATATAAACAGAGCTGCCAAAGCTAGAGAGAAGTGGGAGGACAAGCCGAGTAAGATCACGTGGGCGTAAGCCTAATTGTTCGATCCCATGCAATGAAGTGGAGATGGAGAGTAAAATTGAAATGGAGTACTCCATTATAGTGTACCACCGTACTCACATTTCAATTTAAAGAAAAAACAAAAATAGCTATATATATATACAGTAGACCCCCGATCAATCGTTTTTCAAGGGGTGCGTAGTAAAAAACGATGCATGCGGGAAAACGACGAATGCGGGTTAAAGTCAAAATACGAAGAAAACAGTATTTATGAATACACACAATGTATACAGTGTACCAAAAGTTCTAAATTTGTTACCAAACTGTAGAAGAAACAAATTGAAGTTGTGTAGAATTTAAGTGATACTTATTTTTTAAAAATCAGTAATTTTACGCTGGGTTTTTCATTAATCTTTTAATTAAACAAAATTTTCAAGATTTACATTTTTTCTTTGTCTTTTTGTGTGTATTCATGTTTGTATATAAAAGTCATACAATTTCAAATACTGTTATTGCGTAGCTTAAACTAGGCACTAGTTTTGGCTCAGTCACGCATCAATGTTGTTCTCAGCTTCTTCGCGATTATTTTCATTTTTTGCGTCACATTTCTTCCATTCTTAGGATACCGCACATTGCTACTTCCAAATCAATGGAAATATACTCACTACATTTCGCACCATACTCATCCCTGCTAGATGTAATAACTCTTCACCTATACCATCATTAACCCAAGATATCATACCAGGAAGTAATTACGGAAAAAAAGGATACAGGAAGTAATTAGATTTGTAAGCCATATTGATTCACCTGATGTTGAATTTTATTTCTGTCAGAAGAAACATTTTACAACGATGAACGCGGGAAAGTGAATTTTTGACGAACGATACATGCGGGTTCTGTTAACGTTATATGAATACAGTTTGTGCAGGGACCTAGAAATAAAACGATCAATGCGGGAAAACGATGAATGCGGGAACGATAGATCGGGGTTCCACTGTATATACATATACCAAGAATATTTACATCAATACTTATTGAATCCTTGTGGACTAAACGTAATTTCTCTATTTACAAAAATGATATAGAGCTTTTATTTTTAAACAGAAGGAGAGGCACATTTTATTGACTCGCTATCGCCACAGTGGCTGGACCAGTGATCCCAGTTTTATTTGTACAGTGGAACCTTTCTAATGGGACTACCCTTGGGAAGAACAAAACTGGTCACCTTACAAAGGTGGTAAAGTGTGATGGTAGTAAAGCGAAATTGCATTAAAGTTGTCACTATAGACAGACGATCTCTTTACCAAAGTGGCCATTTTAGCGGGGCCATCGCTAAGCAACGGGCCTGCTTATGAATTGCCATCGCTAAAATTGAGTTTATCATTGAGGCCTGTTTTCCCCAGTCACAGTATTCTATTTTATTATTCTAAGTATTATAAAGGTTATATTTTTTAATTATTTTAAATTAATTTTTTTATACTTGTGTCGTACTAAAGAACTTTAGATGTAGGTAATCGTTTTGTGAATATTGCGCCATTTTCTTTCATGAAAATTTATCCTAAAAATCGAACATTTTGCTCTGAATGTAAGTGAACGCTTATAATGTATTTAGAAATTCTAAAAATATGTATGTAAATATTGTTTAGTGAATAATTACTCATGTGTTATTTATAAATAAATTATTTTAATCAGAAATCGTATTACTTGAGCAGTTTTTATTCTTGTAAATAAGCATGACGTTGTGATACTATTTAGACAATTTAATTTTGCCAGTTGAAAATGTTATTTATCAGTTATATATGCCTTGATTATGTGATTAAGACTTACATCTGGTACAGTGCAGAAATGCAGTAAATTATAAATTATTGATTTTTGCCCGTTTATACAGAAACTTCAAATGTAGTTAATATTTTGTACAAGCGTTCATTATGCTTGCTGAATTCCTAAGTTCGATTGAGAAAGCGACAAAAGAATAATATATACTACATGAAATGTCTTTATTAAAGAATAATTAATTCGGGGATCGCGCTATAGAGCGTATTTTATCAATTTTCTCCAATATACAGGATATCCCGAAAACACTGAAATGCTCTTTAATACATTATTTGTTAAAGATTAATCTTGAATTGTTTAAAATAACGTAGGAAATACGACTACGCTCATGAAATATTCATTATAAAAATCTCTTTCTCATTTGTGTATTTAGTTATTTTAAAGTATATTAAATATCCACTTGTGAAACTAAAATAAGCAATCGTGAATCATGAGAGTAAGCGCTACTTTGTTTTCCCTTGAAATTATATGCATCTATTTTCTTTATGTCAATATGTATCATAGCAAACAAATTAATCATGAGTCCGTACTTGAATTAGTAACACAATTACTACTTAAAACTACATTAAATAACGTTTGAAAGCACTGAGAAGCTTGAGAAATGCCTGATGTATACGTGAAGACTCGAGCATCCGTAGGCCTCTTTGGATGGCTCATCAAAATACACGCGCAGGCCCGTTACTAATTGCGAAGGCCCCGGTCCAGGAAACACCTCCTAGATATCGAAGACCTGAGAACAGGAGCTTTTACGTCATCACTAGGTCGTCTATGATGACGTCACCACAGTTATCATTTCAGAAAATAAAGCAATTTAAAACTTCTGGTGAGTGATACAAATTTTAGAAAATATCTTAAGTTAAAGATAAAAATTAAAATACCTTTCTGATAAGAAATAATTTATTATGATCTATTTCTATTTTATATTACATAATTAGTGATAGATAAAATTTCCAATTTGTCGTGAAATTAAATTTCTATCTAAATCATTAAAATGTTT
The DNA here is from genome assembly GCA_038373885.1 of Cheiracanthium punctorium. NCBI lineage: Eukaryota > Metazoa > Arthropoda > Arachnida > Araneae > Cheiracanthiidae > Cheiracanthium > Cheiracanthium punctorium. Next base: position 495,093 of record JAWZYV010015005.1, on the reverse strand, counting down.
TATGCGGGAGTAAATTCACCACAAACTTTGAATAGTTTTACTTTGTGAAAAAAAAATGTGTGGTGACGTCGTTCTAGTAGACCTAGTGATGACGTAAAAGTTTCTGTTCTCAGGCATTGTATATCTGGAAGGTGTTGGACCAGGCCAGAACCCCAATCGTATGTGGGGGCTCTGGGTTTGCCTGATAGGATAGCGAAAGATCAGATATTTTTTGAATAAGAAACTTTTGCTTCATATTATGTATGTTAACGTCATCTGCTGTCATTTTTTGAAAACATAACCTTAAAAAAGGACCAAAAAATAAGTAACTCTTTCATCATTATGTGGTTTTACTAATTGGGGAAAAATCAACAATTTTTTTTTTGTGTTAATGAATCTCATATTTCAAAAAAAGCCACTATTCGATAATTCATAACTGAAAAGAAAAGTTATATAATCCAGAAAAAATACGTCTTCATCAGACTTTAGATGTTCTTTTGGAAGGAAAATGTTATCCAATAGTATGTACTCAGGGATAAATTTAAAAAAATCTAAAACCGAGATTTAGAGTTTTACTTAGCGCTCATACAAAAGAAGGATATTGCTTTATTTCTGTAGCTGTTCTCTACTATTCTATTTTAGATTATTATTTACATTACGAAATTTTTAGGGTGTCTTCAACAATGTTTCAAAGTTACAAAAGTTCAGACACATTAAAATGGAAACAACGTTTCAAAAGTTTAATGCTAACCCGATATTTTCACCTTTTTTTTTTTTCAAAAATTTCATTAATTTTCAAAGAATAGTGTAAGAGTGATAATGCACCGGAAAATGACTCCTGCTCTATCGAAATAAAATTTAAAACTTCTAGCCGTATCTCCTATAATGAATGTATTGTGTTATCAGTTATTTCAAAATGTAATTTATGAATGTCCAATAATAACAATATAATATTTTGTAGAGAACATCTATAAATTTTATCTTCATTGAATCAGTATTTAAATTTTCACTTGTATTAGAAAAAATAGTGACGGCACTTGGTATAAATGTAAAGTGAATACAAAACAAAAGCACATTGTTAATTACGGTTCCTTCTAATATAGCGACTTCTGTAGGAAATTTGTTCCAACTTTTTATATATAAATAATGGATTTCTCTATCACAGTTTCTCTTTTTATAATGATTACACAGGGTATCCTAAAAATGTGGTAACACGCTTTAATATTTTATTTGTTGGAGATAAATTGGCAATGTCAGTGCCTCCTGGATATATAAAGCCTTACAACTTCTATGTCAACAAGCTTTGACGTAATCGCTACGCCTATGATGATAAAGACATCAGTTTTAATTTCTTAAAGTAAACATATTTAAAAGTGTCACTTAATAAAAACTTAAGATAGGATTTTATTCTTAACGTAGTACTTTCCCACCTTATTTTTAACATTTTTCAATTTCCATTGCCCACTTGTCTTTGATATATAAAGAATTACAGCATGTTACCATCTTTTTGGGACACTCTGTATAAAGTTTGCTCGTGCGGTAACTATGCCTTGACTAAAGAAAGATATCGTTAGAAATTAATGTATCGTTACAAAAGTTTTTTTTAAATTTAGTCTTAATTTGCGCATGTTGTGTTTTAATTTTTCACGTATTTTTTTATAATAGGCTCTGATTTACTTGGATCACTAGAAGAAGCAACAGGTGCAGGAATCCAGTATACCGTTACAGAGAAAAACGTAAAATTCGCAGGTAAACAATGTAAAAATTTCAAAAATTCCTGATTTAATTTTCTGGATTAATAAAAAAATGAGCCTCTGTTAAAAAAAAAAAAAAAAAAAAAAAAAAGTTGGAAATATTTTCTGTTAAAATCTTTCACTGCTTGATTAAACTGTTATAATATTACTTTAAAATCTAACATTTTACTTTGAGGACGGAGTACGGATACTGTATAAAAAATGCAAAATGATACCCTCAAACAATGTAATTAATCTTTGGAAGTACTTATTTGAAAAAAAAGCTTATTTGATATCAGTAAAATGTACATGCGAGCAAAACGCAGATAAAAGCATTAGTCTTTGATTTACACGATTTTTTCTTACCTACGACTCCAATTTGGATTCCGTTTCTGCGTATACCAAGGAAAAGTATCAAAGATTCAGATGACACAATCTTAACCTTTTACAGACCGAATTCCGATCCAGGCATACTTTAAATTAGTTTTTTTTTTTTTTTTTTTTTTTTTTTGCATGTTTTGTCATCGAAGGCGTAAATTAAAGGAGTTTAATCATTTAAATGGGAAAAAAAAAGTTTGATGCAATTTTCACTGTGTTCCCAGCTGTGAACATTGGTTATTTCTGACTATATTTTTACATTGTTCCCAAAAATGAAGTATAGTGACGGGTGGTTTATATAAAATGTGAAATATTAAGAAATAGCGAATTCTTTTTTTAATTTTAAGTAAAAATATGAATAAGTTTGAGGAGATGGGTTGTATCAAGATAGCTCTGTAAAAATATATGAAAATGGTGGCTTTTATGATTTTTCCTCCAGTTTCCGACAAATGATAGAAACTGAACTTCTATTTCAAAAAATTAAGTTATCTTTTAACTATATCAGCTAAGTTTTTCAAGTCAAAATTGATAAAATATAATTTTTCAATAAATATTTCATTTGATGTTCCGAATTGGAAATATTGGTTTGGGTTAAGGGTATCAAAAACTTGTTAATATTTAGTATTTCAATAAGAAATTCGTACACTAGATGGCAGCTCTTTACCTAATATATTTTACCGAAGTTTTAAATATTCCACATGTTTGATATATTTGAGAATGTATAATCTGAAACTTTGATATTCTTCTACGTTTACACAGCAAAAGAATCAAAATCGGAATTATAGGTAAGAGAAAATTACGTAAAACAGATTTTGGCATGCGAGTCAGCGTTCAAAGCTCAACGTCTCCCTTAAAAAAAAATAAAGAATTGTGTTTTGGCTGGACGAAGCACATTTTTCCTGTAAACCGGTATTTTACCTCAAACAGTTTCGCGTTAATGAGAAATGAGTGCATTTACTTCAGCAGTTGTTAATTCTTAACAGAGCTGTCTTTTTCTTGCAGATCATTCCGAGAAAAAAGAAGATAACTCCTGTGGAAAACAGGGCTCATCGACTAACCCGTTTCTTTTACCGAAAGGCAATTATCATTTTAATATGATTGAATGAATTATATTGTTACGATATTTTGGGGTAATCTGCCCTTCTGGTGGCTTATTTCTGGCGATATTTCACCCAAAAAAAGTCGTAAATCTTGGCAGACAATTGGCGCGATTTTATTAATGTTATCTGTAATGTTTGCTGTCTCACATTGCATTGCTATTGCGTAATCGAAAGACTGGAAACGTCTGGAAACTGCTTCAGAAAGAAAGACACGGAAAGTTTGCTAGATGTCTTCGGAAGGTCTAAATACCATAGAGCAATTCGCTAACTTAGTGTTCAATTGTCCCTTGTAGAGTGCGCTTAAATTGAGAGCGGTAGCGCTCTATGCTACATTGCTTCGAAAAACCTCGCTGTTCCTACTGTTTTACTGTACTGTATTTTGAAATCTCTTTGTGAATTACATTCTGTTGTGTGCAGTCGAGCATTTAAGAATTTTGCTCGAGTATTTTACCCAGTTTTTAGTCTATGAAACGATTTTACAACAGGCGAATTGCACTCATTGAAAATGGTGCGGTGATCGATTGATTTTCCCGCATTTAATTACTGCTGGCGAATGCGTGTGAGCTGTGCGTTAACCCACGCGGCACAGCCATCTACGTCAAAAAAGGGTCTCTAGATCTGTGGCATGCGATGAACGTTTCGATCGTCCACCATCTTGCTGGTAGTTAAGTCGAGCGATGACAACGGCTGCCCTTTTTTCAGCATTGGGCAATTTAAGCAGCTGCCCTCGCATTCTTCCATTTTGCAGCAGATGTCAATGCTCTTAAAAATAATAGCGACATTTTTTTTACGGGAAATGACGTGCTAAAAAGTAAAGGATTGTCGTGGAGCTATGTCACTCGTAACTATTTTTATAGAAATCAAATCTAAATCTTCGTGACTGGCAACAGTCAAAACGCCAGAGTTTGGTGTTCCCAGAGCAGGAACACTGTGCGTTAAAGGGTTAAAGATTGTTCCTTCGAGTTTCTATAACACTTTCTGCACACCTGGACATTCAAGCGTACGAACTGAACAATTCAGCTGAGTTCTGCAACAATCTGTGTTATTCCTTAAAATAAAACAATGCCTTGAACTGGGTCGCAAGGTCAACGCAAATGGAGAATGCCTCCTGATCGAAACTGTCCCAAAGGATACCATTACGATTTTGAAAGAGCGGTTTTGTAAATTATTTGTGTAATCCCACCGTGGTTTCGATATTGACATTACACGTTACTCGTGAATAGGAAATTTTACAATTGACACAAGTAATTCTGCAAACTGAGATGCAGCAGTTTACTCCAGTTGCTCTAAGGTTTTCATGGAACTCTTATTTTCTTGCAGATGAGATCGAGAAAAAAGTGACCGGGGAAGATATAAACTGTGAAAAGCAGCGCTCTTCGACTCCTTTACCCAAAGGTAAATATTGAAAAAACACATCGAATGAAATGCTACTCCTTCCAGATAATCGCACGTAAATATAGTTTTGTGTAGGGGAAGCACAAAAAAGAAAGTCTCTAAAAGTATGTTGGAGCTCACCAAGGCAGAGTGGATAAGACACTCAACATGATAGATAGTGAGGATCCCGCGTTCGGGCCTACGGCGCAGCCGTCACTCTAACGGTCAGGATTTTTGCACGGTTTTCTTCAGGTATAACGTGAATACGCGTCAGAACCCGCTAAAAAGTCCTCCATCTAAGTTACGCCTCTGTAGGCAGATGTCCTTCATGTAATCTTACCATACACGAAACACTAAAAATATGTTTACCGTATATCTTGGCGTTTAACATGTTCTGGCGTATTGCATGCATCAGTAAGTTTAGCATATATCAAGCAATTTATTCTATATTCTATATTCTGCATCTTACATTCGGTGTATTACACGCACCCGCAAAAATGAAATTACAGTAGACCCTCAACCCCCTCCTCCACACACACACACACAACACGAGTCCATACAACACCGATCCCTAGAACACGGCGAAAATATTGCGATCATATTCCCTATAACTAAAGCGACCATATTTCTAAACAGTATTTTGGGGACAAATCAAGCATTGTCCTCGAATCCAAGGAAAACTTGGGGACACTAGAAAATATTTTTGGGGACTTATTCGAGGACACAACATATTACCATGTATACCAGTATACCCATACTTTAAATCTTGACTGACTTTGATACTTAAAAATGAACTGCAGTTTTTTATATGAATTGTGTATTCTTATTTCTAATAAATTATGGAAGTATTTCATTAATTTATAAATGTTTATTCAAACCAGAAATATGAAAGGAACATCATGTTAAAATATTGCAATTTATTCCAAGTTCAACTCTCGGCGTAGTATTTGTACTTTTCAGAAGACATTGCTTTTTACATTGGCTCATTTTGTGATAAATTTTCATGAAACTTTGTACACCCTCTAAAAAAGTATTCCAGTGCAAGAAAAATTTCGTACGTCAATTTCATATTTAAAGCATGATTTTTCATGAAAAGTGATTAATCATTAACAAAACTGAAATGGGAAATTTGACTCGTAGTCGAATACTTTATTGAATGTCTGTACACGCTACACACACAATGACAACAAACGTTTTCAGAGTACGAATTTCATTGTTTCTCTAAGTAGAAGGCGCTTTTAGTTGTTTTAATTTTTTATTCCTTCAGTTTTTTCTGAATGAAATAAACTAAACGGAAACTTTCAGGGTAAAAGGGCAAATCTTTAAATTTAGGGACTTTTCGCGTCCCCAAGAAGTGTTTTTGGGCACAAAATGAAAAAAAGATCTATATTTGCTGAGTGTCCTCGAATTTCGAGGACGAATGGTCACCTTACCTATAACATGTTAAAGGAGACTCGTATATCGTCTGCTTTTTCTAATTGGGGTGTGCATTAAACGTATCTGAAGGAGCTTTTGTATGATTTATTTTATTCTATTTCAACTGAGAAATAAAACGTTTTACTAAAATAAATCTGCGAATTTAAACCCGATTAAGTACAGAGGACGTGCATATCAATTATCTCTGGTGCATACTTAGTATCAAGTAAACATATGTGAAATAAATTGCTCCAATGAGGTGTGCAATTGTTGAACAGCGTGGTTTACAGTCACATCCGATAAACAAGGCCTACGAACCGAATACAGAAAGTGGCACGATGGCGCATTCCGTAGTCCAAGCTCCGTTGCTTTATTCACATGTTTACATCTAGTTTTGACGCGCTCGTGAATATACTCTCTGTCTCTAGAGTTGTCCTGTCAGTTATAAGCTCTTCGTTCAGAAGCTAATTTCTACAGGGAGAAGGTAAGTGGGAGTGATGACTCATATATCATTTTATAGATATTTCCATTACCAACAATTTGATATCAAATTTATTGTAAAATCATAAAAAAATAACTAAGAGTCGAATGTTCAAATTTATGTTCAAATACGCAAAAAAACTTTTATATCGTTATTTTCATTATTGTTAATTGTATCATGACGATAGTCTCCAAGTTACGCGAATTTCAATGGCATAATTACAATATTTAATAGAATTATGTGTTAAAACTTGACATGATTGGTTGCCATGATGCATGAATATTGTCTGTACTTAAATAATATGTAATCTTGCTTTTAATATTGCTCATGTGTTATTGAGTTATTTATAATAATGAGCCAAATGTAAATTTTTTACGTGGTATTTCCAATGGGATTTCTTTTATTTCTAAAATGGAAGAGGTTAACACACATAAAAGTATTTTTAAATGTTACTCAAATTGCACTAAAAAGAGCTATTTATGGTGTATATAAATTTATTCGATTATATTACATGGTTCAAGAGGTGTAGAGCACTTAGATATAAGGAATTTTGTCGCCAAATGCCAATAAATCTCTAGCACTTCCGTTGTTCTAATGATTTCTAGGCTCATAAGAAAAGCAACCTATAATTTCATGTGTCCGGCATTTATCTTGGCGGACCGCCGCCGGGATTATACGTAAATACCTAATTTTACATACATTTTTATTAGTTTGGTAAAAATCTTGAAATGATTGTTGTATTTATGCCAAAAAGAGTATTTTTTCTACCCAAATACAGTAGAAATTTGCATTTTGACTACTTAAACTGCTACTCAATAAAAAAAAGTGCTTAATATGAAAACAGCTTTCCCTCTTGCAAAAAAGCTGAAATTTTGTTAATCAATCATTGATTTTTATGGATTAACTATATTCTATAAAAAAATAATACTTTTAATCGTTTAAACCACAAAATTAATATGCTTTAGAGGATTTTTCCAATATATAATAATTTAATTTAATCTAAATGTGATTTCACTGCTACATAACAATACTATTGAGTTAAATAAATCCCCATGAAAAGAAGTTGAATTTGATGTAATAAATTTATGAAATGGATATATTTTGGGTTTGGATTTGGTTTGGATATTTTTTGGAAAAGGTTGACCACTATTTCACTCAAAACTCATTGGAATGAACGCAGAGCAGTGGACCTCAGAGTCAGCCATTTTGAATTAGTGTGGAGGCCTTCATTATCGGAGGTGACGGGTTTAAACTCCGGGTGGAGCATAGCTCAGGATCCATGCATCAAAAATCCCTATAACGCGGAACGTATCTACCGTGTTGTGGGAGGGTGGGGGGTCTACTGCAATTTTTGCAGTTGAAAGTGCTTGTTATACGCCAATATATACGGTAATACTTGTTAACATTGCCTCAAGTAACTCCTACCAACCCCCTATTGTGTACAAAATTTGCTTATTTAAAAAGCTATGCCATTTTATTTTTTTATTTTTTACCAGGATAACCAATTGTCATTGCATATTTCATATTTTTCTAACAATAGGTGCAAAAGAATCCAAAAAAGAAAAATCTGATGAAGGTGCATCCGAGGACAATAAATATTATGGACTACAGTACTCGTCGTCTAATAAAGGTAAATATAGTCCGATCGAAAATCTATTTTTGCCGTATAAACCCGTGCCAATAAACTAGACAAAATGGGATTGACCAGAATTAATCGCACTTGCGTACATCCGTACACATGCACGAGTACGTTGAGGAGTCCAGCAAAAACTCGTCAAAATAAGTTTGGAAATAGTGAAAACCAAATTTTTCCTCAAACTCTGAATGTGGAAATGTTTGAGATCACTACACTTCTTTTCACTTTGCAGAAGGAAGTAACAAATGTAATTTCATGCAAAAAAATTTCACAAAAAGGATGACGGAGATGCACGCTAAAAACTTTTAACGTACGCATTGTTAACGTAAGCTTCCGTTTCTTCACAACGGTCTTGTGTAAAGAAATTTTTTGTTGTTAAACGCTGTTTAAGTTATAAGGTTATTTCTAAATACGGTTTCGAGCTGTTTACTGAGGAGCCAGGCCGCATGCAAGCACGCACGCATTAAGTATTTAAAAGAAAATACTTATGTCAGTCAGTTGATTTAGATTTCGAAATTCGAATTATTAAGCAATGATAAATTATAATCCTATGTTAACGAATTTAGTGATAGTTTAAGATAAAAGAAACCAAAAAACCTACATAAACTTTTTTTTTTCTTTGTACCTGCTAATGCTATTCTAAGTATCTTATTCCCATATGCACAGGGTGGTCGTTTAGAAAAAAACATGGTAGGGTTAAAACGATACATTTGCGAACGAAAATTGACAGAGTACAACTTTTGAAAACAAGAGCGTTGTAAAGGACAAGTGACAACACAAGAGAAGACGTGAAGGAAGAAAATTTTCAACGGTTTTACAAACTTACAAAGTGCCCATTTTCGCAGACTCACGTAAGTTCACGTTAGTGCAGCAGATCACCTCCTTTCTGTTTCGTTATTGGTCCTTTGCACACGACTTACGTCGGCAATTTTCGTCATACATGTATCGCTCCAACGCCGTAACCAAGAAAGCTCTGTCGTTTTAAATAATCGAAACACAAAGAGCATACCTTCAAACAGAATATACGAAATTTTACGGTTGGTTGAGCGGATAGGCCTCTGTGTATTCGTATATTGAGAAGATTTTTATGATCACTCTGCATATAGCTGAGTATTTTAACACAGTTTTAATTTCTAAAAATATCGGAGGAATGACTGCAACATTTTAATAATTTAAATGGGAAATATACCCATTTTCTATTTTTGTTCATTTCATAAAAATACTATTCTCTACAAGCATACTAAGTTGCATGCAATTGAATAATTCAATATTTTGTTCCAGATATTTTAGTTCCACGTCTATTGGTTTATATGTACAATAGGGCGGAGCGAAAAAACTTTTTGTCGAAATTCACATTGCCTGAGTCATTAAATGGTGCAAAACTGATAAGAACAAATTGTCTCCGAATTTCAGCTAAAAATATTGTCATCTTCAGGTTCCACAACTCAAGCGAATATATTCCCAGTGTCTTTTTTAGTCTCTTATGAATTTCTATTAAATAATTACGTTTAATTAATTAATTGAATAATTAATATTCCAGTACACATCTGCACTATCAAGAACGATGGCTAGTTCGGACATTTGGCTTCCTGACTAACGAAATCGTCATTATTTTCTGAGTTATATTCCATTTCTGAATCAGATACTAAGTTGACGTTTGCTTCTAAATCTACGATTTCCAGCGCTGACATGTAACAATAACGTACTAATAGAGCAATTTAATAATGAAAACATAACTAAGTATTCAATTAATTAATTAAACATTATTATTTTAATAAAAATAAGCTAGAAATATATTCGCTTGAGTTGTGGATAGATAATGATAGAAAATTGCGGCTTGCACAAATAAATTTAGGGGCTGATCGGACTTTTTTTTAATGACAAGAAAAGTTGTAGTTCCAAATGCTACCGATATAGATGGCGCTGACAAGCACAATGGGAAGCAAGTTTCCAGTTTGAAAAACAATGGAAATCTTAATCCTTTCCATGCAATCTGCAATTTTGTATCATAATTTTTTAATGAATTTTTGAAGTTTTCACAAGGTGCATCAAAGTTTAAAAATTCATTTAAAAAGAACAAATAACGATACAAAATTGCTGTTTGCATGGGTAAGATTAGAGAGATTTCATATTTTTTAAATTGTAAATTTGCTTCCCACTGTCAGTGTTCCCAACTCTCAAAACTTTTTCTCCCTAAATCTCCAACCAAAACCCCCTAAAATCACTACAATTACTGGGAAATTGCCCTAAATAAATCTCCCCTGTTTCCGCAAGTCTTGGAGTATTTTTTTATAATATTTTTTCTTATCTGTAGCTTTGGGACATTTAATTAGTTGCTTGCTGATACACGAACAAATCAAAAACGTAAAGAATAATGAATAATGATCAACGTATTTTTAGTGAACATAACCACAGCAATACCACTAATTCTCACAGGTATGTTTATATTTGTGGTTAACACAGGTAAATACCTTAGTGACATTCGCGTTTTAATCAACTCTGCACTCAGTAACAAGCAGTCGTACTAGGGGCGTTAAACTATGCCATTTTCTATATTTGTTCGTCACTAAGCCGCTATGTCAGAAATGAATGTGATTGGCTAGATTTGGTTAGTTCCGAGTCTATAATATCATATCTTCATATTTTTAAGTTAAAAAAAAATGAATATTCAAAGTTAAAAAAACTCTGAAAATACGCCTAAAAATATAATACCCTAAAAAAAAACCCATTCGACTCTTTTAACCCCTAAATTTGGGGGGGGGGGAACCCCTAAGTTGGCAACCCTGCCCACTGTGCATGTCAGCACCGCCTATCGGTAACATTTGAAACTAAAGCCTTTTTTCTAATTAAAAGAAAAAACCGATCACCCTCTAAACCTATTTGTGCAAACTGCCATTTTCTATATTTGTTCGTCTCTAATGAATTTTGAAAGGTTTTACCGACTTTTTGGTACGCCCCGTTCTTACAAAATATGAGTTTGGCAATTTTTTTTTCTCTCCCCAGGTATTGAAAAGCTTTTACAAGATTTCAAAAAATTACTGCTGAGCGGTGCAGACAGTGACATTACCATCAAGGTCGAAGAAAAGGAGTTCAAGGCCCACCGTGGCATCCTCGGTGCCCGATCTCCTGTCTTTGGAGCCATGATGGAGCATGACATGCAAGAAAAAGCCTCAGGCATTGTGACAGTAAAAGACATGGATGCTGCGATTTTCCAAGACTTCCTCAGTTACCTCTATACGGGAAGGATTGACGGTATGTCTTCGAATAAAGCGCCTCTTCTGTTCGTCGTTGCAGACAGATATCAAGTGAGAGAGCTGAGGGATGAGTGTGTGGAATACATGAAGAGAAACATGCTGGTGGACAACTTCAGCGACATCTATTTACTCTCTCTTCAATACCAAGAGAAGGAGCTGTCCCATGTGGCCATTCAGTTCTTCATGAGAAATATTACGAATATACTCCCCACCACCAAATGGCAGACGTTCCTCAGTGAAAACAGTGAAGAGGCAAATGATCTCATTATGCAAAAGATGAAAGACACTTCGTGTTCGTAAATTCAGGGACTCGTGCCTCTGGTTTTCGCGGAAAACTAAAACAGGTGTGGTTAGTGCTCTTCTTCGCCCACTGTTTATAGTTATGTCAATAAATGTTTTTGAAGTTCTTTTGATTTTAGATCTGTTCAGTAAATGACATTTGGTTTTGAATTGCGATTAAGGAATTCGAAAATATACGCAATCATCTAATTTTCACTGTACAAACGGTGTCGGGGAATTGATACACGATCGAGCCCGGTTAATGAAAAAGCCAATTGCAATGAAAATGTATTCAAACAAATGGGATATTCAGTCATCCAACACCAAACTGGCCATTTAGTTCTGTTTGGTACTCTAAAAGTTATTACATTCATCGGGATATCATTTTAAGCAATATTCCATTAAGCGGTCTCTACTCTACATCACAGCACTATTTATCTGTCAGAATCATTGTCTTACCGTTTTGAATACAGTCAAACCTCGTTAATACGTCAAGGTCGGGGCCACTTTCAAATGACTTACTAAGCGGAATTGATTTCTTAAATGGAGATTATATTAAATGTAAAATGAAAATTCACTATGTTTGATTTACATTATAAATTGTATAAATTAGCAGAATAAAAACTTAAATTGGGTAATGGGTTCATAAAATGGGTAACAAATTAAGAAAAGTACAGTAAGTAAATACGGTATGTAGTACTCATTATTTAAATGCACAATCTGTCACATTTATTCTCTCATCGAACGTAAGTTGGAACGAATGATAGTCCCGGATTTCTAAAACTTTATATAAGGTGAAACACTTTTTAGAGAAAATGCTGATAGTCACGAATAGTTTTTAAACAGTGCGATGGATTTTTAGTTCGCAAAGAAATTTTCTTCTGTGACGTCAAATGCTTTAAGATACATTAGAAAAAAAATATTTTAAAAGATTTCCCGTACTGTAAATACGTAACAGTTACGCCACGATCTTAACGCAATTTATATCCGCTCATTTCTAACACAAGGAGACGGCGGCATTTTGATTAAAACAACTATAGGGAAAAATTCACGATTATTATTATAAGTCTTATTTTAATCCGTTGTTTAGATATAAAAATTGATATGTTTTAAATCAGCTGAAAATGTTCTTTATTTTAAAAGTTACAAAATTCGTTTTAAAAAGCGCGATATATTAAAAATTTTCTGTTTACTTTTATATTTTTGGTATTTAATGATGACGCAGCCGTATATGTTTCCTCGTAGGTTTCCTAACATATGCATGTTCCGAGTATAGTTTATCTTAACGTTAGATTATGTTCCTCCAAAGTGGTCTTGTATAAAGCAAAAATTTTTTCAACGTCGTTGTAAGTATCACTATTATGTATGTAAAATGAATGTAATCCTATGTAAAAAGAATGCAATTTCTTTTACAAATCGGTTTTCAGATATTTTGTATGTCTATTGAGTGATAATGCTAGCAGGGAAATATCTATAAATTGTAACATTGTACATCATAGCACTATTCTATAATAATGCAGATAGAGAAAGCACTGTATAAAATTATTTTAAAAGTTTGCGAAGAACTTTATGATATATTAAAAATGAATTAATTTTATAATTTTGTATGTACGGAAACAATTCGCTTGGGGATTTTCTCTTGATATAATAAATATTCCATTGTATCAACTTTGAGTTTTTCTAGCAGTAAAATGCACCTGAAAAAAAAAGTAGTAATAAGTTATATGAAGTAACAGAAAGAATGATGCTACAAACTAAATTACCCAAACACTTTCTTTAGAATCGAAGATTTTGCTGCAAAAAGGAGCCTGGTTTCTGTGGAAAATTAGAATTTTACTTATTACCTGGCAGTAAAAAAAAATCTCTGGTACCAAAAGAATGTAGCTTCAATCTTTAGTTCTTGCTCTACTCAAGAGATTGAGCTGTCTGGTTAGATTTTTCTTGAATCCCCAAACGTTTTTCTGTATCTTGAATGATTGAAGATGCCTCCTTTTTGCAGCAAAAACTTTAATTGTGAAGAGGCACACTTATAACACTGAAGTACAGTACAGCACCAATTATTCGTAACTATCCGAACCGGTGCCAGTTCGGATAATTGCACTGTCGACTTAAGGTTAAGTCTTCGTACGTGTTATCTCCCATACCGGTTATGTTACAATCTTCTCGACCAGTTCATTTAGAAACTACTCAGCACAAAACCTTGAAGTTTTGTGAATAATTTGAGTAAGATAAAACTCTCAAATTTTGTCCATCACGTAACGACCCGTTAAGAAGTTCCGCTACCCGCTCTTTGGCTGCTGAGAAGGTCTTAAATAACTCGATTCTCACCAGTTAGCTAACCAACTTTTCAGTCGGATATTGCATGATATGTTTACATCTCAGCACGTGAAATCAATACAACATCGTTAATTAAAATGTATCAATGAAATTACTCTTGTAAAATATTGGTGAAATTTTGCGATAATAGGTAGAGTGTCAAGCAGTTGCAAGACTATTACTTATATAGATTTATAAGCACTATTACTATAATGGTTTATTAGCACTACTACTAGAATAGATGTATTAGCACTAAACAGGCCGTCCCACAAAGTTTGGAAAACGTTTTAACTTTTTTATGTATTAGAGATAAGTGGGCAATTTCAGTTGAAAAAAATGTTCAAAATAAGGTACGAAAATACTACGTTAAAAAAATATTTTTGTTTATGTTCAAAAAATTACAATTTTTTAATTTGTATACAAACTCCGCATACAAAAAATTTCCAGTTCGGTGTAGTAGTTGTAGTTGTAGTACTTATTTTGTTCGGTGTAGTACTTATTTTAAGCAATTTTTCAATTTAAATCGCTTAGTTATCTCAAATGCATCAAGAATTAACCCTCTCAGGCGCAACCCTTTTCCAATGCTGAAAAAGGGCAGCCGTTGCCATCGCTCGACTTAACTACCAGCAAGATGGCGGACGATCGAAACGTTCATCGCGTGCCACAGATCTAGAGACCCTTTTTTGACGCAGCTGTCTGTGTCCTTTTTCTGCATTGTACAATCTATGCAGCTGTTCTCGCATTCTTCCATTTTTCAGCAGATGTCAGTGCTGTTAAAAATAATCGTGACAACTTTTCTACGGGAAATGACGTGCTAAAAAGTAAAGGATTCTCGTGGAGCTGTCACCCACAACTATTTTTATAGAAATCAAATCTATTCTTCATGACTGGCAACAGTCAAAACGTCAGGGTTTGGTGTTCCCAGACCGGGAACACTGCACGTTAAAGGGTTAAAGCGTCTTACGACCTTTTTAGGACATCCTACAGATAATTAGCTTTATATACAGAAAAAGCACTAATTTTCTCGAGCCGTTATTTTCGCGAAAATAAAGACATCGGTGAGCAGAAAATTGCGCGAATTTCATATGATCAGAACCGAAGTTGAAAAAATCTCGAAAATATCTAAATACAATATACCCTTTTGCGTAAGACATTTTAAGGAGCTTTCTTTTGTCGTAAATGCTCGCCCCCCCACTTCCCCATTTTAAATGGAAGCTGGTATAAATAATGTAAGTGAATGAGTTTCATTCTATTTTGTATCAATAGTTGATTGGTATTAAAAAAACAGTTGTAAGAAAGAAAGTTGTCAAGAAAGAGTTTGGAACTGTGCAATAAATCATTAAATTTTAGTTTTCAGAAATGTTTGATTTTTTTCTTATCATTTGAAGAGGAAAAAAATGTATTTTCAGAGGATTTAATTTTTGCGATTGCGACGGGCTCCCGAAAAAAAGCGAAGATTTAAGGTTCGCGAAAATATGTGCTTTTACAGTTACAGTTATGTAGTGCAAGTGGTCTGGTTTTGAGGATTCGCCCGTCCTACTGTCCTCGCCCAGTTTCCACTTCACAAGCACAGATAAATTTGAGTGTGTGTGTGCGCTAACAGCGTTCTACCTGAAGTGTGATCGCTGTCACGTGACTTTTGGCCAGCTTTAAAAACAAACCAACGACATTAAACACTCGAAAAAATGAATAATGATTCTTAACCCTAAGCATTATGGACTGTACACTAACAGTAAAGCGGTACATCTCGGGCAACTATCATGGAAAATTCGTACGCACAGAAATTGCCTTCAAAAAATGGGCCGAGGATTTAACCATTTTCGAAAACATAGCGGAATTCCGTATGTTTAGCATTTTTTTCCTGACAGTTTTTAAACTCCTATAGGTTTATTATCAGTGTCCATTCACTGTGCAACTTATAAAATGACATTCTAAATTTTCTGGAGTCTCTAGCGCAATTAATTTTTTTTTTTTAATCTGTTCAAAATTTGCATGATTTGCAATTGGGACAGTCTAATCACTTCACTGTTTCTTTTTTCTGCTACATTGTGTCCAAAAATAAACATATTTTTTAAAAGCAATTTTGCATAGCCGATTACATAAAATTTCAAATCAGCAATTAAAGCTGATACGGGTACTACATTTATTAATTTGAGAGGATTTTTTAATAATGCGAAAATATTGCATTTTCTTTTCCCAAAATGCTTCAACCCTGCCAGCATATATAACGATTTTTATGCGCTTAACGATTTTTATGCTCCCCGTTAGTAAAAAAATCTATAAGAAGCAAACATTTGTGTGATGTGAAAGTGGAAAATTCAAGCACTTCCACCGTCCTTGAAACAAGGTATACGCGGTATCCAACAACAAATAGCTACACGATGCTTTTTCCAGTCACTCGAGAACGGAGCTTGGAGGCACAACGGTAAAATATTTTTACTTACGTTTGACGTGTTGATTCCGTTTGATAATGCATTCTTTGGTTTGTTGTCTCTTAATTTCTTAAACATTTGAAGGAGATTCAAATGTTGTTTCGGGAACACTTCTGCAATACCTTTTGCATTGTAAAAATATTCTGTTACTTTCGCATTGCATTGGTGTTCTTTACTAAAATATATGTTTCACTTTACTTTGATGGATTAAGAATAGTGTTTTACTTTGAAAAAAAACGAGAAATTTTAAATAATTAAAAGTTTGCAAAATAACACAGATAAAAGGTACGTATCAGTCCCTAACAGACGTACCTTTTATCCGTGTTATTTTACAAAGTTTTAATTATTTCATTGTTTAAACACCAGTTTCTTTTTTTGAATGCTTTCTGTTAAACAGCTCATTTATTAACAGCTCAAAAATTATTAGCTCAGTACTTAGCTCTTTTCCTCATAGAGCGTATTGTGTTAAGACAAGCATCCACGAGAGGTGTTTTCCTAAGAGGGGGGGGGGGTGTAACTTGAGCGGAGGAGTTTTTTTAAATAGTTCTAACACGAATTCTAGTTACATTTCGAGAAAACCCCAAAAAACTCTAGACCATTAGATTGACATCGATCTTTAATTATTTCGTAGAAACTTATGATTTGTTTAGAATTTTTCTTGCTTGATGCATACTTTTTTATAGGCTTTCTAGTTAAAGCACACATTCTTTAGAAAAATTATTGATTATAAATAAAAAAAATAAAATAAATGCTTTTTATAAGATCAGGTAATGTATCTACGGCAAGCGGAATTTTTAATATCTCTGATAAACTTTCTCAAAATATTAAGCATGAAGCTTTTAATGTATTTTTTATGGCAGGTATTCTTTCATCTTTAATATAAAGTAGTTGTAAGATAGTAACAAACAAGTATCATATCAATATTTACAATAAACGCATTTGATGCGTGTGTCTCAGTTTACAAAGTTATTTGGCGCAAAAGGATACAGAGGATTTGGCACAACAGAGAAGTTAATTTATATCAAAAAAGCATATTCGTATTGTATTTAAATGTTTCTGGTAACGAAAAAAACACTCAAAATACTGGTGTTAAATGATAAAGTAAATAAAAAACTTTGTAAAAAACACACATAAGATGTTACAGGTAAGTAGATACGTACGTTTCGACCAAAAATTGTTTTGGTCTTCCTCAGTCAAAGCCCTTTGTCACAAGGAACCGAGGGAACTAATTCCTCGGTTTCATTCGTTTCATTCATTCGTTTCTGGTATGCTTTAATTTTTTCTATCATAGCTAAAAAAAATTAAATTCACAGTCATAGTTGCCTGACTGTCTTTTTTAATGGAAATTTTGCTATTGATTATTTAAAAAAAATAAATAAACAAAATTACTGTTATGCCCTGTGAACAGAGCCAGTTCCAAGGCATTAAAAAATAATGCCAGATAAGAGATTTCAATAAAAAAAACAAGACACATAAATGACGGGAAAAAAAGGGACCATAGACTTTTTAAAAAAAGAAATCGTTACTTTTCTATATTCAAAAGCGTAAAGTTTTACAGTACGTCACAACTCATTCTAGAGAACAGCCGTTATATAAATGTAACTTGTACTGGTTTATTCAAATTTTTGATAGGCATATGTCACACGGAAAGTATTGGAGTTCATCTGCTGTCACGTGGTTTAAACTGCTCTATTATAAAACTTTCTAGCTGGAAAAAAAAATGTCTTGACAAACGACTTAAAACTGTTCTTAAACTGTCCTAAACCATGTTTTTTTATTTCTTAATTTAATTTTTTTTAATTCCCTTGTTTTGACTTTATGTTGTTCTTTAAAAGGTCAGCATTACTCAATCTAATTTCTTTCAAATTTTTAAGCAATTCTTACAATCAATATTTTTTCTTTAATAAAAAGAGTGATTTCAAAGCATCTTGGCAACAAGAAGCCATTTTTACGAAACAAATAAAAATTATAACATTATAACTCACTTTGTATCAATTATTTTACGCCCACGGTAATTCTAATGACTAACAAAAGCAAGAACAGTAGTGTTAATTGCTCCAAAAGAGTTGTGCGCGTAAGTATCGAGATTATTAAAGTAGTCAAAATTATCGCCATTTTTTTTTTCAAATTTGTGATTTTGTCGTGGCTTACGCAATAGACTGGCTCCAGTGCTGAAATATCACGTGACTCTGTGTGGTTGACTCTGAATTTCGAATTTTCATTCCCGGTAGTTGCTCTAGAAATATTTTCTGGAATGTAACAGTGTTTATTTGTCGTTCTAGGTGCTATTATTTGTTAGAAAAAGATGTTATTTTATTGCGTTTTCTGCCATTTACATTTGAAAGCTGTGTTCATTTAAAATATTCATCTACTTTGTTGGAAATGCCTCGGATCTGCAATGTGTAATCGCGATACTTGCTGAGGAAATCAGTTCTTTTCTGAAATGCACAGTGCTATGTTTTTATTCTATGTGTGTACAAACTTTGTCGTTTAGTGTATTACTGTGTGTTAGGAAAAGATGCTATTTTATTGTATTTTCTACAATGTATATTTGAAAGTTGTGTTCATTTAAAACATACATCTACTTTGAAATTGCTTCGTATCTGCAGTGTTTATGGATGTCAGTCGAAAGGAGTACAGAGGAAAATGAAATTATTCGTGTTGACAAAATAATCTACCAAGGAAAGGCCAAAACTTTCCGAAAAGGCTGTGCCTAGCATTTTTCGGAATACTGAAATATATTTAACAAATAGTAGCAATAGTTGCGGACAACTAGACTCGAAGATCAGGCCTCATTTCCGAAGAGAAATTAATTATCCTGTCTAGATGACACATGTGTTGCCCTGAAGTAAATGGATTATCCGATTACACTAAAGTAACTATTTCTTTTGTAAATTTTAATGATAATCCGGCACATGTTAATGATTTTATTGTTATTTTTAAATATTTGGTTTATAGCATATTTATTAATAATGTTAAAGTAACTAATGTTGATAAAATTTAAAATGTAATTGTATTGATTCTACAAACATGTTAGAAAATCTATATTTTCAAAAGTGCAATTGAGACCAAACCATTGAAATATTATTTGGGTTTTAATATGGTTCATAAACTTTGCTTCTCTTATAATTATCTGAATTTTGATCTGGTTAGATATTTTGTTGATGACTGATTAAAAATAGAAATTACTAGAGGTAGCATTATTTACATTACATAAAGCATATGAAATTTTTTTTTAACAAACTAATGTTTTAATATTATTTATATGCACTTTCAAGAAGAAATGGAATAACAGTTAATTATCTCTCGAAAACGAGTGAAAGTGTTTTCATGATTGTAACATTAATAGGCATACAAACATATGCCTGCTCGGCATGAATGTTTTCAAAATTTGCTATTAATTAATTTTGTAGTATCCTTCTAAAAGATTTTGGAAACATGTGCTATAATGTTTACTCAAATAAAAGTTGTATTCTTTTATTTATACATAAAAATAATTTATGTCCTATATTAAAAATAGATTCAGAGGTTCTATTGCTGATGCGCTCCTTAAATTTATTTATATTCTTATAAATTAATAAATTTATTTACAGTTATTTATATTGATGTATTATTTATTTTACTCACATAAAAGTTCGATTATTTTATTTGTACTTAAAATTAATTTATGTATTACATTAGAAATAGAGTCAGAGATTTATACTGCTGAGACATTATTGCTGATATGCTCCTTAAATTTATACTGAGAACCTGATTTAAGAAAAAAGGTTTTATCTCTGATAAGCTTATATTTTATTTTTATCAGGTTTCTATCAATATTAGTACTAAAAGTAAAGAAAAAGAGATTGCCCCTTTTTACAGAATAAAAAAAAATGTATTTTTATTAATCTATTTTGTGTTTCCCTTCCTTCTTTCTTTCTTTTTTATGTATCAAACATTTAAGTTATTTTGTATTTACAGCAAATTTTAGCAAAAATATCTCTTTCTAAAAATGGGACAATCAACAAAGTAATGTGGGGATATATTGAAGAATGTAGTGTGGGTATATATTCAAGTAATTGGAAAAGAAGCGTTTATTTGATTAGCGAGATTAGATAATCTGTATTCTTAAATAAATATCAATGCTTTATCAAGGGTAAGTCTAAAAATAAGTTGTTTTAAAGCATTCTCTGAGTGCAGGGGCGTAGCCAAGGGAGGGGGGTTAGGGGGTCATAACCCCCCCCCCATGAGGAATTGTTTGCCATACAAAATGTACATTCTTCACTACATTATCACACACACGTATACAAATATATGAGTTGTAGTAGTCGTAACCCCCCCCCATGAAAAATTTCTGGCTACGCCCCTGTCTGAGTGTGTATGTACTTCTTTGAGTAAGCGCTACTGTATCAAAAGAGCAGATCGTCACTATCTTTGAGTCACGTGACTTAAAGTAGGCGTGATCACAGGAGCCTCTCTATTTCGATAGCCACGGATTTTGTTTGGGTAGTTATGAGCATGCCTTTAAATTTTTAGCAAATAATCCCACGGAAACAAATTTTTATTAGATGTTCCTAAATGGTTCTCCTCTCTAATTAATTAAAACAATAATCCTATAATTATAAAAGTGGTTACATTTATCCAACCTGACCCGACATTACCTTATTTATTGTAAAGTATTTAGATGCGAGTAATATTTTTGAAATACAGATTGTCAATTGAAAAATCCATTTCCATTTAAGAAACTGCTATTCTGCACATACGAACGGCACTAGTAGTATGTGCTATTGTCTGTTTGGAGGCACCAAGTTTCCTCCTGTTATGCTCAATTTAGTGGTTCTTATATCTATTATTAAAGATGACACATTTTGAAATTTTTCACCAGATTGCCATGAGGTATTTAAATATTTCAACTGTTACAGCTTGAGTGTTTGCCGGAATTTCAAGACTAAATATTTCGCGGTGCTAAATACGTCAGTCCAGGATTATGCATAAGATTACACGGAGAGCTGTTTTAAGGCACCCATAATTTAAAATTACTATCGGTTATGGAATTAACTTTGTTCCATTTCCTTCAATTAAAGTGAGTTGGTACTGTTCATGTCCGATGTTTAGGTTTAATCCCTTTCTAAAACCTCTTAAAAATAAAGAACCCGAAACAATTTGTAAGTTTATTATTATTAACTATCGGCTATTAAAACCTTTTTAGATATTGTTACATTAAAAAGAGCGCTCGAACAAAAATTCGAAAGTAAAAAAGCATTTATAATAGATCATTTCAAACTGGATTTATATTTTGATTCTCCGGTAACAAGCCCATTCATGTGGGAATCATTAGATTAACCAAACTTGATATTATTGTTATCATGGTAAAAAAAATCATCCATAGATAGCTATTAAAACAATATTTGATAAAAAATGTATAAAAGTAAAGCAATGAATAAAATTAGTTTTATATAAAACTAGCTGCGTACCCGTTCTCCGCACGGTAGGAAAAGAGCATTTTCCTTACACATATAAATGGAATCAAATCTAGTGATGCGGAATCTCAAAAATTGAAATTTATTTAAATCGAGACGAAAAGTTTACGTCATGAGTGCAAATCTGAGATGATTGCAACTTGACGACACAAAAACCACGTCAGTGTCACTGGCGATCAAAAAAAGAGAGAGCTTTACGGTATGCAGACGAAACTTTTCACTTTCGAAATGCCTAAAATTTCATTGCTTCAGTTTATACCGATTATTCTACTTTCTAGTAAACTAATCGGAATTAAGATATGGGGCTTTGGCATAGTACTCAGCACTTTTTAGACACCCCAAAAATGCCTTTAGTTAAAAAAAACCAAAATTGCAGGTTCGAGTAATTGACGTGGTGCCTTATTTGTTTCACTTAATTGTTAAATTTAAGAACTTAAGTGGCAACAGTGGATTCCGTTACTACAGAAACTGTAGCAATGTAAAAAATAGAATATTAAACGAATTGAATGTTTGTGTTAACTTTGCTAGAACTGCTATATTGGCGTAATTAACGCCGCAAGTCGACGGCAAATAGCCAAAATGAATCGCAAATTAAATTTGGCAATAAAGGCAAAATCTATAGGCAATACTCACTAACATTTCTGGGCTTAAAAAAACATTCTTATTTTCTTTCAAAACCATTCATATTTATACAGAATTCCTCTTTTATTCACCCTGTTTGGCGGGATTATTAAACAATTATCTAATCATACGGTGGTAAAATCGGCTCATCACATCCGTGGCATGGAATTAGCAATATAAACGGAAAACCAAACGCTATGAAATACAGAATTACACTACATTTGAACATTTGAATGCTTTAACAAATAATAATATCTTATTTATTACACGCAATAGTACTTCGATCGCCAAAATATCAACATGCACCATTTTGCCAATTTGTTTCAAGGAATGATTCGAAGAATTGGTTTAATAGCAACCAAAATGGAAAATAGTTATCTGACATTTATATGGTCCGATCTTCAACTATTAATACAGGCATCTAATTGAAAAGTAGTAGTTATCTAAATTATTAACTATAAAGCATTTAATCGATTTTTAACTACGATGCACAAAATCCGAGCATTTCAATTTTCTGAAATTTGACGGAATTCCCCTATTAAATCAATTTACGGTACTTACGTATTATCACGGCGGTCATTTTCGCCAATCGATTTTTGAGTCAAATGTGCAGGCAAACTGTTGCCAAACGCATTTCTAACCATGAATTATTTCATTTCTCCGGCATTTATCTTGGCGAAAAATTGCTCGTCTTGGCGGACCGCCGGGATAATACGTAAGCACCATAATTTAATAAAATCGCCAAACACGTCAACCTCGATTCATATTTCTCACTTTTTGACTACAGGGGTTACAATTGCGGAAAGTAAAAATTGGTGTTTTTGACGGGATTTTTTTATCAATATCTCCAAAACTAATTTGAATTTCGAAAAAATCGTTTCGAGGTGTGTCGGGACCTATCCTGGTGAATTTCCGTACAAAATCTGGTAGGTCTAGGATCACCCGTCTGCGAGCTACGCGAGACACAGACAAACTAACTAACAGTTTCCAGTTTGTTTTATTTATATACATTTGGAATTTGTGAAAAAAAAAACGTTATTTCTAAGGCTTTTGCGACTCTTGGAAATATAAGGGTCGCCCAAATGAAAGGGGCACTACAGGTGATTTGAGAAATGGTTTAATGGTATTAATATAAATTAGTTTACACAGGAAAGAAGTAATACAGAAATAACAGATAGGCTAGAAAAAGGTCACCTTGTAGGCTGTAAAAAGTGTCCCAGGGGTCAAATTGATGATGGATTCCTGGTTGAAGAAGCTCCGGCGAAAGGGCCAACCTATCATGCAATATTGTGTGCACACTTCCTTTGCTCATAAAAATTTCCTCCGCTATTTCTCTAGTGGTGATTCGCCAATTTATTTTCAAGAGACAGTCATACAAAAAGTATATTCTGTGGAGTGCATGTCACGCAGATCGGTATTCCGAGCTTGTAGGGATTTTCGCAGTGGACAAAGCAACACTAACGGCCGGTCACGACTTGGTCAAGCGCGTATGGTTATCACCAAGTAGTAGCTGTGGACCGTCTCATGAGAATGAATCGGCGAATTGCCACTTGCGAAATAGCGGAGGAAATGTGTATGAACAAAGGAAGTGTACACGCAATACAGCATGAAAGGTTGTCCCTTTCCCCGGATCTTCTCCACCCAGCTATCCATCATATCATTGACCGCTGGGGCACTTTTTTCAACCTACAAGGCGACTTTGTTTAGCCTCTCTGTTACCCCTACATTACTACCTTTTTTTGTGTACTAAATCATGTTAATACCATTAAACCATTTCTCAAACCACCTGTAGTGACACTTTCATTTGGGCGACCCTTATATAAGGCATAGCTGCAACAATTCTGGCTATATAATTAACCACCTTTAACCCTTTAAGCGGTCAATTTTTTTACCGAAATGCTTCCAAAAAAGGCATATTATTTGCAGTAGAGCAAAATTTTCATAATGAAATATTCCCGCTCCCTCGCTAGGAAGAAAAGCCCGGATGAAAAGCATTTCAGTTACATGGACAAGCCACGTCATCTATTGAAAAATATTAATACTAAATAGTCTCTTCACAATAACGGGAAAATCAGAAAAAGAAAGGAGAAAATATCGATGCCCGTACGCTATACGGGCAAAGCAGTTGAGGCCAATTTTGGTAGCACGTACACTGTACGGGCAAACCGCTTAAGGGGTTAACAGCAAACAGTATATTTTTATGTATTTTTCAGAAAATAAAGCGACCCAACTACGCAGAATTCTGAAAATTCCCTATTTTCTAGCAAAAAATTACTGTTCACAAAAACTGGTTAATTATATGCCTTGAATTGTTGCATCAATAATATCTAAAAGAACGAAAAAACTTGTGTTATAAAACTGGTGTTATTCTTAAAAAGGAACTCTTAAGGTGGTATTCTGGTTTAGAAGCCCTAATTTTTTTTAGGTGTTTTTTCGGACGCGATTTAAAAAAAAATCGATCCATATAAGTTTTTTTATTGATATTTAAATAATACAAAACATTAATGATTTAAGAAAAAAATCAAATTTCAAAAAACTGCAGGCCGGCGAAGTGGGGTCTGATGAAAAAATGACTTGTCCTGGTTTGCAGGATATAAATCCTTCCAGTGACCTGAAATGGAAAACCATGAATAATCCTTAAAGAGGAAGGGTGTAGTTATCGCACTACGAGACGTTTTTGAAAAAAAAAATTTCACAAAGTGCAGGCAGTTTGAAAAATACGTTTTGTTTTTTCCCTGTTTTTTTGTCGTTCGGAATTTTTTTAAAAAATTTAAAAAAAAAATTTTTTTAACTCTTATTAGTGCGATACTATAATGTATTAGGTTGTAACGAAAGTTTCCCGCCATCGTAAACATCGTCAGTACACAGTTCGCGTTGGCGTATTTGATCATATTTTGTCAAACGATTTTTGGCGTTTGAAAGAAAAGGACTTACTTTATAACACTGTGTTATGAAATCTGTAAAAAATATAGTTATCATTAAGTACAAGGTGTGTCAAATGGAACTATCACGCTAGAGGATTAGAATTATCATGTACTTCCAGTTGTGTTGCAAAAAGTCAGCTACAGAATATCAACGAATAATAAGTACAGCTTTAAATACTATTGTTGTATCACATGACACTGTGCAGGTTTGGTACCTAAAGTTCAAAAACTGTTATCTAAGGAAATAGAAGTTAGTTTTTCAAGCAGATTCGGCGGAAAACTTTCGTTACAACCTGATATAAAGAAGCTCTGTATAAAATTTCAAGTGAATCGGTTGAATAAAACTTGAGATATCATGCACACCGTTTCTTGAAAAGTAGTTTCGAGAAAAACGCGTTTAAAGTTTGAGGACTAATCGCGCGCAGTCGGAGTCGTTTAACGGCGTGTTATACTTACTTTTTATTAATCAGCTATCCCTGCTCCGTACAAAGTACCTTCTTCAACTTCAAATGTCATGTTTAGCGAAGCCCTTTCAGATGATCTAGCAGTTCTAGTTTCCTTGGAAGCCCCAGAAGCTCGTACCTCGGACCAGGGACCGATTTGTAGAGTTTGGGGCACTGGGCAAAAGCTTCATTGGGGGCCCCCTTTTGGTAGGGGGCCCGGGTGCTTGCCCCGAATGTCCTCCCGGAAATCCGGCCCTGCCTCGGACCTGCTAATTCGGGCTTGATCCCGTTTGTTGACGAACGCATGAGATTCTGGCCTAATTGTTATTCCCATTTCTTATAAAATCTTTAAAACTGGTAAAAATCCTTCATTAAATATACATACCACAATGAAATTAGCAATTTCAATTGTATGGGCACCAGCATGAATATGCTTGGTTGCGGAAGTCCAGATGAGCGAATTTAGAGACTCGTTATTATTCTGAGTATCTGAGCCCAAGCGCCTTTCCAGCAAGCTTTCTGAAGGCAAACCATCGTATATTGGTTTTATTACTTTTTGAACTGCTTCAGTTAAAGGCGAAACGGTTTTGTTGACGCGTCACAAACTGAGCTGTAACTCAGAAAATAATTTAAATTTCGAAAAATCCTCTTAGGGACATTTTCTTAAAGGGTTACACTATGAAAATATGCACACACACACAAAAAAAATATCGATTTTTTCGAATTTCCGAAAAAATATTTTGAGTTCCATCCTTATATACATGAAAGTTTGTTTAATCTAGTTCTCAAAAAAATACTCTGAAATCGAGGAATCAGTGTAGATTCAACACAACTCTTAAGTACTAATGAAGGTCAAGGGTGACAATGTCACTCTGAATTTTGAAAAGAGTGCATTTTTAAAGTGTACTTAGAAAAAATACTTTTAAATTATTTTTGTATATGCTGAGGAAGTAATCAAGTCTTCTTTTTCTTTTTATTCTAGATGCAAATGAAATGATTTGGAAAAATTAATTATCGTGCAACAACGTGGAAGAAAAAATAACTTAAATTACCAAGAAGAAATTACTTTTGATAGAACAAACGACAAGTTTTCAATGGGTGCTGATATGTCCTCAAACGATAGCGTAACCCGTTTTAGGACACGTTAAACGACGATGT
This sequence comes from Cheiracanthium punctorium, assembly GCA_038373885.1. Taxonomy (NCBI): domain Eukaryota; kingdom Metazoa; phylum Arthropoda; class Arachnida; order Araneae; family Cheiracanthiidae; genus Cheiracanthium; species Cheiracanthium punctorium. The sequence goes on along the minus strand of JAWZYV010015005.1, from coordinate 468,110 downwards.
GGTTTAACGCACATTCGTTTAACTTCCCACATCGTAAACAATTTGACGATGTGGGAAGACTTTCATTCCATGGCAACTACGTGCAATGGCACATAACCCATTTTTTCAAATTCCCCCAATCGCCTAACACCCTGATATGTTCTCGCAATTGGCTTCTCGGTAACAGATTCTATCAGTTGAGAGTATCTCCCAGCGGGATGGAGTTTGAAGGCACCAGTGGGTGGCTTGGGTTATACCTGGTGGACGCATGCCATCCAAATGCAGGCACAGACGGCCAAACTTTCAGAATAACACTCGGCATACTAGGAGCGAACGGGAAAGAATTGCGGAGCCGCGTAGCGGAAAGATACAGAAAGTGGTACAGAGTGGATAAGTTCATGGATAACGGAGAGTTAAAAAAGAAAACGCACCAGTTTGTGGAAAACGGTACACTGCGGATTTTCTGCAAGATTGGGGGAAATAGACGTTCAAGCTCGATGCCGCGGGCAGCTAACCGAGAAAGATCAAAGGTTGAACATAGGTCGAATGATATGCCACACGACTGCTTAGCTACCTCGAACAATCCACGGGGAAAACCATCGCTGTCATGTTCCAGTAAGTAGACTTTTCAACATGAATTACCCCTTTGAAACGCAACTATTTCCCAATGTCGAAAAAGTGTATCGTGGTAAGTGGTTCAAATGTTGTTTAGATTTATAAACATACATATCACAATTACATCGTCGCAATTACTTCGTACAATAACACAATTACATACATCGTCGATAGAATCGCACCACGTACTGGGCGATTCTATCGACGGCCATCTTGATTGTAGTTAAATCGGGCGATGGCAACGGCTGCACTTTTTCGACATTGGGCAGTAGGGTGGAGCGAAAAAAATCTTTATTTCAAAATTCACACTGCCTGAGTCATTAAGGAGTGCGAAACTGATAAGAACAAATTGATAAGAACAATTGTTAATTTTCGCTCTCAAGAATCTCAGCCGTTAGTTGATTTAAAAAAAAATTATCTAACTGTGAATCCTTTCGACTTCAATGAATAACGCGTTTCGGTACAAGGATAGATGCTGTATTTTCAAGAAAATTAGCAAATTTAGAGAGTAAAATTTATGTTTCACATTATAGTTACCACAAACCTCTAATTTCATTCATAAAAAATTACGATGACATTCAAGTACCTATTTCCAATGAATAATATGAATATAACATTTATATAATCTTTGTAACGTACATGAATAATAAATATAATTAAATTTTAATATGATATTTATTTTAAGTTTAATCATTTGTGTGATATGTGTCGTAAACGTCAATGAAGTTTTACTTCAACCGCGCGTAAAGATTACACGCATACACTTTTTTTCTTTATACAACAGGTTTCCAAGCATTATATTACATTCTAAACTTACTGAATCATGCAGGATTAACATAATTATTGTTAATAGACATGCAACTTAACTGTAATTATTGAAGGCAAATAAATAAATAAATAAATAAATGATTCTCACGTAGTTCACTTCCCACTCTATCGGATAATGTGGAAGCTTATTCTTTTCCTTGTGGCGTGATCATATATTATAAAGGAATTAATTCCAACGTTTTAATAATGAAAGTTTGTGATCGTAAAAAGGACGTCACTCTCACTTGCAAAGTGTTTGGCGCGTTGTGGCTTCAAACATAAGGCGACAAACGACAAAATTTCGAGAAAATGGCATAAAACTTTAAATAAAGAATGTTCTAATTCGAATTTCTTATAACGCAGCTTATTAATGAAGTTTTAACACCTTGTAGATTTTGATAGACATATTTTGCCAGGCCTACGCAGCAGCCACCATGCTGTGCACTTTCTCAAAAGAGTATTACAGTTTAAGTTACAATTCTAATGCCAGTTTCATTAATAAAATTTTGTTTTTCATTAAAAATTCTTATTTTGAATATAATGATAATACTCAGCTACTCCTTCTGAATTACAAGTTACATGAATAAATAATATAGCTTACACTTGAATGCTATTCATGCAGAAAAATCCATTCTGATTAACTGACTGACTGAAGGTCGATGATTAACGGAGTACCATAGTTAAAAGCCTTATCTTCAGTTAGAAAATGGCATCATGAAGTACAACATATTGTGGTAGAAAAAAAGGCCAAAGGCCCGGGTCAATCAAATCAGTATGGAGTCAATGACGCCAGAAGTCGGGAAGCAACGGCTGGATGCAGGAGGAGAGCAGGAAGATTCTAAACTCGTTACGCTTGGAACCAAAAAATCCTGTAACATGGCTGGGTGGGCTCTACGGCGAAACGAGACAGTCCAGATGGAGGCAGACGTGCAAGGTAGCAAAAAAATCGGAAAAGGTCTTTTTCAATAAGATGGAGTACGGCATGAGGCATATCTCGTTGATGGGAAATCTTCAAAGTCGGTACTTCGACGCTTTGCGTCGCCCAAAAGTTGCCCCTCACACAAGATGATGAGGTCGCAGTCCAAACGGAGAAACCAAGTCATATACATTTAAACTTGGCTGGCAGCTCGATACTTCTCGAGAATCTTCGTTGCAGGCAAAATCGCCACTGGTAATCTGCCACACTAAAGTCAAGGACATCAGACGAGATAAAAAAACCAAGAAATGAGTCCTCAGAACCTTCAGCAAACTATGAAGTGACCGTCCGACGAAGAAAGATTTTAAATCAAGCAAGAAAATAAATGAAGTATGGCCGAGGGTCCACATCGACCCAACATCCCAGAGTTACTCATGTCGGACGCAACATGCAGTGCTCTTTCTGACCCCCGTTAGCATACCACATTCAAATGCGTTGAAGCAAATCTCCACAGACATGCTGTATGAGAGCGGAACTCCGCTGTAATCGAAGCTGACACAATCCCATCACTACCACTCTGATTGACTGAAGTTTTGGTTTTCATGGAGCACCGTAGCATAAAAGCTTTATCTCCAGTAAATCACTTTCATTAAAGCGAGTGTAAAATAATGAAAATAAAATAAACTAAAAAATTGTGGTGTTGAAGTAAAAAAAAAATACATATGTTAATGATTATTTCTTTTTATCTCTTACTCCCTTTATTGACAATTGTCCCAAAAATGCGACATAAAAGTATTTGACATATATATATTGAATATTTTACATATATTTAAATACTATTAGTTCACAATAGTTTTAATCTATTGTTACAATATTTCGTTAGCTGTAGAATATGCATCACGTGTATTTTTCTATAAATAGGTTACAATCATAAAAATTTCAACATCTCAAGAAAATTGTTGAGTATTGAATTGTTTATTTTTTTATTGTGCAATGTCTGGAGTATCCTCCTGAATTCTGTATCCCTCAATAAGCATTTATCTACTTAACTGTAACTGTGCTCGCGCACGCATTCTTTTTACTTCTTCTATACTTTTTTCCTTCTTGATTGTACCTTATTATGTGATGTGCCTGTTTCATCCGTTCTAATTTAATAATGTTATGTTAAAATCCCACGCTTACTATGTTTGTGCCATAACTCTGCTAACATTTCTAAAAGGTTATGGACACCAGATGGATTAATTTATTTATTTGCTGATTTTTAACGTTCGTTTCAAGGCTGCATCATTCATCCTCAAAATGGCGACTGGAACTTGGCGAATTGAAACGTCGTTATATAAAATTAAGGATGCATCAAGAAGAACATGTAAACGCATCGGGAACTGGGCTAGCGAATGTGAAAGTGGAAAAAAGAATAATTTTAAACATAAGCCTAACAGCCTGGGATTCTTATCCACTCTGGATGACTCGCCAATAGGGTTACCAGGCTAAATGCAGCAATCCTACTCGCCTAAAGCTCTCTCAACAATATCAAATAATGAAAAGGAAAAATTTTGGTGTGTTAAGATAGATACTAAAATTATATAAGTCACTTCAGTTATCAACGACCCACGTTTGCATTGCAAGGAAAGATCAGGTAGCCCTCCTACTTCCAGTCGGTGAAATAAATGTAAAGAATAAAAGAAAAATGGTGAGAGAAAAAATGACATAGTCAATTAATATCGTTTTAATATGGCAATAATGAAACTAAAAAATTAAGGGAGTTCAAGAGGGTCTCCCCCTGACGAGGATCGAACAACCGTGTTTATATATTTTTTGTAGTATGCTTATTCGGATTAAAAATTAGTTTTTATACACTCCTTTTCTTTCAAAGGGCAACTGCGTTTTAATTCGAGTTTTGAATTTATTTTTAGCTCCCCCCCCACTCCCATACTGCTGAAGAAGGATGGATTCTACGCAAGACCTGAAACAAACATACTCAGCGGTTTCCTTTTTTATGTATAGGGAATATCAAAATATTTTTGATTTTGGATAGGGTTAAGTATGCTGAAGAGGTATTTTTCAGTCAGACCTGCATTTAATGAGCATTTTGGAGTATTTAATCTGTTTTAAGTAAAAGACATTGAATACAGTAAAATAACGTACACATTTCGTAATAATCGCAGATACGTACTATAGCAGATAGAAAGATGGATAGATAAGCCAAAATCATAAGCATTTTTCAACTTATTTTGAGTTTTTTAAAAAACGAAGAACTTTTAAAAGTTTTTTAATATTTTTAAATTAAATTTGACGTCTGCTTATATTGGGTATCCTACAACAGGCTGGTGGTTTTCAAAAATTTTGACAGGAAAAAGGTTATGGTTGACAAAACAATTCTTGCACCAAATTCGTGTGACAGGTTATAATTTCTTTTTGAGTCACAAAAAAACTTATAGTTCAAAAGTATATCAATCGATGGTGCTGACATACGTTATATGTAAGGCGACCATATTTCTAAACATTATTTTGGGGACAAATCAAGCATTGTCCTCGAATCCAAGGAAAACTTGGGGACACTAGAAATTATTTTTGAGGACTTATTAGAGGACACAACATATTACTATGTACACCAGTATACCCATACTTTAAATCTTGACTGACTTTGATACTTAACCCATTTATGCCTAGCGTCCCTTTTTTGGGACGGCATTTTCGCTATCAGTCGAAAACGTTATTTATTTTTCCTAGCCTTTATTCGCGAGTATTGAACTTCAATTTCACAAAATATTTTAATATGGCCAAGTAGGATGTTGACATTTCAATTTTTATACATAATGATTTTAAATGAAATCATCTCTTGTTCAAAAAGTTAACATCAGAAATTTATCAATTACTGCTGGTGTGAGCAAAAATCGAAGAAAGTCGCAAAAATATCCAGGCACGAAAGTAATTCTAATAGCTTTTTATATCAATTGGGTATTCTTATTTCTAATAAATTAATCGAAGTATTTCTTTCATTTATAAATATTTATTTAACCAGAAATATGAAAGGAACATCATCTTGAAGTATTATAATTTATACCTAACTTACATGTTGGCATGGTATGTGTATTTTTCAGATGATATTGCTTGTTACATTGGCTAAGTGCAAGGAAAATTTCATACGTCAATTTCATATTTAAAACATGATTCTTCATGAAAAGTGATTAATCATTAACAAAACTGAAATGGGAAATTTGGCTCATTGTCGAATAGTCTATTGAATGTCTATACACGCTACACACACAATGACAACAAACGTTTTCAGAGAACGAATTTCATTGTTTCTCTGAGTAGAAGACGCTTTTAGTAGTTTTATTTTTTTTCCAGTTTTTTTTCCTGAAAGAAACGAACTAAACGTAAACTTTCAAGGAAAAAATACAAATCTTTAAATTTGGGGACTTTTCGCGTTCCCAAGAAGTCAAAGTATTTTCGAGGACGAAATGAAAAAAAGATCTATATTTGGGGACTGTTCTCGAATTTCGAGAACGTAAGGTCACCTTGGTTATATGAAACGAGTTTTCTATATCCAGAGAATCTGATCTTTCTTTTATCCTATTTACGCAAACCATAATTTTTTAATACTACTTGTTCTTTTTTAAATGATTGTTTTAAATTGCCCGAAGTATGTACAAGATTTCAGAAATACTTTAGTATGCTTTTCCGCCTGAAAATCTCTATTTTATTAGAATGTCACTAATTACTTAGTTTTTGAGTTATACATTATACCCAGTATTTACAGTTTAAACTTCATTCTAAAAAGAGTATGGGTAAGATAACCATGCAATAATTATGAAGCAGGGCCCTAACCAGATGGGGGATATGTCCCCCCCCCCCGCCGTCCTCTAAAATTTTCAGATTTTTGGGGTAAATACAAAAGTTTAGTGGAATTGCAAAGTGGGTCAAACACGCAAAGCTGCCACTCTTCCTTTAAGCTCCATACTGCTTAATTTTCTACATAGGTCACACATTACGACGGGGATGTTTTTTTTAAATTTAAAAATAACGCCACGCTTGTCCCCGCTTGTTGTTTGCTGGAACTTGAATATATTATTGAATTTCAATGAAAAATACTAGTGGAATGAATGGTAAATATTTGAAAAATACAACATTTTGTGAAGCGAATACTCTAGGAAAAGGTGTACAAATTGAAGACTCCCACCCCTCCCAACTAGATTCAAAACCCTATCTAGCATTTCATCTTAGTTACAGCCCGTAATGTAGCAAGGGACTGTAAAAATTATAGGGAGGGTGAACGTCACTGATCCTGGGCCCAGGAAACACCTCCTAAATATAGAAGGCCTGAAAACAGAAGCTTTTACGTCATCACTAGTTCTTCTAAGATGACGTCACCACTGTTTTAATTTCACAATGTAAATCTATTTAAAATTTCTATTGAATGATACAAATTTTAGGAAATACCTTAAGTTAAAGATAAAAATTAATAAAATACCTTTCTGATAAGAAATAATTTATTATGATCTATTGCTATATCATATTATATAATTAGTGATAGTTAAAATTTCCTATTTGTCGTGAAATTAAATTTCTATCTTAAATCATTTAAATGTTTTATGCGGGAGTAAATTCACAAAGTCTGAATAGTTTTACTTTATGAAAAAAAATGTGTAATTACGTCTTTTTAGTGGACCTAGTGATGACGTAAAAGTTTCTGTTCTCAGGCATTGTATATCTGGGAGGTGTTGTGGTCCAGGCCAGAACCCCATTCGGATGTGGAGACTATGAGTTTGGATGATAGGATAGTGAAAGTTCAGATATTTTTTGAGCAGGAAACTTGCTTCATATTATGTTAACGCTATCTGATGTAATTTTTAAAACCATAACCTTAAAAAAGGACCGAAAACTAAGTAACTCTTTCATCATTTACGTGGCTTTAAAATATACTGATACCAATTGGGAGGGAAAAAAAAATTTCTGTCAATTATTCTCATATTTGAAAAAAAGAACACTATTCGATAATTCATAATTGAAAATAAAAGTTATATAATCCAGAAAAAATACGTGTTCATCAGACTTTAGATCTTCTTTTGGAAGTAAAATGTTATCCAATAGTATTTACTGAGCGGTAAATAAAAAAATCTAAAAGCGAGGTTCAGAGTTTTAATTAGCACATATACAAAAGAAGCATATTGCTTTATTTCTGTAAATGTTCTCTATTATTCTATTTTAGATTATTATTATATTAGGAAATCTTTAGGATGTCTTTAACATTGTTTCAAAGTTACTAAAGTTCAGACACATTAAAAATGGAAACAAAGTTTCAAAGTTTAATGCTAAACCGGTATTTTCGGATGATTTTTAAAGCAGTGTGTCGAAAATCCAAAAACTTTATTAATTTTCAAAGAATAGTGTAAGAGTGACAATGCAACGAAAATGACTCTTGCACTATCGAAGAAAAATTTAAAACTTTAAGCCATATCTCCTATATTGAATGTATTGCGTTATCATTTATTTTGAAATGTAATTTATAGAAGCCCAATAATAACAATAAAATATTTTGCGGAGAACATCTATAAATTTTCTTTTCGTTAAATACGTATTTAAATTTTCATTTATATTAGAAGAAATGGCGACAACACTTGGTACAAAAGTAAAGTGAATACAAAACAAAAGCACCTTGTTTATTGCGGTTCCTCCTGATATAGCGACTCCTATAGAAAATTCGTTCTAATTTTTATATATAAATAATGTATTTCTCTACTGCAGTTTCTCTTTTTATAATGATCACACAGAAGTCCCAAAAAGTTGGTAAAACGCTTAAACTTTTCATCGTAGTGCCTCCTAGATATAAAAGCCTTACAACTCCTACGTCACGAAGCTTTGAGGTAAACACTAAGCATGAGACTGTAGAGTCATCAGTTTTAATTTCTTAAAGTAACTAGGGGCCAAGGCCCCCAGACAAGCTACGCTCGCTTTTCGTATGAGGCATTCGGCCCCTAATAAGGCTTATTCGTAAAAAAGACATAATTTCAAAAGACAAAACCCGAAGATTGGATCAGATAGAATGTTACTGAGCTACACATTTCATGGTTCTTGCATGTTCATTGATACATAAAAATTTAAACTTCACACTACAGTAGACCCCTCCCCCTCATAACACGGAAGATATTTTGTTATGGGAATCCGTGTTGTACGGGTCCTGAGCTATACTCCACCTGGAGTGCGGACTCCGCTTATAATCACTGGAAAAATTATTTGAACTCCTCAGAAACACGATGATATTTAGTATTGCCATTCAAAAGTTATATTAATTAGGAGCTAAAGCATAATAAAATCAGAAAATCTGTTTCAGCTGTATTTTTAATAATGTAAATCCTATTGGACACTTTGCAAATTTGCCACCCATGGCAATTTTTCATTATTTTGCGACTTGCGTACATGTAAAGTTAATAAAAGCTACGGAACAGATAGGATAGCTTGCCACACATGGCGACTTTTCATTATTTGGCGATTTACGCATGCTCACAACCTATAATTACTCTTCATTTAAGGTTACCGGAAAACCGTTATTCATATTTTCATTTATATAATCGTTTTCAGATTGGCGTACTTAGTACCACGAATTATACCATCTCGTCGCGCTAACAAATATCCAAAGTGTACTATAACTGCTATAATGGCATAGTTAACGCCGCCAAATATTTCTACTGGTAGCAAATAATCCAGCTGGACCGAACCGGCTTTAAAATAATCTGCATTTTAATTGTTTTTCATTTTCAAGATATTACTTATTCTGTTTTGGAAATACGAATAATCGCTGATTCTAAACTCCTGTTGTCTAAGCGAACTTACTATTTGAAAATTGTCAACTTTGTGTAACACATTTTGAGTTACTTATTTCATATTATTGTAACCTATTTATAGAAAAAAACAGGTGATGCCTATTCTACAGCTTACGAAATATTGTAACAATAGATTAAAGCTGTTGTGAACTAATAGTATTTAAATATATGTAAAAAATACATGTGAAGCATATTCTGTAGCTTACGAAATATTGTAACAATAGATTAAAGCTGTTGTGAACTAATGGTATTTAAATATATGTAAAATTATGTGGCATACTTTTATGTCGCATTTTTGGGACACGTTTTTCATACAATTTTCAATAAAGGGGGTGAGAGATAAAATGACATTGTCATTAATAGATGGAGAAAATCTGTACAGAAAAATGCACAATTCCAACTGAATGAAAATTTCAAAACCTTATTCTCAGGTGTATTCAGCAGACGATAAATTACGATAAATTGCGCTAAGCATTAGAATCATCTCCTCAAAATCGCACAAAACCGTTTAATTTTTAGCCAAATTAAAAAGTTACACATTTTAGTCTCAGAAAATTTCTAAATATGTTTCTTTTGAGTATAAAACATTTCATTTCTGCTCTGATTTCCCATGCACACGATATTTTAATTTAAAAACAGCCTTACAAATAATCTAGACAAAAAAAAATCGTTATTCTTTTATTTTTACTTCAAGAGTCTGAATCATTTAATAAACTTGCCGAATGTGGCACCTAGATAACCTTAAATGTCGCTTTTTTTTCCGCTGTGGGGTTACAATTACGAAATGGCGGAAAGCAAAAATTAGCCTTTTGCGATACGTTTTTTATCGATACCTCCTAAAATAATTCGAATTTTGAAAAAATCGCTTCGAGGTGTGTCGGGAACTGTCATGGAAAATTTCCGTACAAAATTTTGTAGGTCTACGATCACCGCGAGACACATTCAAACAAACTAACTAACAGTTTACACATTGTTTTATTAATATAGAAGAAAGATAGTTTTTATTTTGGCGTAAAATGGGCGTAATTTTAACTCATATTTGTAAATTTCACGCGATTCTAGATACTTGAAACGCTTTGTTGCAAAGGAATGAATGATTTTATGCCAAATCTGGCAAACATTCTGTTTATTTTTTCAGTTTTTTATTAATATGTTTAAAATAATTCGATTTTCGAAATCTAACTCAGCCTCCTCGGTTCCTCGGAATTTTTCGAATCTGTGGGCACCTTAGTCGAAACTTAAATCCCCACGGTTTAGGAGGCGATAAGCTGACAAGCTTTGACAGCGCCAGCGGCGGCGACAGCGGCCTTTACTTTTTAGATAGAGAGAAACTATTTAAAGTGTCTGGTGAATGCTACATATATTAGAAAATATCTTAAATCTATACTATTAAAATCTGTGCGCGTCTGTCTGTCTGTCTGTAACATCATCTCCTCCGAAACGGCTGGGAGTTGAGTTTCGATCGAGGTGTCCACAGATTCAGAAAATTTCGAGGAAGGTCTTCCGCTAATTTAAATTTCGAAATTCGAATTATTTTAGGAGATATTGATAAAAAAAACAGTCAAAAACGCTAATTTTTTCATCCCCGTAATTCCGCAATTGTAACCCCTGTAGTCAAAAAAGTGAGAAATAAGCATCGAGGTTGCCATGTTTGGCTATTTTATTAAATTATTTAGACTCCTGCAGTAAAAATAAAAGAATAATGATTTTTTTCTGTTTAGATTATTTACAAAGTTATTTTTTAATTAAAATATTGCGTTCATGTTAAATCAGAGCTGGAATTCAATGTGTTTTATGTGTGAAAGGCATTGAGAGATTTCCGAGACTAATATGTATATTTTTTAGTTTGGCCGAAAAAAAAATGGCTCATTTGGCGATTTTGAGAAAGTAGTAGGTTCTACCGATTTGTACAATTTTGGGCTTGGCGCAAATTACTGAGAGCGTAACGAAATAGTATTTTTAATAACAAGTATAAGTTTTACGGCGCTATACTTCGATTTTTCATATTGAAATAATGCAGTTATTAAGGCGATTTTAAACGATCTATCTTTAGAATTTTCACCAAATTAAGTAAACTGATTTAAGTTAGAGGAATTCCTCCAAATTTCAGAAAATTAAAATTCTCGCATCTTGTACATTGTAGTTACGGGGATTAAAACACGTTATAGTTAATAATTTGAATAACTGCTCTTAATCAATTAGATGTCTGGATTAAATTTTGGCGAACTATATAAATGATAGATAGCTATTTCCCATTTTGATTGCTGTTAAATCAAACCTTCCAATGATTCCCTGAATACAAAAAATTTCGCAAAATGGTGTATGTTGGCATTTTGGCGATTGAAGTACTTACATGTAATAAATAATTGATTCTTATATGTTAAAGCAGCGCTATATTTCTTTTATTGCAAACTGTTAGAGTGTAATTAATACTGTCTAATGTATTTTTTGTTTTACGAATTGAAATCTATGTTGATTCCTACTTTAGTACATTTCTTAGCAAAGTAGGCGAAAAATATTCAAATGTAGTACTACTCTGTTCGTATTATTATTTCCACAACACAATTGAGATGAGCCGATGTCACTAGCATATGCATAGATATTTTTTCTTTAATTCCGCCAAACAGGGTATTGCGAATTGCCTTTAGTGTCAAGTTTAATTTGTGATTTGAGCTATTTGGCATCGGCTTTGCGTTAATGACACCAATATGGCAGTTCTAGCAAAGTAAACATAAATAACTCATTTCATGTTCCATTTTTATAGTTTCCGTAGCAACGGAATCCATTGTTACCACTTAAGTTATTAAATTTAACAATTAAGTGAAACCACTCATTTCTGCAGCTTTTAAGACTTGTAAAATGGAAAACGCATCAAATGTGAAACAAATAGAACTGTAAGAGACTTGCACTTTAAAAATAATCGAAGTTTCCATGTAATTCTATATACCTTTAATTTTATTTCCTTATTATGGCATGTGGATGCCATTTTCATGTCAATTTTTGCTGACTTGCTGGCAGATTATTCGGAGCAGTACACACGCACTAATGTATATGCTCCTCCGGACATAAACAAGAGCGTATGTCCGGCGCGTATTTGTGTAACCCACAGGCCGTACCCGGGGGGACCAGGGTGTCCCCCCCCCCGAAATCTAAAATTTTGGTAACAAAAGAATAATAACGAAGCGTTTTTGTGAAAAATTGGGCCTTTTTCATCTTTTATGAATTTATAAATTTAATTTCTGTACACCCCCCCCCGAAAAATGTTTCTGGGTCGGGCCCATGGTAACCCCACTGTGTTAATCAGAGTTTTCTGGGGTCCGATTTTTTAGAACATTTTTTTTTTTTCAATAGAGTTTCTTTTCTTGAAGTATATTGATCACTGATACATGAAAAGAAAAATGATCAATTATGCGCTAGCAGTGACGTAGCCAGAAATTTTTCATGGGGGTGTTACGACTACTGCAGCTCACATATATGTATGTATACGCGTGTGTGATAAGGGAGTGAAGAATATACATTTTGTACGACAAAAAACTCCTCATAGGGGGTTGTGACCCCCTACCCCCTCCTTCCCTACGCCACTGCACGCAAGCATAAGTTGTCACGTCATGAAAAACCGTCGTAGATGGTAAATACCGAAGTTGTTTCGAGGGTTATACAGAATTAAAAATTTTGTAAAGTTTACATTTGATACAGTTCGGATATTTGCCATCAAGGTGAGATGAAATATTACTAAATACGGCAACCTAGAATTTTCTTTTGAATTTGACACTATGCAGCTACAGTAGATTCCCTATAACACGGTAGATACGTTCTGTGTTATAGGAATCTGTGTTGTACTGGTCCTGCGCTATACTCCACCTGGAGTGCGGATTGCGCGGAATAATAGCGGCAAAACTTATTTGCACTCCGTAGAAATACAACGATGTTTGGTGTTGCGATTCAAAAGTTATGTTAATTACAGGAGCTAAAGCGTCATAATACCAGAACATATGTCTCATTTTACCGTGCTGTACGAGTCTCTTTTAACGTGTTACACGAAAACGATCACAATTTTTTCTTCGTGTTCTACGAATTCGTGTTGTAGACCCGTGTTATGAAGGGTTCTACTGTAAATTGTAAAAAATAAAACATGAAATTGGTTATTTATTTAGCGCAAGTTGAAAGTGAGACCAACGTCAGTTTTATGTAACAAGTGCGATACTGCATTAAGAGTTTAGTAAGGGTGATAAACTTTATCGCAGAAGTTACGTCACAAATGTTTTCATTTGAAATGTGACAATTTTCACGAAAACTGTGTGCAATTTTGGCTTATAACGTACGTGGTGCATCTATTATTTCATGTTGGTTTTGTTAATTTAGGTGAAACTCAATAAAGTCATAAGCAAAATAACTGCGCGAATGCATTGTCCACGCTTTAGGAAATGCAAGATAAAATACAATAGTTGTCAGCATCATGTAATTTATTCATCTGGTATATATTAAATGCTATAATTAAGCTTAAAAAACAAAATTATATGATGTAGAAATCAGGCATTTTTCGAAAGAGAGAAGTTTCATCGGCATACCCTGAAGATCTTTTTTGATCGCCAGTGACACTGACGAAGTTTTTGTGTCATCAGGTTGCAATCATGTCAGATTTGCACTCATGACGTCAACTTTTAGTCACAATTCAAGTATTTTTTTCACGTTTTGAGATTCCGCATTATAGGGTTTAATTCGAATTATATGTGTAAGGAAAATATTCGTTTCCCACCGTGCGGAGAACGGGTATCCAGCTAGTTAAGAATTAAAATTAAAATACCTTTCTCATACAAAATTATTCGTTAGGATCTATTTCCTTATCATATTATCTAATTACTATAAAACTGATAAAATTATATTTTTTATCACAAAGTATTAAATTATTGCTATTGATGCGTAAATTCACCATAAATTTTTAATCGCTTTATTTTATGAAAAAAAAAATTATTTAATGTAGGCCTAAAGACGACGTCAAAGCTCGGTTATGTAGGTGGTGCCAATCTAAACTGAAGAAAAACTGTTCCGAGTAAGGTCGTAAAGGAAATAATGCTAGGGAAAAGTTCTTGTTGCTTTTCAGAAGTTACATCTTTTAAATTTTTATACTACCCCCAATTAAAAAAAATAAAAATTCTCAGTTATTAAAATGTGCCACATACACTAATGGCGTAGTCTACAAAATTTGAGAATTACGTCTTATTAAGTGTCAGAGACATTTATACAAATATATGCTGACTTAAACCACTTTTCAACGGCTCTCGAAGGAAACAAACCAGGTTTCAGGGGTTGCACAGAAATTACGATAGAAAATAATTTTTTTGCACTAGAGCAATAAAAGTTTGCATTCAAATTCAGGTATAGAGCTGACCATCTTTGTTTAAAAATATCTCTGAGACGTTTTATGATGAAACGCTGAAATTTGTTCATCACCTCAATCTAATTGGGATATTTGTTTTCTAATGTGGTCGTAAACAAATTTAAAAAGTGTCACTAAAGAAAGATATCGTTACAAAGTAATGCATCGTTACAAAAGAGTTTTTTTATTTATTTAGTCTTAATTTGCGCATGTTGTGTTTTAATTTTTCACCTATTTATTTTATAATAGGCTCTGATTTACTTGGATCACTAGAAGAAGCGGCAGGTACAGGAATCAAGTATACCGTTACAGGGAAAAACGTAGAATTCGCAGGTAAACAAATGTAAAAATTTCAAAAATTCATGATTTAATTTCCTGGATTTAAAAAAAAAATGAACCTCTTTCAAAAAAATGTTGGATTTTTTTTTTTTGTTAAAATCTTTCTCTGCTCGATTAAAGTGTTATAATATTATTTTAAAATCTAATTTAATGTTTGCTCTCAGTTGTAGGTTTTTTTGTTTTACTTTGAGGACGGAGTAGGGGTACTGTACAAAAAATGCAAAATAATGCTATCCTCAAACAATGTAATTCATCTTTGGAAGTGCTTATTTGAAAAAAAAAAGCTTATTTGATATCAGTAAAATGTACTTGCGAGCAAAACGAACATAAAAGCATTAGTCTTTCATTTACATAATTTTTTCTTACCTTTGACTTCGATTTGGATTCAGTTTTTGTGTATACCACAATGAAAAGTATCAAAGATTCAGATGACAGAATCTTAATCTTTTACAGACCGAATTCAGATCCACGCATACTTTAAATTAGCTTTTTGGAATATTTTGTCTTCTAATACGTTAGTGAAAGGATTTTAGTCATTTAAATGGAGAAAAAAAATTTTTAATGCAATTTTCACTGCGTCCCCAACTGTAAATATTGGTCATTTTTGACTATATTTTCACATGGTTCCCCAAAATGGAGTATAGTGATAGGTGGTTAATATAAAAAGTGAAATATTAAGAAAAATTTAAGTAAAAATATGAATAAGTTTGTGGCGATGGGTTATATCTAGAAAAATGTATGAAAATGGTTGCTCTTATGATTTTTTCTGCTGTTTCCGACAATTGATAGAAACTGAACTTCTATTTCAAAAAATTAAGTCATCTTTTAACTATATCCGCTAATTTTTTCAAGTCAATATTGATAATATAATTTTTCAGTAATTATTTAAATGATTGGCCTGTGTTAAGGGTATCAAAAACTTGTTAACATTTAATATTTCAATAAGATAAGAAATTCGTACACTAGATGGAAGCTCTTTACCTAATATATTTTACCGAAATTTTAAGTATTTCATAATATTTTAGCATGCGAGTCAGCGTTTAAAGCTATACGTCTCCCTTAAAAAAGAAAGGAATTGTGTTTTGGCTGGACGAAGCACATTTTTCCTGTAAACTGGTATTTTATCTCGAACAGTTTCACGTTAACGAGAAAAGAGTGTATTTACTTCAGCAGCTGTTAAGTCTTAACAGAATTGTCTTCTCTTTCCTGCAGATGAGGCCGAGAAAAAAGAAGATAACAACTGTGGAAAACAGTGCTCATCGATTAACCCGTATCCTTTACCCAAAGGTAATTATCATTTTAATATGATTGAATAAAATATATTGTTACGCTATTTTGGGATAATCTGCTCTGCTGGGGCTTATTTTTGGCGATATTTAAAAAAAAAAAAAAAAAAAAAACCGAAAATCTTGGCAACATTTGGCGCGATTTTATTAATGCTACCTGTTAGTCTAAGAGCCAGCGACCGCCAGACCTTCGTCATAGTATAAAAGCTGAAACTTTCTCTGCGCATACCCCCCCAACAGAGGTAGGAACAATCGGCCACTATACAGTTTGGATGATCGTGGCTTTGGCAGGTAACAGGTGGCAAAGATGTATAAAATTGCAGAAAATTTTCGTCATTTCATAACTCTTAATTTTTTATATGTTTTTCTTCGCAGTACTAGAAATCACTTTATCCCTTGCCAGACACATTTCCATCGTGGCAAACCACCGCCAGACAATCTCAAAGTCATGGAAAACGTAATTCTATTACGATCGCGCTGCATCATCGTAAGAAAGTTCAGAAGTAGCAGTATAAAATGTGCTTTGCACTTTGTGACAGCTTGATGTACTTCGTCGCGGGAGTTTACGAACACAACAGTTTTCCATGACTCCCGTTGACTTTCACATTGTCTGGTGGGAGTTTGCCACGATGGAAAAGTGTCTGGCAAGGGATAAAGTGATTTCTAGTACTGCGAAGAAGAACATATTAAAAAATTAAGCTTTATGAAATGACGAAAATTTTCTGCAAATTTATACACTTGTTTCCTGCCAAAGCCACGATCATCCTAACTTTATAGTGGCCGATTTTTCCTACTTCTGTTGGGCGGGTATGAGCAGAGAAAGTTTCAGCTTTTATACTATGACGAAGGTCTGGCGGCCGCTGGCTCTTGCTCTATGTACTGTTTGTTGTCTCGCATTGCATGACTATTGCGCAATCGAAAGACCGGAAACGTCTGGAAAGGAACGTATACCACAATGAAAAGTATCAAAGATTCAGATGACAGAATCTTAATCTTTTACAGACCGAATTCAGATCCAGGCATACTTTAAATTAGCTTTTTGGAATATTTTGTCTTCTAATACGTTAGTGAAAGATTTTAGTCATTTAAATGGAGAAAAAAAATTTTAATGCAATTTTCACTGTGTCCCCAACTGTAAACATTGGTCAGTTCTGACTATATTTTCACAAGGTTCCCCAAAATGGAGTATAGTGATAGGTGGTTAATATAAAAAGTGAAATATTAAGAAATAGAGAAAAATTTATTTTTAAATTTAAGTAAAAATATGAATAAGTTTGTGGCGATGGGTTATATCAAGAAAAATGTATGAAAATGGTTGCTCTTATGATTTTTTCTGCAGTTTCCGACAATTGATAGAAACTGAACTTCTATTTCAAAAAATTAAGTCATCTTTTAACTATATCCGCTAATTTGTTCAAGTCAATATTGATAATATAATTTTTCAGTAATTATTTAAATGATTGGCCTGTGTTAAGGGTATCAAAAACTTGTTAACATTTAATATTTCAATAAGATAAGAAATTCGTACACTAGATGGAAGCTCTTTACCTAATATATTTTACCGAAATTTTAAGTATTTCATAATATTTTAGCATGCGAGTCAGCGTTCAAAGCTATACGTCTCCCTTAAAAAAGAAAGGAATTGTGTTTTGGCTGGACGAAGCACATTTTTCCTGTAAACTGTTATTTTATCTCGAACAGTTTCACGTTAACGAGAAAAGAGTGTATTTACTTCAGCAGCTGTTAAGTCTTAACAGAACTGTCTTCTCTTTCCTGCAGATGAGGCCGAGAAAAAAGAAGATAACAACTGTGGAAAACAGTGCTCATCGATTAACCCGTATCCTTTACCCAAAGGTAATTATCATTTTAATATGATTGAATAAAATATATTGTTACGCTATTTTGGGATAATCTGCTCTGCTGGGGGCTTATTTTTGGCGATATTTAAAAAAAAAAAAAAAAACCGAAAATCTTGGCAACATTTGGCGCGATTTTATTAATGCTACCTGTTAGTCTAAGAGCCAGCAACCGCCAGACCTTCGTCATAGTATAAAATCTGAAACTTTCTCTGCGCATACCCCCCAACAGAGGTAGGAACAATCGGCCACTATAAAGTTTGGATGATCGTGGCTTTGGCAGGTAACTGGAAAAGATGTATAAAATTGCAGAAAATTTTCGTCATTTCATAACGCTTAATTGTTTTTCTTCGCAGTACTAGAAATCACTTTATCCCTTGAAAAACACATTTCCATCGTGGCAAACCACCGCCAGACTATCTCAAAGTCATGGAAAACGTAATTCTACTACGATCGCGCTGCATCATCGTAAGAAAGTTCAGAAGTAGCAGTATAAAATGTGCTTTGCACTTTGTGACAGCTTGATGTACTTCGTCGCGGGAGTTTACGAACACAACAGTTTTCCATGACTCCCGTTGACTTTCAGATTGTCTGGCGGGAGTTTGCCACGATGGAAAAGTGTCTGGCAAGGGATAAAGTGATTTCTAGTACTGCGAAGAAGAACATATTAAAAAATTAAGCTTTATGAAATGACGAAAATTTTCTGCAAACTTATACACTTGTTTCCTGCCAAAGCCACGATCATCCAAACTTTATAGTGGCCGATTTTTCCTACTTCTGTTGGGCGGGTATGCGCAGAGAAAGTTTCAGCTTTTATACTATGACGAAGGTCTGGCGGCCGCTGGCTCTTGCTCTATGTACTGTTTGTTGTCTCTCATTGCATGACTATTGCGCAATCGAAAGACCGGAAACGTCTGGAAAGTGCTTCAGAACGAAAGACACGGAAAGTTCGCGAGATGTCTGCTGAAGGTCTAAATACGATAGAAAAATTCGCTAACTTCGTGTTGAATTGTCTCTTGTAGAGTGCGTTTAAATTGAGAGCGGTAGCGCTCTTTGCTACATTACTGCAAAAAACGCCGTTGTTCCTCCTGTTTCACTGTACTGTATTTTGAAATCTCGTGAATTACATACTATTATGTGCAGTGGAGCCCTTAAGAATTCTGTTTGAGTATTTTACCCAGTTGTTAGTCTATGGAACGATTTTACGGCAGGCGAATTGCTGTCGTTGAGAATGTTGCCCTGATCGACTGATTGTCACACATTTAATTATTGCTAGTGAATGCGTGTGAGCTGTGCGTTAAAGATTGTTCCTTTGAGTTTCTATAACACTTTCTGCACACCTGGACTTCCAAGCGTAAGGAGTTCTGCAACACTATGTATTATTCCTTAAAATAAAAAAGATGCCTTGAACTGGATCGCATGGCCAACGCAAGTGGAGAATGCCTCCTGATCGAAACTGTACTAAGGGCGACCACTACGTTTTTGAAAGAGCGGTTTTGTAAATTATTTGTGTAATCTCACCGTGTTTTCGATATTGTCTTTTATGTTACTCGTGAGTAGGAAATGTTACAATTGACACAAGTAGTTCTGCAAAGTGAGATGCAGCAGTTTACTCCGGTTGCTCCAAGGTTTTAATGGAACTCTATTTTCTTGCAGATGAGATCGAGAAAAAAGTGCTCGGGGAAGATATAAACTGTGGAAAACAGCGCTCGTCGACTCCTTTACCCAAAGGTAAATATTAAAAAAAACGCATCGAATGAAATGTTACTCCTTCCAGATAATCCCACATAAATATAGTTTTGTATAGGGGAAGCACAAAAAAGATAGACTCTAAAAGTATGTTGGATCTCACCAAAGCAGAGTGGATAAGACACTCAACATGGTAGATGGTGAGGGTCCCGTGTTCGGGCCTACGGCTTTGCTGTCAATCTAACGGTCAGGAGTTTTAGATGCTTTTCTTCAGGTATAACGTGAATACGCGTTAGAACCCGCTACAAAGCTCTCCATCTAAGTCATGCCTCTGTAGGCAGATGTCCTTCATGTAATATTACCATACACGAAACACTAAAAATATGTTTACCATTTATCTTAGCGTTTAACATGTTCTGGCGTATTGCATGCATCTGTAAGTTTAGATACATCAAGCAATTTATACTATACTCTATATTCTGCATCGTACATTCGGTGTATTACACGTTCCCGCAAAAATGAAATTTCAGTAGGACACCCCCCCTCCACAACACGAGTCCATGCAACACCGATCCCTAGAAACAAGGCGAAAATATTGCGATCAGATTCCCTATACCTAAAGCGACCATATTTCTAAACAGTATTTTCGGGACAAATCAAGCATTGTCCTCGAATCCAAGGAAAACTTGAGGACACTAGAAAATATTTTTGGGGACTTATTCGAGGACATAACATATTACCATGTATACCAGTATACCGATACTTTAAATCTTGACTGACTTTGATACTTAAAAATGAACTGTAGCTTTTTATATGAATTGTGTTTCCTTATTTCAAATAAATTAATGGAAGTATTTCTTTCATTTATAAATGTTTATTTAAACCAGAAATATGAAAGGAACAACATGTTGAAATATTGAAATTTATTACAAATTTGACTCCCGGAGCAGTATTTGTATTTTTCAGATGGCATTGCTTTTTACATTGGCTCGTTTTGTGATAACTTTTCATGAAACTTTGTACACCCTCTAAAAAGAGTATTCGAGGGCAAGAAAAATTTCGTACGTCGATTTCCTATTTAAAGCATGATTCTTCATGAAAAGTGATTAATCATTAACAAAACTGAAATGGGAAATTTGGCTCGTAGTCGAATACTTTATTGAATGTCTGTATACACGCTACACACAGAACGACAACAAACGGTTTCAGAGATCAAATTTCATTGTTTCTCTGAGTAGAAGGCGATTTTAGTTGTTTTATTTTTTTTATTTCTTCAGTATTTTCTGAAAGAAATAAACTAAATGGAAACTTTCAGGGAAAAAGTACAAATCTTTAAATTTGGGGACTTTTCGCGTCGCCATGAAGTCAAAGTATTTTTGGGGACAAAATGAAAAAAGATCAATATTTGGGGACTGTCCTCGAATTTCGAGGATGTATGGTCACCTTACCTAAAACATGTTAAAGGAGACTGGTATATCGTCTGCTTTTTCTAACTGGGGTGTGCATTAAACGTATCTGAAAGAGTTTTTGTATGATTTATTTTATGCTATTTCAACTTGAGAAAGAAAACATTTTACGAAAACAAATCTGCGAATTTAAACCCGATTAAATTCAGAGGACGTGCATATCAATTATCTCTGGTGCATATGTAGTACCAAGTAAGCATATGTGAAATAAATTGCTCAAATAAGGTGTGCAGCTGTTATACAGCGTGGTTTACACTCCAGGTGGAGCATAGCTCAGGACCCCTGCATCAAAAATCCCTATAACACGGAACGTATCTACCGTGTTGTGTGGGAGGGGGGGTCTACTGCATTTTTTGCAGTTGAAAGTGCTTGTTATACGCCAATATATACGGTAATGCGTTGTTAACATTGCCTCAAGTAATTCCTACCCAACCCCCTATTGTGTACGAAATTTGCTTATCTTACAAATTTGCTTATTCAAAAAGCTATGCCAATTTATTTGTTTATTTTTTACCAGGATAACCAATTGTCATTTCATATTTTTCTAGCCATAGGTGCAAAAGAATCCAAAAAAGAAAAATCTGATGAAGGTGCATCCGAGGACAATAAATATTATGGACTGCAGTACTCGTCGACTAATAAAGGTAAATATAAGTTCGATCGAAAATCTATTTTTGAAGTATCTATTTTTGCCGTATATATATATATATATATATATATATATATATATATATATATATATATATATATATATATATATATATATATATATATATATATATATATAATATATATATATATATATATATATATATATATATATATATATATTTGCCGTTATTTACCGTATTTTTGCCAATAAGCTAGTCAAAATGGGGTTGACCAGAAAGAATCGTACTTGGGTACATCCGTACGCTTGCACGAGTACGTTGAGGAGTCAGGTAAAAACTCGTCAAAGTAAGTTTGTAAATAGTGAAAACCAATTTTTTCTCAAATTCTATTTACTACGCACACAGAAGTAAAAAATGCAATTTCATGAAAATAATTCCACAAAAAGGATGACGGAGATGTACGCTAAAAAATTTTAACGTACGCATTGTTAACGTAAGCTTCCGTTTTTCCACAACGTCTTGTGTAAAGAAATTTTTTGTTGTTTTTAAAACCTGCTTAAGTTAAAAGGTTACTTCCAAACACGGTTTCGCGCTGTTTACTGAGGAGTCTGGCCGCATGCAAGCACACACGCATTAAGTATTTAAAAGAAAATAGTTATGTCAGTCAGTTCATATAGATTTCGAAATTCAAATTATTAAGCAATGATAATTATAATCCTATGTTTACGAATTCCGCGGTAGTTTCAACAACAACTACAAAAAAAAACCCAACCAAACAAAAAAAACTACCTAAACTTTTTTTTTCTACTTACCTCCTATACGCACAGTGTAAAATATCTTATTCCCATATGCACAGAGTGGTCATTTAGAAAAACATGGCGTGGTTAAAACGATACATTTGTGAACGAAAATTGACGGAGTACAACTTTTGAAAACATGAGCGTTGTAAAAGACAAGTGACAACGCAAGAGAAGTCGTGAAGGAAGAAAATTCCAGCACTGGCATGTAACAATAACGTATTAATAAAGCAGTTTAATAATGAAAACATAATTAAGTATTCAATTAATTAATTAAACATTATCCTAACTAATATTATAAATGCGAAAGTGAGTTTATTTGTTTGTTTATGACGCTATCACGCCTAAACCGCTGAATCGATTAGGATGCATTTTGGTTTAGATATAGATGTGACCCTGGAGTTGGTTATAGGCTACTTAGAATTTTAGATATTTAATTACTTTTTTAATTATTAATTAAAAACCGTTTTTATGTTACCATGCTTGGCGAGTTTCGCCCGTATCATATGATCCATGTTTTGACTACAAGAATGCTATTACTTCAATAAAGAAGCACGCGCATCTGAAAAACATTAAATAATACGGAAATTATGCAAGTTTTATGCCAAATATATCTGTCTCTAATAATAAAAATGAATGTCCTCCAGACAAATCTACAGAAAGCAGATCTTTGAAAATTTGAGCATGCCTGGACGCATGACTTCGGTAAAGTGTACCTGAGGCTCGAAAATTTTAATTACTTTTCTAACTATTAATTAAAAACCGTTTTATCACCCGCACAAAATGATTTATGCTTTTGAAATAAAGCAGAAATTCTATTTGCAAAATCACATGCATTTGGAAAACATAAATAAGTATGGAAATTATGCTGATTTTACGCCAAATCAAAAAGCATAAATAAAGAAAACTGTACTTACGTATTATCCCTACGATCCGCCAAGACGAGCGATTTTTTGCCGAGATAAATGCCGGGCACATGAAATTATTAATGGTTTTGAATACGTTTGGCAACTCATTCGACGAAAAACACAGTTTGGCGCGAATGACCGCCCGGATAATAGGTAAGTACCAAGAGAAGTCCAGATGTGTTTCTTAAAGTTCCTAAATTTCCAAATCCTACAAATAATATAAATGTGTACGTTTATGTGTTTCGGTGTTTTTGACTGAATCACACAAAAATGGTTGGAAAAATTTGTAATGAAGATAGTTTATTCCCTGGATTAACATACAGGCAACCTTTCAAGCATATAGCATAAATAATTCTTTTACAAAGACACTCAAAATAATGCTAATGCATTGCGCTCTATGGAAATTTTGTAGTAACTAAACCGATTTTAAAACTTTCTTCACTGATTGAAAGTCCTAGGCCTGTATGGTCCTAAGCCTATATGGTCCTAGTCCTATAGGGATCTAGGCGTATATGGAGAATAACTGTGTGTGGAATTTTCTAAGATATCCTAGCCCGTATTTTAGCGAGGTTTTTTAAAAAAAACCGGAAAACTGCGAGCGGCTAGGTCGACAGGCGCGACCGGGGTTTGAACCTGGCACCTCCCACCTTCAAGTTTTGAGAGCAGAACCTCTTAGACACTGGGGGGACCCTGAGTGTTATAGGCTACCTTTTATGCATATATCACAAATAGTTCTTTTACAGGGATACTCATAAGAATTACATTACGCTCTATGTGTATCTCTGTAAGTACTGAACCGATTCCAAAACTTTTTTCACTGATAATAAGTTGCACTATTCTCGAGTATTATAGGCTAAAATTCATGCATGTAGCGCAAATAGTTCCTTTACAGGAACACTCAAAATAATTGTAATACATTACGCTCTATGGGTATCTCTGTAACTATAGAACCGATTCTAAAACTTTTTAGCTAATAGAAAGCTGCACTATTCCTAATTAACATAGGCTAAAATTGATGCATATAGCATAAATATTTCTTTTACAAGAACACTCAAAACAGTTCGTAAATACTGTCGTAACTGTTTCTATTCGCCAAATGCCTGAAAAAAATCTAAATTTAGTATACTCTCTTATTTTAACTGAAGTATACTACCATGCATTATACTTCATTTAAAATAAGTAAAAAGCAAATAATATTTAAATGCAGTTTCTTTAGTCGCAAACATATTTGTTATTCACACATGCTTCGTTTCTCTCGGGACCTAATTCTAATGCCGACGCGGACGAAGTCGCGGTTAGCCGCCAGTTATTTTAATAAAAATAAGCTAGAAATATATTCGCTTGAGTTGTGGATAGATAATGATAGAAAATTGCGGTTTGCACAAATAAATTTAGGGGCTGATCGGACTTTTTTTTAATGACAAGAAAAGTTATAGTTCCAAATGCTACCGATAGATGGCGCTGACAAGCACAATGGAAAGCAAGTTCCAGTTTGAAAAAAAAATCGAAATCCCAATCCTTTCCATGCAAATTGCAATTTTGTATCATGATTTTTTAAATGAATTTTTTAAGTTTTCACAAGGCGCAATCAAAGTTTAAAGAACAAATAACGATACAAAATTGCGGTTTGCATTGGTAAGATTAGAGAGATTTCGTATTTTTTTATTGGAAATTTGCTTCCCACTGTGCATGTCAGCGCCACCTATCGGTAACATTTGAAACTAAAACCTTTCTTCTAATTCAAAAAAAAAAAAAAATAATAATAATAATGAATAAATTCGATCACCCTCTAAACCTATTTGTGCAATCTGTAATTTTCTATCTTTATTTGTTCGTCTCTAATGAATTGTGAAAGTGTTTACCGACTTTTTGGTCAGCCCCATCCTTTACAAAGTTTAAGATTGGCAATTTTTTTTCTCTCCCCAGGTATTGAAAAGCTTTTACAAGATTTTAAAAAACTACTGCTGAGCGGTGCAGACAGTGACATTACCATCAAGGTCGAAGAAAAGGAGTTCAAGGCCCACCGTGGCATCCTCGGTGCCCGATCTCCTGTCTTTGGAGCCATGATGGAGCATAATATGCAAGAGAAAGCCTCAGGAATTGTGACAGTAAAAGACATGGATGCTGCGATATTTGAAGACTTCCTCAGTTACCTCTATACGGGAAGAATAGACGGTATGTCTTCGAATAAAGCGCCTCTTCTGTTCACCGTTGCAGACAGATATCAAGTGAGAGAGCTGAGGGATGAGTGTGTGGAATACATGAAGAGAAACATGCTGGTCGACAACTTCAGCGACATCTATTTACTCTCTCTTCAACACAAGGAGAAGGAGCTGTCTGATGCGGCCATACAGTTCTTCATGAAAAATACTACGAATATACTCCCCACCACCAAATGGCAAACGTTTCTCAGGGAAAGCAGTGAAGAGGCAAATGATCTCATTATGCAAAAGATGAAAGACACTTTGTGTTCGTAAATTCACCGACTCGTGCGTCTGGTTTTGGCGGAAAACTGGAACAGGTCAAAATTAAATGTAATGAGGAATACACTGTTATATGATTAAGATTTAAACATAGTAATAATAAAATTTTGATACTTGGCAAGATATTTCTTGACCGATAGTTCTTCTCCTGTTGATAATCCAAAATGTTTTTTGTATAAAAATACTAGCTGACCCGGCAAACGTTGTTTTGCCATATAAATTATTCCTAGGATTATTTTAGTAGAAAGAAATGACTAACTTATTGTAAGTTTGTGAGGTTGTGGTATTTGAGTGGAAAAGGCATGGAGCGCTGTGAACGATGCTGGAATATAAAAATAACACAATACCAAACATATATTTTTAATTCATTGTAATTTATTCTTGAAATTTATATATATCGCTAATTACAATAATTTTACTAAAAAATAATATCAATCCCTTAACGCAATAGAATATACAATATTTTTTGTTATCTCATCTTTAGATAACACAAACAAACTGGATGCCCACTGTATGATGGTTTGCTCACTCGAGAGCATGCCACGTATAACTGTCCGTGTGAAAAACATGGCGTGCTGAAATCTAATCCACAAATTGACATAGTTTGGCCTTGAGACTTATTGATAGTCATTCCATAAAAAATTTTGCCCCCCCCCCAAAAAAAAGGATGAAAATCTGAAACACTTTCAGATTTTAAATACGCACTATGGTGCTATATATTAAAATTCTATCATAATTTATGTGTCGTCCCTATTTTTCGTCCTTATTAAGTTGGAAAGTGTTATCATTATTCATGACTGTGCTATATTTTTCTTCCTTATTTTATAAAACCCATCTTTGGAATCGAAATCTATCTTAAAATCGCCTACTAAAACTATTTTACAATCTTCGCCAAGTATATCACAACTATACTTCACCGTTTTATTTATTGTTTCCTACTTTAACGCCTCGACTCTCGCCAAGGAGGCGATGATTAAACATATGCAGTTACCATGACGATTTTTTGCTTTTATGTGGCAATCGTAATTTAGAATTAAAATGGCGATTTGGAACAACATGTAAGTACAGCATGCCGTTACAATTTTATTTATTTTGGATTGCCAATTAATGAAGTTTTAATAATTAAGGGTCTTCAACTTCCTTAACTGGTGCGTTTATCGCTAGTTTGTTTACTTTAGTTGTCATCTAGTTCTTTTGGGCGCGTTGAAACGGTACTTACGTATTAACCCGGCGGTCACTTCCGCCAAACTACTTTTTCATAGATTTTAAGTACGTTGCCAATCGTATTCCAAACCATCAACAATTTCATGTGCCCGGCATTTATCTTGGTGAAAAAATCGCTTGTCTTGGCGGACCGTCTGGGAAATACGTATGTACCGTTGAAACTTGTGCATAACTCCCAGAGACCCATGACTGCAAAGCTCGCCAAAGTACGGGAATTTTTTAGGTTGGCGAGAGTGGGGGCGCTAAAATAGGAATCAACTCTTTCTTGTACCATAAAACACATCTTTGGAATCGAAATCTATCTTAAAATCGCCACCTGAAACTGTTTAGAATTTCCTCCAGGCATGTTCTTCCTGTAGGCATATTCCAACTATACCGCAAAGACATTTTAAATACTGTTTGGAATGGACATCATAATCCATGAGTGTACCGTGTTTTCCTTTCTTGTTCCACAGAGCACTTCTTCGGAATAGAAATCTATATTAAAATCGACTAATAAAACTCTTTTACAATATACGCCAGGCATTTTCTAACTATACGCGAAATATATTTATAATAAATTGTCGCGTTTTGGCACCACATTTAGCGATCCATTATCAAAAATTGCAAACCTTGTGCGACTTTCAACATTTTATTAACTTCCCCCCCCCCTCTCCACATTATCTGGCAAACACATTTGAAAAGTGATTCGACACGCTAATGTCTACACAGAAATCGTGATTGAAATTAATAGCACTCGGGGGCTAAACATTTTGGGGTGGACCGCCCTTATGACTTAGGGGTATGAGACATAGTTAAAAACCTATTCTATGACCTAACGAATATACATAGAAAATTTCATTAAAATTGGTCGAGTGGTTTCGGAGGAGTTAGGTGACTAACACTGTGACAGGAGAATTTTATATATTAGATTTAATGTATAACACTTTTTAAAATTCAAAATCTTGTACGTTTTTAATTAAAAAACAATACTTAAGATTTAGATAGCTTCAAAATTCTAGATTCAGTGTAGAAACTGAAATGTTTGAAACTAATATTACAGCGTTTTATTTGAATCTTCAAAATAAATAAATCTCTACTTATTGTAAAAGAAGTTGTCTGTCTGTTTGTCTGTCGATTGTGTTACGGATAAGCGGCTACACGTTGGATTACCAAATTGGGTACACAGGAAGTTCTAACCATGAAGTTATGGACCTCGAAATTATGTTTTCAAAATTCACATTAGATTTTTTAAATTCTATGTTTTATGCGATTTTTCGCGTTTTTTTCTCACTTTATGCGTATTAACGGCACTAATTACGTGCAGCAAAACGGCATTTGCATCATCGGATAGAGGACAAAATCTTCTTTTAAACACAGATTTTTCTGAATATGTAGCATCCAGATTTTTAAAAACTTTTTACTAAAGATAATTTTCTGGCAAAAATTTTCGTAAAATAATTTTAAACTGTCGCATCTTGAATTCTATCCGTCATAATTTTTTGATATTTTGACAAATGACGGAACATTCTTTATATATATTGTTTGGAATTTAATAGCATGAGCGTTATGCCATTATAAGAGAGTCTCGATACGAGATTTTAAAGTAGGTTGCCACATAAACGGATTAGAAAAACTCTGTTTTTCCTACCTGTCAATAGAGTTTTTAAACAGGGCGACTGATTTTTAGATCGCAAAGAATTTTTCTTCTGTGACGTCAAATGCTTTAAGATACATCACAAAAAAATGTTTTAAAAGATTTCCCGTACTGTAAATACGTAAAAATTACGCCACGATCTTAATGCAATTTATTCCAGCTCATTTCTAACACAAGGAGACGGCGACATTTTGATTAAAACAACTAAGGGAAAAATTCACGATTATTATTATAAGTCTTGTTTTAATCCGTTGTTTAGATATAAAAATTGATATGTTTTAAAGCAGCTGAAAATGTTCTTCATTTTAAAAGTTACAAAATTCGTTTTAAAAAGCGCGATATATTAAAAATTTTCTGTTTACTTTTTTATTTTTGGTATTTAATTATGCCGCAGCTGTATATGTTTCCTCGTAGGTTTCCTAACATATGCATGCCCCGAGTATAGTTTATTTTAACGTTAGATTAAGGTCCTCCATAGTTTTCTTATATAAAGCAAAACATTTTTCAACGTCATTGTAAGTATCAATATTATAACGTTTGAAATTTACTGCGCTACTGTTTGATAGCTGCCTCAACTACCCGGTGTATCTTTTACGGCAGTTAAACCGTGACGTCATACATTAAAAAATGCGTGAAATTTGTATAATCTGCAACACTAACGTCCTTTCGCAATTAGAGCGATTCTAAATAGCTCCTCGGGATTACACAGATTGATGTTTTTCACGAGACAGAACCATGGAGGATTTATAAGGTGTCACTATATTGGATACATGGATATTTAAATTGGTACAGCTTGGATCCTTTCCACCACGACGAGATGAAATGTTTTGAGGTGCTAAATACGCCAATTTATAAGAATTATGCATAAATTAAATATATGTGGAGATCTTCCTTAATAGCAACCATAATGCTAATGCGTAAATAGCAAAGAATCGCCATAGGATAAAGAAGTCCCGTTGGTACCAAATATCTAAGTTGTTTCTATAAATTGAAAATTAAAGCGGGAGAAGCGAAGGTGCATAGTATTAATACATACATGGCACGTAGTATTAATACATGGGTTCTTAGTATTAATACATAGTATGTAGGTACTAGGTAGGTTGGTAAGTACAGCATGTAGTGATCATAAAAAAGGTTGAAAAACAGTAGTGATATAGCAGGTAGTGATCACAGAAAAAGGTTGAAAAGCGGTTATTCACCGATTATTAATATAATCTGAACTTGGCCAAATTAAGGTGGGATCACGCCTAAAGTCAGGCCCGGACTGTCTAGGTCGGATAGTCGGCGATTGCCGAGAGGCCCCAGCCTAAAGTGGCTCGCATGAGGCCTTCCTGAAATGGATATATTTAATTATAAAATGAATACTTTATAATTAATTTGATATATATCAGAGCAATTTGATTATTTATTTCCCAGTAATCTTACTCCTCTGGTCAGTGGTGTAGTGGAAGACCCCATAGAGACCGCGACGTGAGGGAGCTCCGAAGAGTCGAGCGCCCCAAGAGCTTTTAAAAATAGTTCAATGTGATTTTTTAGGCACTTAAGCCTAGTTTCCAAATATTACATATCCTAATATTTTATTCCCTCTAAGTTCCCCAGTAAGGGGCCCCTTTTCCATTTCCAGCCTAGGGCCCCTAAAAGAGCCAGTCCGGGGCCGCCTTAAGTACTCCCTTTCCAATAAAAAAACTGATCAAAATTAGTTTACGTGATAAAAAATAATCGCTAAATATTAAAAAAAAGAAAAGAATGCGATGAATTGTGTGTGATGACCTTCTCATGTTTGAAGTCTCTTAAAAATAAGTTCAAACTCACCCCTGCCTAGACATCACCTAATAGCTTTGTGTAAACGAAACGATTAATAAAAAAAAAGTGTCGTATCAAGTATTGTAAGCAACCATCATACATGAAACAAATTGAAGCTATGAAGTATTAAAACGATTGTGAAATATCAGGACGGAAATTTCACCATTTTGTCTGGGAAATAGGATATCCGCTGATAACACACAACAAACAAAATTTTATTTTCCTCATGCGCAGATAAAGAGGCTTGAGAGTTTTTCAAAACACATTCTTTGCGTTTTTTTTATAGAATTGTGGTCGCCTTTGAATCAATTTTAAGAATTTTTTTGTTTTGCATCAGCCGTGCTTCCGCATACTAAAATTAATCTTCTGTGTTCTTCCCGCCCTATACATTGATCGTGATACTTCCGCTTGCCGTTCTGCACAAAAAAAGTTGTTTCTTTCATTATTAAAAACCTTGAACTGAATTCAATTTGTGAACTTACACGAGCGCTACATTTTACGATTTTTTAAAAGCATGAATCGTGTTCTAATTTTATGAACGTCTACTTTGTAGCGAGAGTCGGTATCTCATGAATATTACCAATTAACTAGTTTTGAGTTCTCAAACTGGTGTTTTTCAAAGTGCGTTGAATTGTAAATTACGATGTAGTTGCAATAATTTTTGCTCAAGGTTTTGTTAAAAGTTTTCAAAGAAATTTGAAGGTAAGTGGTAATTACGTATTTACAATATAATGTTACAATTATAGATTTATACTAAAACACACACCTGTACGTATATGTATACGTATTTGACGACATTGTTCGTTTGTACAGCGATACCACCATGGCCAATTGGATGAGACACCGAACATGGTAGAAGGCTGAAGTGTGAAGGTCCTATGTTCGGGCCCAACGCGCGGTTGTCTATCTAGCGGTCTGGAGGTTTGGGCGGTTTTCTCCAGACGTAAAATTAATAAGCGTTCTGAGAAGCACGATATTAAGTTTATGTAAGATAAAAGGCACTGTTTAAAGTTTTAATACAGAATTATGCCAAAGAACTGAAAATTTTGTATTTATTTTGTGCAGAATTTTTAAAAACAAAAATTAACTATTCGCATTTTTTAAAACATTGCAATCTTTTTGTAAAATATTTATTAACAAATTTTGATGATTACAAAAATAATCTACAGATATTTCGCTGATAAAGTTTTTTTTTTCCCTTCCAATGGCCGGCCGCTGCCTTGAAGGCTTTGGCCACAACAGGCCGGAGTTGTTGGCCTCTTTATTATGGAGGCACCTAGTAGGTAAACTAACGTCACCCCCTATGTAGGGACGGACAATGAGACAACCACGCCCAGTCGAGGATCGAACCCCGGGAGTTGAATCCGAAACCGTAGTACGGTGCTTTACCCACCGTACAGTCCGGTCGGTTCGATGATGAAGTTAAATCTACAAATTTGTCTTTAGATTCTTAAGGCAAATTTCTTTTATTTTAAGATATTAAAAAATTTCGCAAAATTATCTGTAGTCTTGAAGATAGGGTTCAATCTCTAAATTATTGTAAAATTTCTGCAGAACATGGAATTTGCTGAAGAAAATCCTAAGATAATTATTAGTGGGGCCCCTCAAAAACTTTGTTTAAATATATATATGAGCCTTTATATGACGAAAGTATCAAACTTGTTATACAGCACCTAATTAATGTATAGGCAAATTTTACTAATTCGTTTTTTTTCTGCATATTTTTTTACGTAACTTTGTAATTTATTGTATGTTCAATATTCATGGTATAAAAGTTTATAGTAAGTGCTTTTGGGACTCCCTGTATATAAACGTGGAATGCCGTACTGTAAAAAAAAAGTTTTTATTTACGAATTGGCAACTACACTATGCTGCTGTTGTTCTTCTCTTCAAATTTTAAATTTTAAGGGAACTCCGGTACAGACGAACTAATTTTTATGTTCTCTTGAAAATCGTCTTAACGAGGAACAGCTAATGCGAGAAACTGCCCTCTTTTTTATCTTCAATATATTACTTCAATATATTTAAAAAGCCTGGCCTGCTCTGAGGGGTGTTTGCCCTCTAGCCCATGCTTTATTGAATGCTGTAGTTTGATGGAAATTTTATCATGTATAATGTTCTTAATATGTGGAAGATAAAGTGCATATTCTACGCTGTTTAAAAAAAATATGCGGAGAAAAGTGTTTTGTTTTTTTGTTTTTTTTTCGGCTGTGGGGAGAACGGAATTTTTTTTTCAAACCTAAAATGGAGCCAGAAAAATCTTGTCGTCTTATCATTTTATAAAGTTATAGAAATATGTAATTAATAGATTGTGATAATGAAAATAATAGTTATTAAATTAAATATTGTTGATATTTTTTCTGAGCATATTACCACCTTATATTATAAAATCCGAGAATACACAAAGTTTGTAGCTGGCTGGCTGGCCGACTGCCTATGTATGTGTGTCAGTTTGTGACCTCCGATCTTATGCGCGTGACTCTCGATGACGTTAGCGCCAAAACGGGTGGTCACAGAACTACCAAATTTTGTATAAATCTTCACTACGTCCTTATACACTTCGGAACGATTTTTCGAAATTCGAATCAAAAAATGTTTTATTTTATGTTTTATGCAATTTTTGGTATTTTTTCTCACATAATACGCAATAACGCTTGTAATTACACTCGCAATAAAACGATATTTGCATCATCGGATAGAGGAGAAAGTTTTCTTTTAAAAACAGTTTGTTCTGACTGTGTAGTATAATTTGCAGATTTTTGGTATTTTTTTAAATGACTTTGAACGGCAATTTTCCTAAAATAATTTTAAAACTGTTGCATCTTGAATTCTATTCTTCATAACTTTTTGATATCTTGTCAAATGACGGATCATGCATTTAGAACTCTTTTAAAAGAAAAACGGAAGGAAAATATAAATTAGGAGATTTTTTAAGAATTTTTAAGTAAAGAAGGATTTTGAATTCAATAGCAATTGCTTAAAAATTTCGCTATCATATCTTGCGGTTTGGTTGTCTTGGAAACAGTAACAATGAATAAAATTGCCCGTTAAAAAAATAAATAAAACTACTTTTAAACATAAGACTCCGTGTTTTCGTAAGTGAGATAGATCTACGTCATTTTGATGTAACGAGTTTCAAACATCTTCCGGAACTCAATCAGAATAACAGACTATTACGAGAGACAAAATATTTACGAAACAGTGAATGTTTCATGTAGATATTTCTATGTCTGTGATATCAACAACACTTTGAGACATTTATATATAGTAGAGTTTTACCAAGGTGTTCTGCAGAATGACTGAGATTACACATCACTCAAGCTTTAGGAATTAGAAGACAAAATAAAACAGTTGTCCACACCTTGTGATGTTGTTTTAGAACTAAACGAAAAAGACGAAACTATCCTGCAGAACCACTTTAAAATCGAACTGATTTGTCTGCAAAACACTGTTTACGTTCTGTTTGATCTCAACTAACGCTGACATAAATTTTGTGTTATCATTTTGCTGTAACGCTAGCATTTCAAGTATCTGTTAGCAAAAGCTTATTTCACCAGTAAAATAATTCTTCATATTTTGAAATTTCGAAAAAAATTTAACTCATTTCATTAACATGAGTAAGAAAGACATTTGATTCAATCCGTACGAAGAACGGGTACGCAGATAGTATATTCTAACTGCTGATGTGAGTACATTAATGTAATCTGTTTCATCAGGACCTCATATGTCTTGGTCATTTTGTAATAAAGTAACATTTGTTGGTGATATTAATTTTTCTTTTTCTCATATAGTATGCATTAACCTTTTCACGGCGGGGGAAATTTTGGCCGTGCTGTTTCAGAAGGACGGGAGTATCTGAAAAATGCTTCCCCCCATTTCAGTGACTCTTAGCTGAAGCTGCTATTTGTGCAACAATCATTGATAGATTACTCTTTCCCGCCCCCGAAGTAAAACGAACTTCTTCAACAAGGGTATTAGCTTTACGTGTATATTCTCCTTTTCAGGAACTGGGGTGCAACTGAATTGATGGATGAATGTTGACATCTCTCCCCGCCGGTCCAGTACAGGTGAACAATTACAGAGGGGGGAAAGCATTAGTTGGTCGAAATATGAACCAAGACCGTCCTTCAAGGTGTTCTACGGCTTGGTTGAAAAATCGACCGCCCGCCTTCGTTAAAAGATATAATATGCATAAAAGAAAATGAAACTGAAGAGATTTTTGTAAGACTGTAATTTTTGTAATATTCCTATCATTAATAGTCAAATAATGGATTATGAATTAATAATCATTTTCAATATAGAAGACTTTTCAATTGGCTCTTTCATTAAGATAACTGCATAATAAAGGAAGATACTTTTTTATTTTAACTAAAAGGCACCCTTTTAATGTGATTTTAGAATAGTAGATATATGATCTAATGTTTTTATTTCATTTTTTTAGATGCTTGCATTTTAGGACCAGACAGCCGCAACAATATTAGCTTGTACAACTCTTTGTTTCGCTTCAGAAAACCTCGTTGAGAAAGAACAACTTTTTCAGCAGACTATTCTTATGAGACCTTGCTCCATTCTTTCAAAATGCGTGTGAACGAAGTCGGCAGAATAAGTATAGACGGTAACTGCATTCAGTGGTGCATAACGCACTTCTTCAATTTTCCCCAAGTTACCGATGTTCAGATATGCTCGTCCATTTTTCGTGTTGGTGGTAGACTCTTGCAGTTGAGGGTTTTTCCTAATG
The DNA here is from genome assembly GCA_038373885.1 of Cheiracanthium punctorium. Classification (NCBI taxonomy): domain Eukaryota; kingdom Metazoa; phylum Arthropoda; class Arachnida; order Araneae; family Cheiracanthiidae; genus Cheiracanthium; species Cheiracanthium punctorium. The sequence goes on along the minus strand of JAWZYV010015005.1, from coordinate 432,756 downwards.
GAATGCAATTTCAAGGGACCAGTGGTTGGTTTGGAGTATCTTTGATCAACTTCACGGATCCGAGTAATGCGCCACCAAGCGATGCTCTTCGAGTACGGATAGGTTTATTGGGAAGGAATCGTGAAGAATTTTGCAGTTCCACAGCTGTAAGGAACAGAAGATGGTACAAAGCAGAAAAATTAATGCAGCGTCAAGATTTTGATTCCAGAACGGACGAGTTGGTAGAAAATGAAGTTTTAAGGATATTTTGTGTGTTGGAAAGTGAGAAAACAACAACAAATTCCCGTAAGTAACTTTTCATGTGGTTAAGGTGAAGTCCTAATATGGAACAACCCTTATATCCTCTATGTTACAATCATCTGGACCAGTTCATTTACAAACTATATTGTATTAAGTCTTGAAATTTGGTGAATAGGTACAAAAATGATCATTTAATAAAAAATGACATAAATTAAAAACACTAAGATAGCGCCTGATACATTTTATTTTTTATCTGAAATATGTATGTCGATGCCTCATTCTCCAGATGGCGCCACTGCAGCCTTTACGGAAGGGTTTCAAATGAAAAGTAAGATATATTAGAAGCTGTCTCAGTATTTTTAATTTATGTCATTTTATTAAATGATCATTTTTATACCTATTCACCAAATTTCAAGGTTTTATACAAAGCAGTTTCTTAATGTACACGTCCAGATGATTTTAACATAGCGAGTACAGGGCTTATGCCTGACTAGAACTTCACCTTAATTTATGAACAAATTATTATTACAAATAGTTATTTTAAGCACTAGTGTGTATTAAATGTATCTGTACCGTAAATCTAAAGTTGACCACTTAAGACAAGTTGAAAGACTCTAGGCGAATGAATAATACGTTTTTAGTGCAGTTGGAGTGTTGAGAGTTTGATCCACGCTGGCCAGGTCGGCTGGTCGGAGATTGCCGAGGGCCCCCGACCTTTAGGAGGCCCCTGAGAAGCCCCCAGTAATGGATATGCTACATTATAATTAGTAATTTGATATATATCAGAGTAATATGCTACATTATATTAGTAATTTGATATATATCAGAGTAATACGCATCAAAGTAATTTGATGATTTATTTCCCAGTAATCTTACGCCTTTACACAGTGACGTAGAGGTGCACCCCTATAGACCCCGCTGCCCCCGATGGCCTCCCCAAAGAATCAGGGGACCCAACAGCTTTAAAATAATTAAATGCGATTTTTAGGCACTTAAGCCTAATTTTCAAATATTGCATATACTAGCTTTCTAACCCCTCTAAATTCCCCAGTAAGCGGCCCCCTTTCCAGGCTCTTGCCGAGGGCCCCGAAAGGAGCCAGTCCGGACCTGGTTTGATCCCAGAGCCATTATTCACGACTATCATCTGAAAGCCATTTTTTGTGAACATTGTATTCATGCTACCAAAACTAATTTTAATGATCACTAATAGCTTCTGAGGATTTCCAATAATCAGAAGCTTCTTTTATTTTTGATGATGACTAAAGTTGCGCAGGAATTCCCCATAAAATGGCGAACACTAGTTCTAAACGGTCCACTCGTAGCATGAGCTGTCCTCAAATATTAGAAAATTGGAAATCGTCAAAGCCTGACATCTATTTTTAGTAATTAACTGATGATGCTCTACAATTTTGTAAATTCCATTTTTCCCTGTCTTCGAGATAGAAATGCTAACTCCGCAGTTTTCCACCAGGTTTCGGTGTAAGCGTTTTTTATTTAGCAGCGCATGCTACTTTGCTGTACCTACACATCACTTTTGTGAACATTCCGAAGTTAAGGGGGTGGAAAGAGACTTTAGTGGGTATACTGTATATAATTCAGAGAATTAGGAAAAGCAGAGCTCCTCCTGCTTCACCTGACGAGCTTCATCTGATTTAAATTTGAGACTGAAAAACAATTTTAAATTAATATATCTCATTGTAGTTCGCTTTAAAAGTGTATGTTATTTTCATCAGTGGAATTTTCGCAATCTGAAGAAATATGTAGATCTCTACATAAAAACACTTCTTAGTGATAATGCCTCCAGAAACAAGATACTTTTTAGTAACAAGGGAGAGTGGTCAAATGGTTGACTGTGTTGATATAGTAAAATACGAGTATGTCCTAAGTATCACTCTTGCAATCTTAGTTTAAAATTTCATGACATACGATTAGCATTTGTTGACTCACATATTACGTTTTAAAGTTAAAACACTACGGCTAATTATAATGGTATTAAAATGTATGCCTCAACCGTGGTATGATAATTTTTATTTAAAACTATAAGAACGAAACTTCAGACAGTAGTTTTTGAAAAAAAAAGGTACTTAATAAATTTGGGGAATACAGCTTTGTTAATATACTTCGAAAAATAGTTCCCTTCACCAGAAAAGATTTAAAACATGGAAAAATCGCTTTGTTGAATCATCCAAGAATTCGTTGACCCTTTTATCCAAAATGTGATTAGCGCTACTCAAAGGAAACAAAATATTGTTCAATCAACAGACTATTTCGTTGAATAAGTGAACATGAAGATATTTTTTAATCTACAAAAATTCGTTCTCTACAAATAATCTCGTTCAACTAAATTATTGGCTTAAAATAGCGCTGAGAAATTTTTATCAAATCTAAAACACTTTCTTATTCTAAAAAAGTGAAATGAATTCATTATATATTTAACTGTTGACAGTTGTACACCCTCCAAAAAAAGTATTCGAGCAAGAGAGAAATTTCCTATTTTAGATTTGCGAATAATAATTGAGTTTTTGGAAAATTCACAACTTGATAGAAATATGGAAAGTCATATTTATACATAGCCTAATTCATATTCTATGATAAATAATTTTTAATATACGAAACCAACGTAGGAAATTTCTCTCTTGCTCGAATACTTTTTTTTTTTTTTAGGGTGTACATAATGTACATAGAATATCTTTTGAATTATTATATTTTAATAATAACTTTACTTAGTATTACTGTTTGTATTATTTTGTATTTTGATGCAATTCTTGTTATTAGAAAGATAAAATTCGTAGAAAGATCACGTCCTTAGACAGAAGGCCCTTTTCAATGAATAAATTTCTATAATAGTGATGCTTACAATTATTGTATATATTATTTTGTATTTTGATGCACTTTTTGGTTATTAGAAAGAAACGAGCCTATGTCAACAGAAGCAAATGATAAATGCACTAGTGACCCAAACAAAAAAGAAAAGAATAAACTAGGTAATCCATTTTCATATTTTAAAATTTCTTTTGCAACTATTTTATTTCAAATAGTTACACTTTTCCAATGATAATCAAGAAAGCTGTTGTCATTTTTACATATGCCTTTTTCGTGTTAAACTAATATTGTATTAACTAATTAACAAAAACTATGGTTTTCTTTCAAATGTAAAAGTAAAGCTTGATACTCTTATATTCAATAGCTGCATTGACACGCTTGTCTTAACTGTTCCAGCTACTACCACGATTGATTTCAAAGGACAAAGAATTGGGAAAGGCAAATGATATCGTAGTTACAATATAATGTCCCTCAACATGAATCCAAATTGGCTTTTGACTCACCCTGCATTTATAGGGTGTTTCAGCAACAGAGTTACAGTTACCTAGTAGAGTTAGGGTGCATCTAGCCAGTCAGAATCGCATAAGGAATGTGGGGTCCTAGACGTCATCTTCATGCACCTTTTAATATAATCAGTAACAAAATCGTGCTGAAGTAATAGTCAACTCTCCCGTATATAGTTTAAAAAAGACAAGTTGGTCTCATTAAAATCTTTTACTAAAATGAGCCAAAAATCCACTAGAAATCAATTTTTCATGATGCAGTAAATAATGCTAAAGTCTTTTAAACATAGCTTAGAAATTTTAATGTTTTGTCGCTTCTTTTGAAGTACGTTTGTAACAAAACATTTGTCTGTGATTCTGAAAAGCGTGAAGGTGTAAGGTGTACCCTACCTCTCCTAGAAATTTTAAACTTTTAGCTGAGATACCCTGTATTGTAGCCTTACATTTACAAATTCTAGATTTGCTTAAAGTACAAACTTTTGAAAAAAAAAAATGCCATAATATTTAAATTTCCGAAAAAAAAACTCTTTAGCTTTTAAGAAAGTAAAAACAATTGTTAAAATAACAGAGCAAATTTTGCATAAGTTAGCAAATTCATGTGCACCTACTCAAAAAAGTATTCAAGTAATAGTTAAATTTCCTACTTTATTTTTGTCATTAACCAATTAGTTTTGGGAAAATATAGCATAAAAAAGAAAAATGAGAGGTTATTATTATATATGACATAATTCACTTTTAGCAATAACAATACTTTAAATATGAAATTGACATAGGAAATTTAACTTACTCTCAAATACTTTTTTGAGGGTGTCTATAACTACTTGAAGTATTGTAATTTCAAAATAGGTCCAAGAGAACCACATGAAGCAAAATCTGAAGTCAAAAATGAAAGTGTCGAAGATGAAGATGAAGAGACTGGTTTACCAAAAGGTGAGTAAATTTAATACCAAAAATCAGTATTTGGAAAACATTCTAGTCTAGTATAATTTGACTGCTTAAGATAAATTTAGTTCTTGAACTTATCTTTGAACTGCTTGCCTCATCGAATATAGGATAAAGACACATATCATTTACTTCAAAGATGTAAGAGATTACAGGGCAAATTAAATTTAACCCTACAAGGCTCGATTTTTATTCTATGTCTGAAATAAATATATGTGATGATGTTAGTTATTATTATTTGGGGGAAAATAATTTTTAAACACTAATAAACAAATATTTTACTAGAAAATAATTATTTTATTTCATTTCTGTATGTGCTACAGTTAACATTAACTATAATGTTTAGGCATTTATTTTGAAAATTTAGTACATATTCAAATAATTTCTTGATAAGACGAACTCAACCCAGAGTAATTTTTTCCAGGTCAAAATTCTTTGCTAACTATTTTTTGTTAATTTTCTAAAATTAACAAAACCACATTCGATAGATTACTGTGGAAACTTCGATCAGTTTGGGCAATAATATGGACAGTAAGTACATGTGTCAGCAACAGCTTGAATTATATCGTTGCTATATCTATGTATAAGTACTCTTACAAACCGATAAATGTCTATACTAGTATTTTATAGACGTAGAGGAATAATTAAAGTGATTGTTCCACATATGGTACCAGGTGCCTTTTAGTGTTACAAAGTCGCCACATTTCTTGAACATAGAGAGGTACCGTACGGATTTATTAACAATAATTGTTGAACTGATTAATTAATTCACATCGAAAAAATCATAAAGCCGGGCTATTTATCTCATAAGCGATTGATTTTAGACTAAGTAAAGCTCAGACTATCAAATCAACCTGCAAATACAACATGCAAATTTTTCATGCCCGCCTGGGCACTCAATCACATCTCTCAGACTAGTATAGTCAGGTGACTTTCCGCTGAAATTCCATTTGGTTATAAATCCTTCCTGAACGGTCAGGGAGGTCTCTGAAAGAACCCATTCCTTTAAAAATTGATAAAAGATATAGGTCACCTGTGGGGAGATGAATAATCATTAAATAGTAGTAAACAGGGCATCAAATGAAACTACAAGACCATTTTAGCGCCCTATTGGAAATTCACCAATCACTGAAATTTTAGGCAGTGAAATAAATGCATTCTGTAAACAACACTTCTGACTCCCAGGAGAACGTTGAATGGTAAATTCGAACCCGTCCATCTTGTTTTGTGCGAAAAAAATAAAGTGGACAAGTAGTTTTTTTTTTTAATTTCAGCTTACGAAACTGCTGGATTTGGAGACAACAAATATTTACCAGCAGCTCGTACTGAGGAGGAAAAACATCTTCAGATTTGCATGAGTGCTTATATGCTTGTTTGTAGGTGGGTCAAATCAAGAATCCTGCCCAGAAAGATACTATTTTAGTGTTGAACCGCTTCTATGTTATACCAGTAAGTAAATCATAACGACAAGGTGGGAGCTGGGGAGGGGCATGGCACCTTCTTGTCCAGAGGAGGAGCACCCATGCACATTACAGTAGAAAGCTACATCCTGATGATTGGAGACAACAAATATTTACCACCAGCTCGTCGTCTTGTCACTGCACACAGTTTACGAAATATTGCCTTAGTGAGATTGTTTTTTGATTTCCATTGTGAAGTTATGGATGTGTTAAAAATATAATTGAGCTGGAAATTTGATCTGTACCAAAATACATTTTTAACCCAGTACTAATATATTAGCAGTAAGTAATTATATAAAATATTATTAAGTATGTAGCATAATATAGTAATAATATAAAATAAATATACAGTAAAGCACTGCTTATACATTTCTCATTTATACGACTTTTACACTTATACGTCCTTTTCTTGAAGTCAAAATTCATTCCCAGTCATTTTAATGGAAAACTGCTTCGTTTATATGACTTACACTTTCGGTTATACGTCGTTTTTCTGTAAATTTTCTGTGCCACTCTTTATTCTCCTGTATAGAACGTCTAAGAAAGGATGTAAAGAGGGATATACCTTTAATCACCTTCCTTTAAACACGCAATAGACAGTTTTGAAAATCTTTGTCAGAATACGAGTGAAAAAATACTTCATGAACTTAATTCAATCCGTAATACTGTGATTGGTGATCACAGACAAACAGATGATTGTGAAAGATTTCTTTTTTATTCCAATGTCTGCATGGAACATAAATAACAGCATAACTGGTGGGAATGTGCATTATATTAAGATATGCATCATTTGAGATATAGTACAATAAGGGTATGATTTGTTTCGCTTTCATGATACCTTTTATTTTTTTAAATTTAGTTATCGTTCTGATTGTACTATTGTTTTTGTACACCTTTCATGTACAGAAACTTAAAATTATTAAATTCTCATACATTTACATTAATAGCACTAACCTGTAATGTAATGTTTCAGTTATACGTCTTTTCATGTATACGTCGTTTATATCAGTCCCATGAAAGACGTATAACACTTTAACGCGCAGTGATCCCGCTCTGGGAACCCAAACTCTAACGTTTTAACTGTTGCCAGTCACGAAGAATAGATTTGATTTCTATAAAAATAGTTGCGAGTGACAGAGCTCCACAAGAATCCTTTACTTTTTAGCACGCCCTTTCCCGTAAAAAAATGGTCACGATTCTTTTTAACAGCACTGACATCTGCTGAAAAATGGAAGAATTCGAGAACTGCTGGATAGATTGCCCAATGCTGAAAAAAAGGGCAGCCATTGCCATCGCTCGACTTAACTACCGGCAAGATGGCGGACGATTGAAACGTTCATCGCGTGCCACAGATCCAGAGACCCTTTTTTGACGCAGCTGGCTGTGCGTGCACAGCCAGCTGCGTTAAAAAAGGGTCTCTGGATCTGTGGCACGCGATGAACGTTTCGATCGTCCGCCATCTTGCCGGTAGTTAAGTCGAGCGATGACAACGGCTGCCCTTTTTCCAGCATTGGGAAAGGGTTGCACCTCAAAGGGATAAACGGTGCTTATATTGCTTAAAGCAGAGTTTCTCAAACTGTTCTCCGTGCGAGGTAGAAACTGCTCGGCGGATAAATGTGTAGCTGCCATAGCCTTACACACGAGAATTCACACAAGATGTTCCGTAAAACTCTACAAGGTTCTCCGCCAAAATTTAAAGACCCTCAAAGTGCTCCAAAAGTTTGAGAAACCCTGGTTTAAAGTGCTTGGTCATCACATTAAAACTCAGCGGAAATGTAGATTTTTACTAGTACGTATCAGTTTGATTTTCCTTCTCTTATTATACAGGCATCGAAACACTCCTGCAAGACTTCAAGAAGCTGCTGTTCACCAGCAAAGACAGCGACCTGACCATCAAAGTCGAAGGCAGCACCTTCAGAGCTCACAGGTGCATTCTGGGAGCGCGGTCTCCTGTTTTCGAGGCGATGCTGGAACACGACATGAAAGAAAAGGCCACCGGAGAGGTGAAGATAAAAGATGTGGATCGGGAAACCTTTCCGGATTTCTTGCGCTACCTCTACACCGGCAGGATATCCGGCATGACCTCAAGCAAAGCCCTCCTCCTGTTCGCAGCGGCAGACAAGTACCAAGTGAGCCAACTCAGGCAGGAGTGCTTAGAGTACATGAGGGAGAACTTGTCGGTTGAGACGTTTGGGGAGGTCATGAGCTTGTCGCTTCGGCACCGCGAGACGGAGCTGACAGAGCTGGCTACCCAGTTCTTTGTGAAAAACGCGACGGAAATCGTCCGGTCGCCCAGCTGGCAGGAATTCCTCAGCGAGAATGTGACTGTGGGTAACGAATTGTTCATGAGACAATTAGAAGCCAGCAAGAAACGATCGCATGTTTTCAAGGAATGATTCGACTGGAATGCCAACTTCAAACCTAGAATTTATGTAAAATACATTGGTACTCACAAAAATAAGAATTGAACATAAATTTCTAGAACAGCATTTTGTATTGAATGATCTAATACAGTATGTAGGTACGCAGGGTTTCTCAAAGGGGCAAACTGTAAAAGGAGGTATGGTACATAATAAGGAATCAAAAACTCCATTTTCATCTCTCAGTTGACACTTTGCGGTCGTTTGAATTTAGGCCGCATTCGTAACGAGTTTCTATCTAAGATGGCCGTAAAGGAAACTGGGTACATTCAGTTTCTAAACTAGTGCGGTATACAAAACTGAGTGCGGTTAGTTTCAAACTAGGTAAATTGAGCACGAAGCAGGTTCATCCAGTTGTTGAGAAAATGCACTTGCTGCACGTTGTTTTTGTTTTGAAATGGCATCCCTTGTTACGGAAAAGTATGTTGTTATGAAAAGTATTTTACGTTGTGTATATTGCTGAAGCTGCGAATATTATTTTTTCGGAAGAATATTCATGCGTACGTTAGAAATTGCAACGAAAGTACATAATTTTTCAAAATTAATCAGTTTCTTGTATTTTTCATTTTAGTAAATTCAAAAATGCATATTTTAGTGTTGAGATTGAAGTTGATTTAAACCATTATTAGCGAAATTTGAACTTCTCTTGCTAAATACTTTAGAAAAATGAAGTTTAAGCTGAAATTTCTAAATTTTGATCTGTGCACTTCAATTATGGTCTATTTCTTTAAAAAATCCTGTTGATTTTATATTGCGTATGTACTAAAAACTCTCTTTAGAAAAAATAACAGTCGCGAATTGTAAACAAACACGTCTCCTAGGCGACGAAACTAAATAAACTGAACTTGTTCGTTAAGGCAAAAGAAACTGGTAGCCACTGATAGCACTAAACACACGCATTCCAGTTTTCTTACGAAAACTCGTGCAACGAGTTTGTCGTTTACGAATGCACCCTTAGATATAACAGTCGTATTGGTAGGAATCTGTACATTAAACCTCTGTTGATGTCATACACAAAGATGATCATTGTTATGAAGCAAGCTTAGCTAGTAATCAATTAACAGTAACTTTCAAGAAGTAAGTTTATGGGTACCCATGGAAATCTTTCTAAGAGGAGGGGGCAAACTTAAAAAAAAATAGAGGAGGGCATTTTAATTCCAATTTTTGCTTTCTGATACAATTTCATTTGCATCAAAAGACCATATGCTAAAATTCTAGGGGAGGGAGTGTCCTACCTCCCCCCCCCCTCTTATGGGCACCCGTGAGTAAGTTGTTTCATCACATGAAGGCAACTCTTATTAACTTTTCAGCGTTTCAGAGAGGAGGTTTGCTGTTGACTTTAAACATTTGCGGTCGTTTAAATTTGGAAGTGGGTATCGTACATTAAATCGGAATTAATTTCAAGAGACTATGCTCTCTGCGACGGGTCCTCCTTTGCTTGACAGCAAGCAGCTTTCGTAATGTATTTCAAAAGTGGTAGATAATCAAAGTCAAAGATTTGCTTAACCAAAATTTAATCCATTACAATCATTTAAAACCTGAATATAAAACTATTTTTTAATTTGAAAATCGCATTTTCCTCATTAAAATATATATTGATAACCCAAAGCTGTCAGGCAGAAGGGAAACCTGTCACAGAGAGCTATGCTCGTCGAAATGCTCTGTGGTATCTGAGAGCAGATGTATGACCGGAACTATACTGTTTGACTACCAATTTCACAGAAACTTAAACACCCGATTTAGAGGCGGAAACTGGCACGTCCATTATTTCTTCGGGGTACCAGTCAGATATGCACTTGCCGCTAAATTATTCAGACGCAATTTGCAAGAAATATTGCGATGATATTTTTAACTTTATAATGAATCAGTCAACTTTATAATGAATCAAAAAACTCAAACCAGATTGCTGATTTGTAATATAAATAAAGGATCTACAATATCCGCTCGCTTTTACCTCTCCTCGACCGGTTTCTTTGGATTCACCTTTACTTGCAGCTTGCCAATATTCCATGCCAAACGCAGTCAGACAGTATAGCAAGAACAATCCTGACGAAGATTCTGAAACAGGTTTAGTAAGCGATTTTACATAGATTTCAATTCAGAAAAATTATTTTATGGAACTAAAAGACAAATACGGTTTACTCATGGATTATGATGCACTTTCCGAACAGCATTTATGATGGTAAAGTATAGTTAGAATAAGGCAGACGGAGATCGTAAAAAAGTTTTAATACAGATTTCAATTTCAATGAAGTGTTTTCTGGAGCAAGGAAGGGAAATAGGGCCAACACATCTTATGATACACTTTCCAACATAATAGAACAATGAAGACAAACAGGGCCGATGCATGGATTATGATACATTTTCAAAAGTAATGGAACAAGGGAGACAAATAAGGCCAATATGTGGATAATTATGTACTTTCATACTTAACGAAGCAAGAAGACGAATAGTTCCGAAGCATGGCTTATGATATGGTTTTAATATTAACATTTTAGTGCGAATTTAAAATTTGAAAGTGCTTTATATTTTCTTTTTCTTTCTTTTCTTTCTTACTACCATAAAAGGAAATCTTTTTCGGTCCCATGCGCTCTTGTTAAATCCCTTGCGATTCAGGTGAAAACCTATTTTACTGACAACAGAAAAAAAAAAAAATCTTTTGTAGATGAAACGTTATGGTTTAGTATGTATACAAATATATCGATAATTTTATGATCTGCTTTGGTTCTTTACTTTAGCATTGCTATCATTGAAATAAGATTAAAATTAAAAAACGTTTATCAGTTTGATGTGCATTTTTGAGCGGATTTTGCCATGGAAACTACCGATACTAAAAGATAAAGGAGTGTTTTTACACGGATAAGCGATAAAAATTTCAAATATTTTATTTCTGTTATGTTATATTGAACAAAGAAAAGTTTTCAATTTTTATTTCTTAAAGCGTTTTTGCCTATCACTAAGCAGCTTGTGTTAAAGAATGTAAGAAATCATTGTGAATTTTCTTAACTCATGTCATATATCATCGATATATGACATTACTAAAACAATCCAAAATCATAGCAATTTTCTATCTATAAAGAGGTGTTTTTTTTCGAAAAGAATAAATTTTTATCTTACAGTTTTACAAGTAAAAATTTGTGTTAGTATATGTTTCCTCGTAAAACATCCATAGGCTCACTGATATCTGGATTGAATTACAAAATGCAGAAATTGGTAAGTCTCTCATAATACATATTTATTATTATTATCATCATCATTATAAGCTGTTGTTGTTGTTGTCATTGTTATTTTCATTAAGTTTCTTCTTTGTTTGAGGGTGTAGTTCCGAAGAACAAAATCTCCCTCACGGTCTTGGTACACACATTAAATAAAATAATGTGATTGCGGGAAAAAATTTAGGATGATTCCTTTCAGCTGGACTACACACTAAAGTAAATGAAAACACGGTGCCTTTTCGGGGCACTGTGTTTTCATTTACATTTCATTGTTTGCCTTTTCGGGGCACTCTTCTTGACGTTTCTGGAGGGGGGAGGGGGGGATTAAACGTGGAACTGCACAGCAAAAATTTTCGAAGAGTGACAAGTTCTGGAGAATTTTCGATTTGAAAATTTTTTTCGAAAACTTTCATAGCTGATAAAGTTTTATTGTTTCTTTCAATGTATGGTACAGCTTGTAAACAAGACATTGTAAAATTTTTGAAACGGTTGACGTGCTTAGTTTTTTTGTATTGTGTAAAATCACATAGTGATTACGTTATATTTTTCACAGAGTTTAAAGCAACTTATGAAAACAGAACTCAAATTGGAAAGAATAAAATTCAGAGTGTCTCATGTTATCTTATATTGAACTGAGGCTTTTACTAAATTTAAATGAGCGTTTACATGCCGCTTTATTTTAATGTTATTATCCCTTTATCTTAAAAATGTATCTAAAACGAAATCCATCTATTCCAAAATTTTCTATCTACAAAGTAATTTATTTGTATATATATATGTAATGAAAACTACATTTAATTCATTTCATCTCTGTCGGCTTAAAATAAACAAACTAATACTCTCTATTAGAATACTAGTTACGAAAGTAACAAAATCCGGTACTAATAAGACAAAAACTGCAAACTAATCAGTTAGAATGTCCGCGTACTATGATGGATAAGTTTTTTTTTTCCCTGGCTCCGTAGTGAAAAGTTTTTTTTCTTTAAGTTTTTGGTTTTTAGGCAATGTCTCGGTGGACAACAAATCTACGGTTGACTTGTCTTTATCTAATATCCACCCATAGGATCTGAAAGTGCACCTCATGTTAAATACAGTGCATAAACAATAACAGTATGTATCTCATACCTCTTCCTTAGCATAACACCAAGTCGATTGAAACAAATTAAAAAAAAAATCTAAATAGAAAATGTTATGCGCACAAAATTTGGCCATCTCTATCCGTATAATGTCACTTTCTGAATCTCATTTTATTTATTTATTTAATTTTTATAGCATATTAGCTTTAAGAAATGCGTGGTTAAGGCGTTGGACTCGTAACCGGAAGGTTGCGGGTTCGATACCGATGTACCACTAAAGACCACCGTGTACACGCGGTGTACGTACACGTTAAATCCGGGGTTACGAAAGTCCTCTCGGCGGTCGCTAGCAGTTTCCGAGGAGTGCCAATATTCAGAAGTCCCCCACCTTCTGATGAGGTTCCAAATTGTGGTTGGGTTCCAATTGGTTCCAAATTGGAAATTCCGGGAAGGACATATATGTAGCTCCAAGCGACATATTCAGTGACGCGAGCTGTCCTCTCCTGGCAAATAAATAAATAAATAAATTAGAAATGCCATAATATACAAGGGGCATTAAAAAAGTAAGTTACACTCGAACAATGTAGGTCGAAAACACTTTATTGAGGAGTGCGCTGCAATAAAATATGACACACATACAGCACACTCTCTACATAATCTGCCAGTCGCTGCAGACATTTTTCCGAACGTTCCATCAATCTTCTGATGCCTTGACGATAGGATATCGCTCCTTGGTCCCGGAGCCAACTTAGAACAGCTCTCTGAACCTGGCCATTGTTGGAAAATTGTCTTCCACCCAAATGCTCTTTGAGCTTCCCGAACACGTGAAAGTCACATTGCGCCAGGTCGGCACTGTACGGTGGATGCTGCCAGAGCTCCCATCCAACGCTGCGAACCAAATCCTGTGTTGTGCGTGCCTTGTGAAGTCTTGCATTGTCATGCAAGAGGACAATGCCTTTGCTTAAATTTCCACACCTCTTCCCCAAAGTTTCCCCATCTACGAGTAAAGTTCTGGTTACTGTTTTTTTTCGATTGTGAAGGAATTGTCTACATCGAGTTTATGCAGCAGGGAACAACCATTAATGCTGAGTTGTGCTGCGAAACACTAAGGTGCTTGCGCAAAGCTGTGAAGAATAAGTGGCGTGCAAAGATAAGAACAACACAGGATTTGGTTCGCAGCTTTGGATGGGAGGACTGGCAGCACCTACCGTACAGTCGCGACTTGGCACCCTGTGACTTTCACGTGTTCGGGAAACTCAAAGAGCATTTGTGTGGAAGACAATTTTCCAGCAATGGCCAGGTTCAGACAGCTGTTCTAAGCTGGCTCCGGGACCAAGGAGCGATATTCTATCGTCAAGGCATCGAAAGTTTGGTGGAACGTTCCGACAAATGTCTGCAGCGACTGGGAGATTATGCAGAGAAATAGCGTGCTGTATGTGTGTCATATTGTATCGTAGTGCACTCCTCAATAAAGTGTTTTTGGACCTGCATTGCTTGAGTGTAACTTACTTTTCGAATGCCCCATGTATTTGCGCTTTCAGGAATAAAAACTTATGCATCTCGACTGCCCATGAAGCTGTTAGAATTGATCCAAGATTTGGAGCAATTATAAAACTATACACTGACGCATATGCAGTAAAATTATACTCAAGAGTCAGCTGCCATTCCAAAATTGAATTTAATTGCATTTATGCATGTTTGCAAAGGTTCTGTGATTCTAGCTCAAATATTCATTGAGTTTTTCCATTAAGTAATGTAAATTTAAACAAAAATGCTTCAATTGTGACCCCCAGTCTCAACCTACACAATTTTTGGTTTCCATATCACTTCAGCGATCTTTTTTTCTCCCCTCCCAATTGTAGGCCATTTCAAGGAAGAATGAAGATACAGAAATCAGAGTGATTGTGAAAAAAGAAAACGATTAACTGCACGACTTGTGGAATTTTCAACAAACTCCTTTGCACATTTTTTGAACCTATTTGGTGATATACCCTCGAGAATGGTTTTTTATTATAAAGACGGTGAAATTCATACGGACGACTGCAGTATCAAGTGGACAATACGCAACATATTCTGGTTTCCTCAGACGCTTGACGTTGAAATATGCTCTCCCAAATTCTGTATTGCAGACATAACTTGGAGGTTAAGAGCGTTCCCGTGGGGAAGGAAAGTGACGAAATTTAAAAACACACACGATTGGTTCGGAATTGCTTTGTGCGCATGTGGTCCTGCGAATATATTGGACTATAAACCATTCAGCATTCGCTTTAGCATAATTGGAAAGAGTGGAGAAGTAGCAAATTCTGTGCCAGATAGACGGCAAAGATGGTACGTTACGGATAAGTTACTTAAAAGCCAGAAGTTAAAATCCAGGAGAGAAGAAATAGCACCCGATGATGTTCTGACAATTGTATGTGAAATTCAGAACGAAGAGCTAGCGAAATCAGAGACTAAATTTGGTAAGTGTACCTGTATTCTTAAATGAACTCGAACTAAGAATATGAAGCTACTGATGCGAATCTATAAAACACATATATATCTATATATAAATGCCTATGGGTGTGTCTGAAAAGGTGTCCAAAACTTTATGAGCTGATAAAACGCATCTACACGAGCAAATTTCGTCATAGAAGGTATGGGTACAAAGCAAATGGCAAGCCGCTAGATGGCGCTGTAAATAGTATAAAAGGTTGGTCGGAACACAAGCGGTCTGAAGTTGAAAGGTAGTTTTCCACTAGCAGATTTACAGAATTAGCGCAAGAATGAGAGGATGTATTCCAGAAAACATTGTATTAGCAGCAATGGAATTGATGCACATGCTCAAAGAAATTGCTCAATAGAACGTCTCCTGGCTGTAATGCAGCCTCACACCCACGGGATAGGGACTGACGCACTTAGCAGGTCCATATAACCAGTCATCCTCACGACGATCCACGAAAGAAGACGTCTTTGCATGCGGACCGACACTTTCATCCCATTTATAACGCCATCTTTCAGCATTCAAGTTTCCATGTTCTACGCCACCAAGCGGCTCGCCGTTTGCGTTCCGCCCAAACTTTCTATGACAAAATTTGCTCGTGTTGATGCATTCTATCACCCTATAAAGTTTTGACCACTTTTTCAAACTCACCCTGTATATAACGTCATTTGCGTCGAATATCAAAGCACCCTGCTTACGCACCAAATTCTTAGATAATTAGCGGCAGAAAGTAGTAGATATTGTAGGCTGCCTCCCATATTTTAGAGAACCGCTGGATTTCTAAAAGTGTACAGAATCTAATCTTAAGGCTACTACACAAGTAACTACTAGTCTGAAAAGCATACGAGCAAAATATCTTTGAACAAGCATGCAAAATTGCACATCTCCCTCATAGTCTCTACGTGGTGCAAGCTAGCATGAGAAGCCCCAACTTGTTCTTGAACAGTGATTATTTCCTCATTGCGAAAAAGAAAATAACATAAAACAAATACTTCGTTCAAAGGTTAAAGGTGTGGAAGCAGTGGCGTAGCCAGAAATTTTTCATGGGGGGGGCATCAATTTTTCATGCGACTACTTCAACTCATTTATATGTATAGGGGAGTGTGATAAGGAAGTGAAGAATGTACAATTGAATGGCAAAAAATTTCTCACGGGGGGTTGACCCCCTAACACCCCCTTTGGCTACGCCACTGACTGGAAGGAAACACTTATCTCACCTAACCCTATTGAGCAAGTTGAAAATATATCCTAAAAATTTGCTAGAAAGTTCATGCATGGAGGAAAAACTTTATTTGAAACCACTTTTCCTTTTTATACCACTGATGAAAAAGCAAGATGGGTCATAAAAAGTGCTTTTATACAGCGTGACTTTTCATGCTGTGCTACAGCATGAAAAGTCATGCTTGCAGAAATATGGCTTCTTCAAACACGCAGATGAAAATTTGAACAATCTGCAAGCCGTTATCAATCACTGTGCTTACACTGGCAAAAACAAAATCACAAATTCTCAAGTATTCTTGCATAAAAAGATTGCGCGCACACGATTGTTAATTTTGCAGTTACTTGTGTGGCCGATTTAAAAGACTTATAAATAAATCAAAATTGCTTTTACTAATATTAGCCAATATGTTATAAATATTATAATGGGAACAAATAAAAGTAAACATTTTTAATTGCCAAGCAATATACTAAATTGTTTGTTCAAGCATTATAATTTTCATTTTTTACTTCTTTCAGTACAATTCACAGGGGGAAGCAAGAAAAATGGGACGTGTGCGCACCAATCTCTCACACGGCGCAGCATATTGTTGCGTGATTTCTGGGTTCGTCGTTCTAATGTCCAGTAGCTGCAGAAAGTTCTAGTAAAGAGTCCACTTGTCAGGATGAAATACGAACTTTATTGCTTCTAGAAATCCGTCGCACAATCAGCTATACAAAATTTACAAGTACAGACAGCTCGTAACGTGCTTATAACCGTCTTCTTAGTACAAAGCTTTCAAAAATTCTGTATTTCTCGCACAAAATAAAACACTTCCCCAGGCAAGAATTCAGTTGAAACTTACGAGGGAAATCATAATCAGTCCTTCAAGGCTCAGCAACGAAGAATTTACACACATCTCTCAAACACAAAGCTTCAAAAGCACACGATTTTTCTATTCCAGTTTAAATTACTCAGTTTTTTTAAAAATATAAATTAGCTTTCCTCACCACCAGATACCTTGTTTTTCGGAAATAAACTTTCAACTACCTTAGTAAATCTGATAAAACCAATGTCATCAATTACAATTACTTGAAGCATTGTTCGCAATTTTGACGAATGTAATATTTTTAAAATTTTATTTTTAATATTTTAATATTTTAATTATAATGTAACATTTTTTATTTTAGTAATTCTTTTTCACATATTTTCGTTTATTTCTAACATCTAATAAGAAACAGAAGAAAAAAACAAAAAAAAAAAGAAACGATAATTTACCCAATAATAAACATCGAATAAACATCTAAAATATTCGTTATATTTGCGATATTTAAAGCAAAACCATCAATCAAATTTCTGCTGTTAAAGAATTTATAAATTTTTCATAATTTCCTTTGAGATTGAATAATCCACAAAACTACAAAGGAATTCTAATAATTGCGTTCTTTAAGGCTGCAATGTGATCTTCGAGTGAAAATAAATTTAACCTGTCCATGGCAGAAAATCCCGTTCGAAAAAATAATGGTAGTCTAGATGGTTGATCTCTCACAGTGATCCCAAGGTATTCCCAAAACATTGACCTTCTCTTTTAGAAGGTAGGGCAAATAAAAGTGGCCCGGACAGGTGGATACGTTTGGACGTGAATGCTAGTAGAGATCAGCCTGGTTTTAGTCCTATCTGGCCACCCAGGTCACCCGATCTGTCTGTATGCGATTCCTTTTGTGTGGAACCCTCAAGTCTAAGGTGTATCGCAAGAACTCGCCTTCAAGAACTGCAGCAGAACATTTCTGATAAGATTGCAGCAGTCCAGCTTCGATTTGTCTCAAGCAACTGGATCACAAAGGTCCAAAAGTGCCAAGAGGTGGATGGTGGTCGTTTTCAACATCTGCTTTGCGCATGTTAGCGAATTATGTAGTACTAGCCGCCTCCGGCGACCAATTGGTTCGCCATCCTAATAAATCTTGTTCGGAGAGTATCCTGTTTCTCACTGGCTTCCTTGGCACTGAAATCTCTCAGATTCTGAATTAAATTTAAAATTAAGATGGTTGCAAACAGGAGCTCCCCTAGGGTAAGTAGCGCCCCCTGCTATCGTCAAAAAGACGACCCCTTTTATGCTCTACTTAGTTTTTGAGCTGGAAACGATGCCCCTTCGAAACCGGCGCCCCTATGCGATGCTTACCTTGCTTGCCCTGTCGGACCGCCCCTGGTTACAAAAATAAGATGGTTTAATGATAAAAACCTACAAAAAGGTACGAATTATTTTCGTCCTATTAATTCCGAAGAGCTTCTGGATATATTGACCGTTAAAAAAAAAAAAAAAAAAAAAAAAAAAAATTGAAAAAGGGGGGGGGGGGAGTGGAAGAAAATCTGAAACACTTTCAGATTTTAAAAACGCACTAAAGCGCTAGATATTAAAAGCGTATCATAATCCATGCGTCTTCCCTGTATGATTATTCATGAGTGTGATTAAACAAAATTAAAATTGATATTCCTAACATCCTTTTTCTGGATGCAATGCAATAAAAAGAAAAAAAAAAGAAAACTGCGCACAAAAATGCACAATTCGAAAACAAAATTAAAATTGATATTTCTAACATCCTTTCTCGGGATGTAATGCAATAGAAATAAAATGGCGAAAGCTGCGCAGAAAAATGCACAATTCGAACTGAATGAAAGTTTCAAAAACTTATTCAGGTGTATTCTTTATCCAAGTCAGGAGTAGCAGAAGATTAAATGATGTTTAGTCATTATTTTAGCATCATTTAACGATATTCTAAAAGTTTGCGCCATCTGTCAAGGACTCGGTAAAATAAAAACTCAACCTTTTTTTGGGGGGGTATAAAAGATAGCATTTTTTTTTTTTTGTATATTATAGGAACAGTGGTTGTTTTTTTGCGCGCGATAAAAAGAAGCTTATATGTTAATCCAGGACTTAACTATCTTTATTCCAAATTCATCCAAATCCGTCAAACCGTTTCAGCGTGAAAGGGAAATAAATATATCAGGTTGTAACGAAAGTTTTCCGCCAGATTTGCTTGAGTCAGCTCACGCAGTACCCAGCTATTGACCTTATATGTCAAGTTTATGCGATGCTTAGCGCCACTAATGGACATGACACTAAAGTCTAACTCTTTTAGCTAGCTCTCGTGGATGAATATTTTATCTTCTTCCACAAATTCTCGTAGTCGGGCCACATCAGCATCAGTAGTCCGGTCAGAGCGCTCTGCTTCTTTAATATCCTAGTCCTCGTTTTTGAACTTTCGGTGCCAAATCTTCACAGTGTCATATGATACAACAGTAGTACCTTAAGCTGTACACATGATTCAGTGTCATTCTGTAGCTGACCTTTTGCGACAGAACTGAGAGTAAATGATGGATCAATCTGGTAGCGTGGTAGTTCCATTTCAGAAACCTTATACTTAATCATAACGATATTGTTTTACGGATTTCACAACACAGTGCTCTAAAACAAGTCTTTTCTTTCAAATAACAAAAATCGTTTTACAAAATATTGGCAAAGACACCAACGCGAACTGTTTGTTCAGTCAATACTTGGAGTGGCGGAAAACTTTCGTTATAACCTAATACATAAGATGCATAGCTGCCAACTTTCCCGATGCATAGCTGGCATAGCTGCCAGCTTTATTTAGAATTAAATTGTTAGCGTTTTATTAAGTATAAATTGATAAATAAAAATTAGTGGTGGAAAATCTCTCGAAAAAATCGGGAAAGTTGGCAGCTATGATACAAAAATTCACATTTATACACTAGCAGGATTCCCTTTTCTTCACTCTGATTCTTTGTAACCTGGAACTCTGTTCTACGGGCCACTTTCATTTGCTCCACCCTATATTTCTTAAATATGTAGCATTTGTGCAAACCTAGGATCTCTGAGACGTATTCTCCCTCCTGCGTAACAGCTTTGGGTTTCTGATAATGTATTTTAATCAGAGAAAAAACAAATTTTAACGTTCAAAAAGAGTATTTAATTCAAATTAATAAATTTAATTGTGTGTGGTTAAACCCTTCAGCCTAGCTCTTCCTCAAAATCACGGTCTAAGCTTTCTTCCTCTATTTTTCGCGCCCGTCATATTTCCGGGCAATAGTATTCAAATGTTATTCGCCAGAAAGATAAGACAATTTCAATTCTTATGCACGGATTTTTTTATAACTCATTTTACACTGCAGATGATAATACTGGACTGTTTTTAACTTGATTCTGATATAGTTTATTTTTAAATAGTAGATGGTAGCAGTACTCAAGTAGATGTATTTGTGATATGCATTGTGCAATCTTAACACTCTTTTTTACTTATGTTCTAAGAAAACTTTACGAATGTTTATTTATCTTACAAAGTAAGTTTAATAAAATTCTCCTTTAGTGCTTAAAACAATGATTCTCTGCTTACTAGAAAACACGCATTCAGTCACAATAACCCTGAATGTTGGCTTTTCCTTGAAATTTAACTTTTTTTTTTTTTCGTCCTAAAAAAATGTCCAAAATAATTAAAACATACATTATTGTGCATACACTTATTTTTATGTAATTTTCTGGAATAGAAAAATAGGTACTTTTATGACCACTTTCTTGAAAATAATACCACTGTTAAGTAGTTGACATTTATTTTCGAAGTCGCATTTTTATGATTTTAAGTGATTAAGGATGTTAAAACTGGTGTATCTGATACCTTTATTCTGGGATGAATACAATAGGAAGACAATAGGAGAATCTGCGCAGAAAGGGTGTGCAGTCGTCTGTCACTTAGATGACGTCATTGAAACTTCACGTCGAAATGCTCTATTGATCAACGACATAAATTATAAAGTTATTTTTAACTTTATTTTTAGGTGCATATCACTGAACTATTTGCTTTTAGGAAACAATTTATTTAAAGGCAGCGCTTTGTCCATAGGTTCCGTGAATTTGTGTATTAATATTTACCATGTTACTACATATCCATACACCCTTTCAAAAAGTATTCGAGTGCAAACCCATTTTCCCATGTCGGTTCCATTATAAAATTTTGTTCTTTATAAAAAGGTAGATTATGTAATATATAATAACAACTTTTATAATATTTATCATCTGCTAACTATATTTTTCAAAAATTAATAAGTTACTAAAAATATAAATTTCTCTTTTTTATAGTTTTGTGGATTTGCTAAATATTGAAATTTTTAGAAAAATTCGCTCATTGTAGGGTTAATAAATATTTTGTGAAAATAAAAGTGTCTGTTCTTTTTATCATTTTCCTTACAAGTAACTAAACGATAAGTAATCCTACTTTAATATATCCAGTAGTAGTTTCAACTAAAAGAGACTACCTGAACATATTAATACTCCTTTCTCCTTTACAGCATTTTAAATGTACTTTATCACTTATTTGACAGATGAAAGAGAAATAGTGAAAGGAGCTAAAGCATACAAAATAGCCTATGAGAAAGTGTCCATCAGCAAAGAGTCAGAGCACTTCAATTCTGAAACGTTCGTGTCTGAGAGCTGCAGACAAGCATCAACCTCCCAAGGTGGTGACGGTAATGAACCTAACGTACCCGAAAACGATAGGAAATACAACGATGATGACTGCTCCACACTATCTTCTGACACAGAAACAGAAAGTGACTACTGCACCGTGTCATCTCATGATACAGAAACAGAAAGTGAAGAAAATGCCGTTTGTACGGAAATATAAAAAGGGATTTCTATTTTTAAAAATATTGTTTGTATTCATATTGTGAAAAGAAGGGACTCGGACTAGGACCTCCTAGATATAGACACCCTTACAACTCCTACGTCACAGTTTTTTTCACAAAGTAAAACTAATTGAAATTTCTGGTGTGTGCTACAAATATTAGAAAATATTTCATATTAAACATTAAAATTAAAATTCCTTTCTTATATAAAATTATTCATAGTGATCTATTTCCTTATCATATTATCTAAATAGTCATAGTGTAAAATTGCCTTTTGTCGTAGAGTTATATTTTTTATCTCAAATTATTAAAATATTGCTGCTCATGGGTAAATTCACCAGAAATTTTTAATAGTTTTATTTTTTGAATATAAAACTTTTTAAAAAATCTTAACGATGACGTAGGACTTTTAAGGCTTTCTATGTTTAAAGTGCTGCTCGGAAGCATGTTCTCGTAGGTAAGAACAGTGAAAGCACAAGCGAACAATATAATACGTAATTGCCAACTGCCGATTTTATCGAAATTTTTTTTTACTTTTAATTTTGACTTACCCATTCATATTTGAAGTAAGTCCAAATTCTTAATTAAAAATAAAACTGTGTAAAAAATCTCCCCATGAAATCCTGTAAGTTGTCAACTATGCATGTAGGGTGTGAGCGATAACTGGAGCGAGATTTTTGGTAGTGATAAAAGTTAAGTATATTAAATAATAAGTATAATTAAAAAGTTAGTGATAAAAGTTAAGAATATTAAAAAGAAGGTATTAAAAGTTAACTTTTAATATCTTCCTTAAAGACTTTTTTGTTTATATGTTTGGAACCAAATCCTGCAATCCGTTTTTTCTAGCAAATTTAATTTTAAATTTTGTAGACACGAAAAATCGATGAGTAACTTGAATCGAAAAATATTTTTCAGGCAGAATCTAAAAACAGGGTTGAATAAGGCTTAATTTGGTGATTCTAGGTATAACATTTTTGCGAAACCACAGTGTAATTTTCTTGTATATCTTTTTCTTTTAAAATACTGATTTTTTTATCAGGAAAAAGAGAAGAACGTTTCGAGCCTACATTTCATATTAATTACAAACCAAGTAGCACAATAATTTCCTCTGAACGTTTATTAACGTTCAGAGAACATTCCAGGATGAAGTTTTTTTTTCTTACCTGAATGTTCCTTGTTCTATACACAAGTTTCTGTAAAAAAAACGGATTCCGTAAAAATACGGAAAATGTACTGGAAAATGGTATTCCAGTACTATTTCCGCATATTTATGGAATTTTATTCCTGTAGATTCCAACAGAAATTCTGTTCCAGATAGGTGCTGACCCTTGATATACGAAAATTGTCCTTCTATTGAAATATTTTTTTCCAATGGCCAGCCACTGCCTTGGAAGGCTTTGGCCATAACGGGCCGGAATTGTTGGCCACTTTATTATGGGGGCACCTAGTACGTGGACCAACGTCACCCCCTATGAAGGGACGGACAAACGACAACCACGCCCAGTCGGGAATCGAACCCCGAGCGTCGGGAGATGAACCCGAAACCGTAGTACGGTACTTTACCCACCATACAATCTGGTCGGCCCTATATTCAAATATAAACGAAGAATTTTCTTGTTCTTCTTCAATTCCGAAGAAGTGTTTTATGGAACAGGAAAGACAAATACGGTAAACTCACAGATTGGAATACACTTTCCAAATGGTATTTATAAAGGCAGAATATAGTTAGTGTACGCCTAACGAAAATTGTTAAACATATACTACTTTAGTGCGTATTTAAAATATGAAAGTGTTTCAGATTTTCTTTCTTTGCGTGTGTGTGTGTTCCAAAACAAAGTAAAATTCCTTTTGCAAGGGGGCGGCCATTTTGAATAACAGCACCTCTGATGGTGATTTTCATATTCTGGCTAACGTCGATATCTTTAAGCTACATTTGTAGAGGCTGAATAAATCAACAATATTAATTGTAAACCGCCCGTCTTTTCATCTCATTCATTTTCAATCATCCCGTATGTTGCAAACCGTGCTAATATTGACACAATTGCAAAACCTATGGAGATAAACATAAAATTTTGCGGTTTCGGTTGCTACAAATGTTCGAACAGCTAAAGCGGATATCTTTGATGATAGCGACAGCCACAGTTCTGGGAGATTTTAATTACATCTTACCATTTTCTCAAGTATTTTATTATTTTTTAACAGGTGAAGAAGGGGAAGAACAAGCTAAAGTAAACTGCATAAAAACATCAAATGCTGCAGAACAACTGTCTGCTTTACCGAAAGGTAAGAAAAAGTAGCTCATTCTAACAGTAAACAGCAGTGGCAAATAGTCGTTAGGGGCCAGAGAGACCTAGCCCCACACTATAATTCAAAAACTTTTTCTATTATATAACATAATTATTTTAATCATTTGTTTTTACTTAAAAAATAGGCGAATTTTATGCTACTTGAAAATTATCAATTAAAAGATCTCTTAAAAGAACGCTAGATACGTTTTTCCCCTATTTCAAGCATACACTGGAGAGCACATAGTTGGCCCGAAGTTTTATAGGATTTTTCCTTCAACAACCCAGTTAATATTATCCATGTATATATTTTGAAACACCGTTTAACACATTTAAAATTTTGGGGGAATTCTAAAAATTCAGCTTAGAAATTCTTTTTTGTTACAACAGATTTGATAGTAATTCACACTGATATCTTGCTCTCCTTGCAGGGATCGCAAAAGCCCTCCAGGATTACAAGGAGTTGTTGCTCAGTGAAATGCATAGCAACATAACCATCAAAGTTCAGAACAAGGAGTTTAAAGCTCATAAAGGAATCCTGGCAGCTCGAAATCCTGTTTTCGCAGCCAAGTTGAAACACAACATGAAAGAGAAAGCCACGGGAGTAGTGACAATCGAGGACATAGATCCAAAAGCCTTTCCCGATTTCCTAGAATACCTTTACACAGGAAAAGTGCAGAATTTGTGTTCGGACAATGTCTTAGAGTTGTTTGCTGCAGCGAACATATATCAGGTCAAGGAGCTCAGAGAGGAATGTTTCGTGTACATGAAAGAAAACCTGTCTGTGGAAACATTTTGTGGCATCCTGTCTCTGTCCCTTCGACATCATGAAAAGGAACTGATTGCACTGGCCACCCAATTCTTTATTGAGAATGCAGTAGACATCGTCAAGACACCCAAGTGGCAAATTTTCATTATGGAAAATGCAGTTGCTGCAAACGAGTTGTTCATACGACAATTAGAATTCAATAAACGAAACCAGAAATAAAATTTGTACTAAATGCTGTCTGGAAAAATTAGCGACATTTGAAACCCCTCTTGCATTTTGAAAACAAAATATGGTGTTGATGTAAACTGCATATTACTGATTTTTAATTATTAATCGCTTAGCTTGTTGAAAATAATATTAATATGATTATCAGAGTTTGTCAGTCAAAAAGCAAATAAAAATGCTGGTGAAACACTCCCTTTTATATCTAGCAGTTATTCACAATACCACAGAAGCTGCCAACTAGAGATGGCCAATGATTCAATGAGTCGAATCAGTGATTCGAATCTTGGTACTGAGTGGCTCAGTCTTTACACTCACTCTCTACTGATTCGAATCTCAAGCCCTCAAGGGAAATACATTCCAAGTGCGAAGGGAAGAAAAACTTATTTTCCCTTTGCCGTTCCCAGAGATTTTCCCTTACTCTTTCAACTCTTTTCGACTCCTTACGACTCTTTTCGGCTCTTTTCGACTCTTTACGACTCTGAGTCGATAGATGATTTGAAACAGTAAATGAGTGGGTGTGGGTGAGTTGGTCACTGAGTTGGTGCAGCAACGAATCTTTACTGATTCAGTGTTTCGCTCTGTTTCGGTGATTGTATACTATCGTTGAGATTCGTTAGTTTTTCGAATCTTCTATCGACTCAGAGTCGAAAGGAGCCGAAAAGAGTTGAAAGGATGTTTCATTTAATTGGAGGGGTTTTTTCGAATCTTCTATCGACTCAGAGTCGAAAGGAGTCGAAAAGAGTTGAAAGGATGTTTCATTTAATTGAAGTTTTTTTTTCGAATCTTTGGTGTTTCATTTCTTGGTTGGTGGTCGGATTTAAAGTTTTATCTGTCTGTGGGTGTGGAGTGGGTCGAACATCGTTTGCTTTTGGCGGGGGGCATAGGCGTTACTTCCTAAGGGCAAGAGGGGTCAATCTCCCCCCCGAAAAAAAAATTAAGAAAATCCCTCCTTCCAACTTGTCTGACTGATTTAATATTTGTTTAAAATTTAATGAAACATCCCTTTTCTACTTTTAACTTCAATATATGTCCCCCTGCCCCCACCCTCAAAAAAAAAAAAAAAAAAAAAAAAAAAAAACGGAACGTTAAGTTTACATGGTGGCGGATTTTCATGTGAAGGGAAATAGAATGAAATAAAGTTAGGATTGTGCTTGTCACTTTTAATGAAGGATACAGGGGCGGTATTAAGCGCTCTCACAAAAGGACTTTGTAGTAAGCAAAATAACATTTCGCTTTATTGCAGCAGATTTCGTTTTTTTTTTTTTTTACCTTGTTTTTCGTTTAAGGGGAATGATTTTATTTTCTTTCGTAATTCAGAGAAATACAAAATAGGGTCTAAAGCAGTGGCGTAGTTAGGGTTATTGACAGTGGCGTAGCCAGGATTTTATTTCGGGGTGGGCTGGGTATCAAATTTAAAGATAAAGTTCAATTGTAAGCTAAGTAAAGGGTCCCATTTTTTTGGGGGGGCAGCAGCCCCTCAGTAGGACTGGGCCAAAAATCGACATATCGGTTTTATTTCAACATCAAATATCCGATATTCCCATTTTCATTTCAGTGAAATCTCGAATTCGATAAAGGGCAAAAATACAGGCCGGCCAGGGGCGTAGCCAGAAATTTTTTATGGGGGGGGGGTTATGACTACTACAACTCATATATATGTATACGTCTGTATGATAATGTAGTGAAGAATATACATTTTGTATGGCAAAAAATTCCTCATGGGGGGTTATGACCCCCCTAACCCCCCCCCCTTGGCTACGCCTCTGAGGCCGGCAATAAGAAAATCCTGAGATCAATACCAGCTTGTGATGCTTTTGCTACTGCTTTCTCTCGGAAAGCTTCTTCTTCTCTCATCGCAGAAAAAACAGCTCCATGGTTTATTAGTCTAATTACCATAATTAATTAACGTATATCTCGGAACCTATCCACCGGAGCGCGTTTTTATTGATTCTCGACCCCCCCTAGACTCAACACCCCACCGATACTTAAAATTTCGAATGCTTTGACACCAAACTTAACCTTTTAATCTTACAGGCCCAGGGGGTCATACGAAGCTCCCCTATATTTTCAATTTGGGCATTTTAAACACTAGCCTCCTCCGATGGCATCTCCAAAGTCTGGAAACCATCCCAGAGCCAATTTCTACATGTTTGCAGTCCTTTTAAGCCTCAATCATGGTTAATTAGTCTAATTACCATAATTAATTAACGTATATCTCGGAAACTATCCATCGGAGCGCGTTTTTATTGATTCTCGACCCCCCCTTAGGAACTTCCATCGATACATAAAATTTCGAATACTTTGACACCAAACTTAACCTTTTAATCTTACAGGCCCAGGGGGTCATACGAAGCTCCCCTGTATTTTCATTTCGGGCAGTTTAAACACTAGTTTTACTGGAGCAAGGAGAGAGAGATGCTAACTGCCCGAGAACTCAGCGGAGAAGAAACCCGATGAATGGGTGAAGGGTGTTTAAATTGTACGGCTTTCGGCGCAGAGAGAGGGAAAATTTCTTTAGTTGTTTTATTGATTCAAGATTCGAATCACTGATTCGAATCATCGAAGTAGTGAGTGAGTCGAGATTCGAATCAGTAAAATGAGTCGAACCGCTCATCTCTACTGCCAACATGCACGAAACATAGTGCCTTTTTGCAAACAGCGCTTTCTGAAACATTTTTTGAGGAGAGTACTGCGTTCTACGGACGATAATTTTCTATTTTTAATTCAAAAATTACTCTTTGCGAAAAGTGCTTAGTTAAATACGTACATTTTGGCAGCTAGGCATCATCACACACCACGCACATATAACTGAAAAATCACTGTTATATTTGTGGAATGTGTAGTTCTTCAGACCTTTTATAATTTTCCGTAAGTGCACTAAACATTTCTGTTTTCAATTCTGTTAGATTGCTGTCGAATGGCAGTAAAGGAAGATTTTGCAATATTGGCAAAAGGAGGATGCAAAACATTATCGGTCGGAAAATTTCATTGCATCGTATATTTTAGTGTTGAACCACTTCTATGTTATACCAGTACGCAAATCATAAAGGTAGATATGAGGCCACGGCCCCTATTTGCCAACAGGATGGGAGCCATCGCACATTATATTAGAAAACTTTATCTATGTGTATATAACTACGCTAAGGAGAACCTTTGTGTCGCTTTTGCAGCACATTGCGCAAACGGAGGAAAGCGAAATTCGGCACAGTTAAAGTTCGTATAGAGGTGGTTGCGCGAATGTTTAAAAATTTATGTAATATGCTATTGCACCTTAAAAAATTAGAGAAGTAATTTTGCCTAGACAGGAATTTCTTCAGGCGTAAGTCTCTGGAAGCAAGATCGGTAACCTATGCTTGCAGTGACTTGTACCCATAGAAATTCCTATCCGGGCATCACTTTTCCACTAGCGAAGACTGCAAACAACTGTGACACTCCGGCTCCTTTCTCAGGTGACAGGCTTCTATGACACGGGACTGAAAAAACTTATTCCATGATAAAAAGGGTTGAATTTATGAAAGCTGATTTTCTACATCCTAGAAATCATACTTAAAGCTGTCGTATTCTAGCTATTGAACCTTCCAGCCGTCCTGAAACCATTATTTTCAAAATATTTAAAAGCTGTTGGACAAAAATTAATCTCAAAGTCTTCAAAACTGCGATATCTGAACCATCTACTTGAGTTATGCTCAAACTGCAGACTCAAACAGATATAATTGCTATTGTTTAGAATCAACTGCAATATTTTCTGCTTCGTATCGTGACTACTACAAGGAGCTCCTTCATTTGATCATTACCGTTTTAGGAGGTATTCCTGAAAGCGTTATCTCATTCAAAATACACTCTGCACGTTGAATGGCAAAAACTATACATGCGTTTGAAATGCTTCTGCGTAAGATCAATTTATCTATAAAGGGACCGTAATACCAGATTATTAAGCTCTGTTAAACTCGATGACTACTAATGCCATCTAGCGAGTGGAAATGAAAGCTAAATATATCTAGATTCGAAAAAAACACGGCTTAGAATACCAGATAGCAATTATGCACTGTGTTTAAGAATAAAAAGTAGAAAAAAGTTAAGTCTATGCAATAAACCCACGAACGCCCCAGGTTCGAAAAACGTAATACAGTTTTAATCAAAATCGTCGCAAAACGATGTTGCGTTATCTTTGGTAACTTTTTAAAGCTGGCTGCTTTAGCCTTCTTAAAAAAATAAATAAATAAACAAGTTTCAACTAAACAAAACGTAAAATAATTTTAGCACTGAAGAAGTGAGGATCGGAAAACAGTTCTAAAAAGACATCTTTGTGAAATGATGCAATCACAAACCAAAATATCCGAGATTTAGTTAGGACAAATACAATGAAATTTTCCGACATGACTATCATTTCATGGGAGTTCATTCAAAAAGATCTAAAACATACCTTAACTTCCTTAATACCTTAAAGATTCCCATCTAAAAGAAGATGGGAAGAAGAACGCTAAAGGTTGGCTAAAAAAATTGTACAAAACATGAGAGTCGTTTAACTCAGAGGTTTCCAACTGCCGGCCCATGGATCGCTTGCTGCCCTCGACCCCTCTTTTTTGCGGCCCGCGAAGCTTCCTGGGGAAAAAAAATTTGGAAAACCAAATTAGATACTCTTATTTAAGGAAAATAAGTTTTCTGGAAAACCCATGCCACTTTCAAACGCTGTTCATTTGCGAATAAATTTGATTTTCCTCGGTTTCCATGAAATTTAGTGCGTCCACGTGTTCTATTACACATCTTCCCTCGCTTTTCACATCCGTAAACTGGTCCGTAGACTTGCTTAACTCAAGGACAGGAACCGCCTTTGAGGTTCTTTATTTCATCTTCCCAGACTCTCAACAATAGAGCTTGATGTAATCATCCCTTCTTTAGGAGTTGCAGGCGACAGTCTCCAATTCTCAATTTGTAATTTCAAGGTTTTCATTTTAAATTTTACGCATTTTGCCAATCCATAATCCACAGTGGTTAGCACACCACTCTCTGTGGTTATGGGCTTGAGTTCGACTCCGACGTTTGCTTAGTCGTTAATTCACACTTCCCTTCATAGACGGTAACGTTCAAAATTACCCTTTTTTTTAAATCGTAATTTAATATTTATTTTTGTTTTTTATAACTTGACGGGAGTTCGTCAGTTTTGATCACCGTCTTAAATCTCCCTATAATATCCTGAGTAAGGACACGATAACATTGCGGCCCTCCATTTGACATGTGTATTCCATTGCAGTCCTCGAACATTTGTAAGTGATATAGCTGAATAGCTGAATGGGGTGTTGCTTTCATAGAATACAATAAATGGCACAAGGACGATGAGAAGCAGATGAAGTGATTAATGCTGTTTGTTAAGAATTATAGACAGAAAAATCCCAACGCCAATGAAGCAAATTTTGGCATTGTTATTTAGCATTTTCATTCATAAAACTGCGTGTGTATGTGCAGGCACGTAGCCAGGAAAATTTTTCGGGGGGTATATGAACTTATATGTGTATAAATAGACGGAATTTCATCACTAATTCAAAAATTTCGGGGGGGGGGGGGGATATATCCCGATATCCCCCCCTGGCTACGCCCCTGTGTGTGTGAGTTCTGATTGTATTATATCCTTATTCAAAAATTTATAGTGCTGTTTCATTTCTCAAATTTCAAAAGACAGTAGCGACCCGTAAATATCAATTACTATTTTTTTTTTTAATCATGATCTGTTTTCTTGTAAAATAGATTAGTTTTAGAGTTTGTAATTAACGTAAAAGAAAAAAAATGGGGAGGAGAGGGAGTTTAATAGGAATCATTATAGCATATACAGGGTGTCCCAAAAAGGTGGTAACGGACTTTAATCTTTATGTATTAGCAGAGCGATAAGTGAGCAGCGTAAATTGAAAAAATGTTCAAAATAAGGTCAGAAATAATACTCCGTTAAGAACAAATTCCTCTCGTTCATTTTCAAAAAGTGACACTTTTCAGCTCCCGTACAAAAACATTCTCACTTAGTAAAATGCGCCCCATACACTAATAAGGTGATGCATTGAATTTGAGCCTTTTATAATACAACATCACAGAGATGTCTGAAAGAAAGATGATCGGGGACTATACATGATTTTGAACAAAAACGTTTATTGCTAGAGTGGAAAAAAAGATTTTCTTTCGTAATTTCTGTACGACCCCTGAAATGAGATCATTCGACGTGATGTTTTCCCTTCGAGATACATTGAAAAGTACTTTCAAGTCAGCTTTATATTTATCTTCATATCTCTGACACTTTTTAAGATATAGTTCTCAAATTTTGTATGTCACCTCATGAGTGCATGGGGCACATTTTACTAATTGGGAATTTTTTGTGCGGGGGTCGTATACAAATTTAAAAAGTGCAACTTTCTGAAAATTAACGAGAGGAATTTTTTTCTCAAACGGAGTCTTATTTCCGACCTTATTTTGAACGTTTTTCAATTTACACTGTCACCTTATCTCTAATAGATAACGAATTAAAGAACGTTACCACCTTTTTGGGATACCCTATATAGGGTGTAAAGAACCTGCTATTACACCTTTGGTACGGGTTCAATTCCCGACATGATGTTAACTTGTCCGTCCCTTCATAGGGATAACACTACCATCCACTGGGTGACCCCATCTAATTTGCATTAGCTCCTTAAGTACTAGCGAATGCTTAGTGAGCAAGTGGTCACCCTTAGAAAAATAATATTGTAGAGGGAAAAGTTATGGTTTAGTTTTTACACAATCATATCAAAATTTCAGTAAGTTGTTTTCGTTCTCTTAGCTTGGCATTATCGACATTTAAATAGAGTATTAAAATAAAATACTTTTATCAGTTCGATATTGATTGTTGGATAGTCTTGTCATAGAAACCTGATACTAAACGATAAACCAGTGTTTCTAGATAAATGCGTAATGAAATTTTATTATTTTAAGTTTGAACTTCAATTTTTATTAATGTAATGTTAAGTTATGTTGGTCCTGAGCAAATACTATTTTTTATTGAGAAGAAGGGGGTGCGTTTTTGACCATAAGTAAGCTTTTGTGCTAAAAAAAGCGAGCAATCATAGAATCATTTTTTTAAAATGAAGAGCATAGTTCATTGATATAAACCATTTAAGGACAATTAAAATTCATAAAAAAATTTGTATGCTTCAAATCATGATTTTTTGATGAAGATAATCAACTTTTCGAATATCGTTTTACAAGGAACTCTATGTGCAACTGTGTGTGCTCATAAGACATCTATTGGCTCAGTAACGGACATCCAGACTGAAAATTTGGTAAGTCTTAAAATACACGTTTATTATCAGTATCATTATTATTATTATTATCATCATCATCATGCAGTTGCTTCTTTGCTTAAATCGTAATCTTGTTCTATCTTCTCATACAGTTTATTTAACTTATGAAAGTTGAACATAAATTTGAAAGCATTAAAGTCGGAGAGTGCATCACATAAACATAAGCTGAATTGAGGCTTTTTTTATTTTAAAAATCTTTCACATGTCACTTCATTTTAATATTAATTATTAAACATACTTAAAAGGGTGTTTAGAACAGTGGCGTATGCAGACTTCCTTCAAGGGGGGTGGGGGTATAGATATACAACTTTGTGTTAAAATGCATAATATTTAAACTAAAAATTGAAAATTTAGGACATTTTGTTAAACAAATTTTGACAAGAGGGGGGGGTTCAATCCCCCCTTCTATACGCCACTGGTCTAGAACGAAATCCATCTGTTGCAAAATCTTCTGTAATTCTATTTGCAATGATGAAAAGCAAATTCATTGTGCTTCATCTAATGCTTATATAAATAACTACTTCTATTGTCTACTTTTAAGATAATAGTTACGATTATATAGAATTTCTAGTCGCGGAAGTTGTTTAGTTCAATAGTTAAACAAAAACCGTAATTTCCAAAATTCTTTGATTCTGAAAATGAAAATGCATACTTTGAAACAAGCGAGACTATTAGTTCACTAAAGCTTTTGGAAATATACTTATGTTGTTAAAATATATCTCCATAGTAAAAAATATTGAAACATTTAAGTCATAATGGTGAATAAAGTATTTTTCAATATACCGTAATTTTCTCCCACATGACCTTACTGGTTTATGCACATTAGGATGGAGCCGAAAAACTTTATTTCAAAATTCATACTGCCTGAGTCATTAAATGGCGCGAAATTGCTAAGAACAAATTGTTTCCAAATTTCAGCTCAAAACAGTGTCATCTTCAGGTTCCACAACTCAAGCGAATATATTTCTAGATTATTTTTATTAAAATAATAATATTTAATAATAATAATTAATTAGTCATGCTTTCATTATTAAATTGCTTTATTAATACGTAATTATCACATGTCAGTGCTGGAAATCGTAGATATATAAGCAAACGTCAACTTAGGTTCTGATTCAGAAATGGAATATACCTCATAAAATGATGACGATTTCGTTAGTCAGGAAACCAAATGTCGGAAAACGACTGGCGATGAGATTAACTAAATCTATAAGACAGACCAATTGCCCGAACTAGCCGTAGTTCTTGATAGAGCAGGTGTATCGGAGTATTAATTATTCAATTAATTAATTAAACGTAATTATTTCAATAGAAATTCATAAAAGACTAAAAAAGACACTGGGAATATATTCGCACGAAGTGTGGAACCTGAAGATGGCAATATTTTGAGCTGAAATTTGAAGTCAATTTGTTCTTACTAGTTTCGCACCATTTAATGACTCAGGCAATGTGAATTTCGAAAAAAAAGTATTTTTCGCTCCACCCTAATGCCCATGCGACCTTTATACACACTTTCTTCCCCCCCCCCTTATCTCTTTAACTGTACTTTTTCTAATTTCAGGTTGTTTCTTATACGAAAGTGGATACCCATGGCCCTTCGACCAGAGAAGTTAAGATAAAGAAAGGAAAAACCAACATCTCTGCAAGAGTTGAAAATTTTTCAACTAAACTTCTTTCAGTTTTAAAAAGCCATTTTTGACATGGCCTTCAGAAAGCCTGCTCATTATTACAATTACGGTGAAATTGAAATAAACGACTGCAGTGTCAGATATACAATACGCGATATATTCTGGTTTCACGAGGTGCTGAACACTGAAATACCTTCTCCGACATTCAGCGCCGAAGAAACAACATGGAGGTTAAGAGTTTTTCCATGGGGAAGGAAAACGCCGGACACACACGGTTGGCTCGGAGTTGCTTTGTGTGCATGCCGCCCTGCTGATATATTGGACGGTAAATCGTTTAGCGTTCGCTTCAGCTTAATTGGGAAGAGTGGAGAAGTAGTAAGTAGTTCTGTCCCATGTAGACGAAAAACATGGTACGTTACAAATAGGTTGATTAGAAGCCAGAAATTGAAATCCGAAAGAGACGAAATAGCGCCCGAGGATGTTCTGACAATCGTTTGTGACATTCGTAATGA
This sequence comes from Cheiracanthium punctorium, assembly GCA_038373885.1. Lineage (NCBI taxonomy): Eukaryota > Metazoa > Arthropoda > Arachnida > Araneae > Cheiracanthiidae > Cheiracanthium > Cheiracanthium punctorium. Next base: position 397,968 of record JAWZYV010015005.1, on the reverse strand, counting down.
GATGCCAGAGAAATTAAAGAATGTATCTGGTAAGTATAACTGCATTCTTGAACTAAGAATATAAAGCTATTGATGCGAGTCCGTAAAACAACATAACTAACTGTACATGTACAACTGCATCCAATCTTACCACACCGCTTTGCGCTTCGAATTCTTTGCTATATGGCAGTGAAAAGTGGAGATTAAGACCAGCAGAAAATGTCTGCTACGGGATGCTTGCGTGTTAATATTCAGATTGGTGTTATGAGGGGAGTTTTGACTACTTACTATATGACTACTATAATGTACTTACTATACATGCTTTTTAACCCTCTGAAGCGCTACCATTTCCCAATGCTTTGATTCTGAAGTTCATCGCGTGCCACAGAACGGTTGAGTCTAGAGATCATTTTTTGACACAGCCGGCTGTGCCAATGATCTCTAGATCTGTGGCACACCATTAACGATTCGATCGACCGCCAACTTACGGGTAGTTAAATCGAACGATAGCAACGAATGTCCTTTTTCAGCATTGGGCAGTCTCTATCCAATTGTTCTTCGGTATCAATGCATTTCCACCGTATTCTATGTTTTCAGCAGATGCCGTGCTGTTTAAAATAATCCTGGCAACTTTTGTTCCTGGTAATTTTGCCAAAAATTTAAGGTAACATAAAGCTATTTTAAAATTGTGGTAAATGATAGAAATTTTAGAAAATATCTTAAGTCCAGAATAAAAATTAATATACCTTTCTGATAAAAAATAATTTATTATGATCTATTTCTATATCATATTATATAAGTAGTGATAGCTAAATTTTCCTCTTTGTTGTAAAATAAAATTTTCTATCTTAAATCATTAAAATGTTTTATGCTAGAATAAATTCACCACAAACTTTGAATAATTTTACTTGATCAAAAAAAATGTGTGGTGACGTCAGTTCGTGGCCTTAGGGATTACGTAAAAGTTTCTGTTCTCAGACATTGTATACCTAGGATGGGTGCGACGCGCGCGGTCGCAGACATGTGATTTAGAGGGGGGAGCTGCAATTTGAAAAGCTAAAAAATAATGTGCGAGATCACATTTTTATGTAATTTTGAATACGAATTATCCATTTGAATAGTTTAATAACTTTTGTTCAACAAATAAAATGTTCAGTACAGTATACAGTGGCATAGCTAGATATTTTTCATGGAGGATGGGGTGTTTACGACTACTGCAACTCACATATATGTATATGTGTGCAGAGCTGCCAAGTCTCTGGCTTTTTTCAGGAGATTTCCCACCACTAATTTTTACTTACTAATTTATAGTTTACTTACTTATTTTTTACTTACTATTTAAGCAGGTAATCATTAAAAATGACTACCTGCTTATTAGAAATAAGCTTATAATAAATAGCCTGCATATACTAAATATTGTTTTTAACCCTAAAGAAGCATTTTATTAAACTTACTTCGTAAAAGAAATCTGTATTTGTAAAGATTTCTTTGAACATTAGTTAAAAGATTTAGCTAAGATTGCACGATGCATATCACCACAAATAAACGTATATTTGAGTACTGTTACCATGTATTTAAAAATAAACTATCTCCGAACTAAGTTAAAAATAGTCTGTTATTGTCATCTGTTGTGTAAAACGAGATATAAAAAATAACTGTGCATAAGAATTGAAATGCTCTTATCTTTCTGGCGCATAACATTTGAACACTATTGTCCAGAAATATGACGGGCACGGGAAATGGAAGGAGAAAGCTCACCCCGTGACGGGAGCTAGGTTTGAGGGGTTGAAAGGGTAATGACAGTCCCAGAATCTGATTATCACTCAGACTACTAGCCTGCGACCTTGGGCTCCCGATTTTAGGGAGCAACTGAATGACTGAAAGTATGCAAGACTTAACCTAGAGACAACTGCACGCGTAAATACAACTTCACAAACATGTGCACAAAGCATTTTTGTACAAACTAGCTAGCTCAACTGCGTGACACCTTCACTTTTTATGTTTTTGCTTCCGTAAAGAAATGTGAATAAAAGAAAGCTTATGTATAATAGAATACTGGCATATGAATTAATCAGAATTGCATCAGGTCACATATGATGTTTCAAAACGTCTTTGCTAAACTTAACATGCTTGTCTGTCATACCATGACGAACAAGATTTACACGGAAATGTAAACGGCGACCGCTAGAGGGCGACGTCCTCAGGTTTATGGAAGCTCGATTATTTCTGTCTGGGGCGTTGGCAGAGATAGATGAATCAGTTTACTAACTCAGAACTGACCGATTCATCCATCTCCAGCAATGTCAAAGGCTGAAATGATCACGCTCCAATAAGCCTGCCAGCAACGCCCTCTAGCGGTTGCTGCTTTTTATCCGGACGCAAATCCCTTTGGAAATCTCGTTTTTCATGATAGCGCAAACCAGCATGATCAGTTTGGCAAAGGCTTTTTTGAGACACCCTGTATCTATCTATCTATTCTATCTATCTATCTATCTATCTATCTATATATATATATATATATATATATGTACATAAGCGTAAAGTTTTCAAAATTATTGGGGGGGGCCGGCCCAACAACCACATATATTCACGTCAGTGGCGTAGCCAAGGGGGGTTAGGGGGTCATAAGCCCAGATGAGGAAATTTTTGCCTTACAAAATGTATATTATTCACTCCCTTATCATACACCCGTATACATATATGTGAGTTGCAGAAGGTACCCCCCCCCAATGAAAAATTTCTAGCCCATGTTATAAGTTAAAAATAGAAGCAAAGTAAAAAATCCAAAGGAGGAAATATATATATATATATATATATATATATATATATATATATATATATATATATATATATTCGATGAGATAGTGCATTTTAGACACATCTGAAGTTTTCTTCATTTCTTACTTTACATTGCATAATCTGATTTTAATTAACCATAGCCTGGCGAGGGAGCTTATAGTAACATTTTGTGTTATGTGGCGTCACAATGAATACTAAATCATGATTGAAATCAAAAGAAAATTTTTAAAAGTAAAGGTTTTTTTTAAACGTTTGTAAATGGCGTGAAATACTTTTTTTGTGTGTGTTAGTATAAATCAGTTTTGTGTATTTAGTGGTAAATTTTTGGGTGGGCTCAGCCCCTATTCACAATTTATTGGGGGGGCTCGAGCCCCACGGACCCATATAACTCTACGCCTATGTATATGTATGTATACAGGGTGGCCATAATTAAACTGCAAGTGTTCAAGGGGTGCTGGAGAGAAAACTACCAGGAATATTCCAGTGAAACTGTTATCTACACGTTTCAGAACATGCGCAAGTCATATATGCAATTTTAAAAAATCGCCATTTTCACCCGATAGATGGCGCTATATCGTGTTTCAATGCTTATGGATGTCATATATGCAAATGTTAAGCTCATCGAACAGTGTAAAAACACGACCACATTGAGTAATGGTCAATCATGACTCTGAATAAGAAAGAACGTGCATTGTTAGTGAAGATATTCTATCAGAATTGTAGCAATTATTCAGCTACACTGAAAGAATACCGGCGTATGAAACGATTAAGAAGAGGTCCAATGAGTGTCAATGAGAATAAATAATGGTTAAATTTGTGAAGCGAATTGTATGGAATTTTGATAGACTGTAAATCATGTTTTATATTGTTTATATGCCTCTTGACTTGCGCATGTTCTGAAACGTGTAGATACCAAATTTCACTGGAATATTTTCTGTAGTTTTCTCTCCAGCACCCCTTGAACACTTGCAGTTTAACTATAGCCACCCTGTATATAATATATAATGACAGTAAATAAAAATTCACATCTCTTACTGCTTGTGTTTAACCAATAGTGTTTGTTAACATTTCATACTAAGATGTTACTGACATCTGCTCCATGTATTCCGTGAATTTATGCATAAGGATTTGCTATGGTTATGTTTCATAAGTTTGTGTGACTCAAAATACTTTTTAGCTTATATTAATATTTATTCTCTTACTGTTTAGTAGACCTCCACCTCAAAAAATGCTAAATCTAGAGCTTCTTCATATCTTACTAAAGTGATGCCCAACCCGTAGCTGGCGAGCCACGTGTGGCTCGCGAATAACTTTCGATGTGGCTTATATTATCAGCTCGGGCATGAAATATCTAAAAAAATATTTCCTCATAGAATACAGCTGTTAAAATACAGTGCCACAATAAAATGCAATATTATTATTATTATGTAGCTCCACAAAAATTTTAATGACTTAATTGGCTCAAGATATGTTAAAGGTTGGCCAGCACTGTCTTAATCAGATCCAGAAGTGGGTACTTTATAATAATCAAGTTTTTAATACTTAAAAACTTAATTATATAAAAAAATTTAGTTATATTTCTTTCCTTTGTCGATTTTAAATTTAGAATTTTAAAATCACATCCGGTAAATTTGGCCAGCACTGTCTTAATCAGACTCAGAAGAGGGTACTTTATAATAATCAAGTTTTTTAATACTTAAAAACTTGATTATATAAAAAAATTTGGTTATATTTCTTTTCTTTGTCGATTTTAAATTTAGAATTTTAAAATCACATCCTGTTTATTTTATAGATGACAAAGAAATTGTGGAATTCGGTAAAGCAAGCGGAATAATCCATGGAAAAGTGCCCATCAATACGGGAACAACTTGTGAAAGCTACAACCAAACACCTACCTCCCAAGATGGTGACGGTTTTGACCCTAGTGTAACCGAAAACTATACGAAATATAACGGTGATGACTACTCTGCATCGTTTTCTGACACAGAAAGTTACGTCAGCACAGTGGCATCTTCTAACGCAATATCAGAAAATTACTACAGCACCGTGGTACCTTCTTACGCTGAATCGGAAATTTACTACAGCACCCTGGAAATTTTTGACACAGAAACAGAAAGCGACAACAGTACTGTCTGTACGGAAGAAAGTTATAATAATTTAACAAAAATTATTCCACTGATTACAGATTATTCTTCATCCATTAATGGAATGGTTCGTTTTCTTGTAAATAGGAACAGCGGAAGAAGGCGAAAACTATGTAAACGTGCATGGTTTTGGGCAGAATATATATATATATATAAACTCGGCTGTTCGGGCCTCGTCAGGGGGAGACCCCCCCCCCTGAACCCCCCTAATTTTTTAGTTTTATTATTGCCATATTAAAACGATATTAATTGACTGTCATTTTATCTCTCATCTTTCGTGTATTTCGCCTGGTAGCCCTATGTTGAAATTTTTATGATTGTAACCTATTTATAGAAAAATACATGTGATGCATATTTTAGAGCTTACGAAATATTGCAACAATCAGATTAAAGCTGTTGTGAACTAATAGTATTTAAATAAGTGTAAAATACTCAATATATTGAGTACTCAATATACTCAATATATATATATATATATATATATGTCGCTCATAAATACTCAATATATATATGTACTTTTATGTCGCATTTTTGGGACACATTTTTTGGACAATTTTCAATAAAGGGGGTGAGAGATAAAATGACATAATCATTAATATACGGCAGCAGTAACTTTTATTTATTCATATTAAGACTTTTATTCAATTTGGGTTGTATGCCGGGATCAAACCTTTTAATGACTTTTCGCACTACAGAACAGTAACTGTAAATTGATATAATACATTGCTGCAAGTAATGTAGTTTTACCACAATGACACTATTGCCATCCCTCCGGTAAATTTTGAACGTTTCTTCTAGTCAGAAGTTTACGTCCTTGCAATTCTTCCTGTGGTACGCCCCACCAATAGCTGAGAGGTTCTGCTCTCGAAACTGAAAGGCGGGAGGTGTCAGGTTCGGACCCCGGTCGCGCCTCGACCTGGCCGTTCGGAGTTTTTGGTCTCCGAAACCCCGCTTAAATACGAGCTGTGATCCCTTAGAAAGTCCTCCACGCTGTGCATTTCGCATAGGCTTACGATCCCAGTGCAGTCAATTGGCCTTAACCCACAAACACAAACAAGCAAACAATCTTCCTGTGGTACTAATTCAAAAATCATGATTTTCAAGTTATGTTACTGATGCAGCAAATGAGCAGTATCAGAAAGCCGATAAATAACTTGAAATGGAAAAATATTTTTTGGTCCATAATTCCATAGAAGGTCTTGAACAGGTCCGATTTGGTGACCTTAGACCTAACATTTTTGCGAGCCTTCCCCCCAACCCCTCCACTCAATTTATTCTGTTAATTTAAAAAAAAAAATTTGCATATATTCTTACATTTTTACCATTAAAAGAACACGTTACATTTCCTAATAATCATTACTACGAGCAAACATATTATATTTCATCGTAATAAAACTTTTCCTCAGTATCTTTATGCACACCAAATCGATCAAGTAACCGAATGAGCTATGGCGGCGCTAGGGTACTTGTCCCCACCCCCCTTCTGCAAACGTAAAAAAGAAGCCTCTGTTACACTCTTTTCAATCTTTTGAGTTCGAAATGGCGCCTCTTCGAAGACGGCGCCCCGATGCGATGCTTACCTTGCTTACCGTATCGGGCCGCCAGCCCCTGCGAATGATGTATACACTGAGTCGTAAATTCTATTGCAATCATCTTTTTAATTGCGTACTTCCAAATGGTCGTTTTTTGCTAAAACTCTATATGTGTGGTTTTGTAAACTGCATCTGTTTTAAGTGTTAAAACTTATCCACATCTTGAACATTCTTTTAGAAAAAATTACACTCTTGTGTCACTGTTCGTTCTTTTTCTTTAATTGGTAATGAATATACAAGCTTCTCTCACCCGGTACATTCAAACACCTACAGTATACAAAACACACAAACTTGCAGAAAATATTTTGCTAAAAGTTTTGTCAATCATATTTAATACAGGGGGTTTCAAAAGAAACGTGTGGAAATACAAGTAGATAAGTTTTCCCTGGCAACAGCGAAAAATCTTCTTGGAAAATGCAAAAACGCCAGCTGTTGTTGTAGCTAAGATAAATGTTTGGTTCGAATTGTGGATAGTACTATCTCCTCGTCACGATATTATATGTTGGCTGAGCAAAACCAATACCCCCTGATAATGAAAACTTAACTACTGATACGTTATTACTTTTAGGCGTCAACTCTAGGCCCATGAAATCCAAAAAGTTTTAGTTTCATAAAATAAAACTATTTAAAATTTCTGGTAAATTTACTCACGTATAACAACATTTAAATAATTTGAGATAGAAAATTTAATTTTACGACAAATGGCAGTTTTTAAACATAACTAATTAGATTATATGATAAGGAAATAGATGGTAATGAATAATTTTTTATGAGATAGGTGTTTCAATTTTAATTTTTAAGATATTTTCTAATATTTGTATCATTTGTTCAAACAGTTTTACTTTGTGAAAAGAGAACTTTGATGACAACATTTTCGTAGGCTTATTCATGACGTCAAAACTACAGTTGTTAGGTTTTCTTAATATGGGAGGTGTTGGCAAAACCTCAACGAGTGCAGGTGCTCAACTGAGTGTACCGATAATAGAAAATTTTTGCGGATTCCACGTACAATAAGTTTTGTTTGGCGATACGGTTACTGCTTTGATAAGCAGTGCCTCTGTTGGTGAATTTCGTTGTTGCTACATACAACTTCTACACTTTTATGGTAATTTCGTATTGGTTGCATAATTGCATTATACAAACTGCACGCTGCTCGTTTTTTCCCTGTTATTTTGAATTATCCAGTATATTACAAATCACACTGTTATTGGAAAAGCTACACATACACGGGAATAAATATTAAATTTTACGGATTTGACTGCTAGAATCAGTCAAATCTTTGATGATAGTGACAGTCTTGTTTAGAAGAGTTTTTAATTTGTTCTTAAATACTTCAATATCATTTAACAGGTGAAGAATATGAATACGATAAAGCAAAATACGTAAATAAAACAACCGTTGGAGAACAACTCTCTGCTTTGCCAAAAGGTAAGAATAAACAGTCAAATTTTATATACTAAACAAATATTTTTGCCATTAATATCCGAACGAGAAAAAAAAAAAAAAACTTTTTTTCAACATCGTTGTAAATTTTAATATCACTCAGCTAGAAAGGTAACCAGGATGAATTAAATAAATTCTTTAGAGTTTATTTTAAGGCAAGAAAAAACAAAACTTCATAAATTAAAAATTACTTGAGACTGATAAACTCCCTCAATACATTTACGTCATACGAATGCAAATTAGCGATTTGTGCGATTCTAAATAACTCCACGAGATTACACAGTTTGACACCTTTCACGAGATTAAAATAAACAAACTATTTCATTCTGCTTAATTATGGATTTAAATATTTAAGAAGAGCATTCCGCATGAATTGTTTTCATTTTCAGACATATTCTTTTGGTTATTTTAGTTATGTAACGTGACGGGAACATTACACTATGAATTTATAAGAGGTTTGTTAGGATAATATGTATTAAAGCACAATATACCGCGTTAGTAAATATTTCTTTAAATAAAAAGTATATCTTATATTCGTCCATCTTTCAATGAGCGCCTTACAACTAACTAAACTATAAGTAATCCAAAGTTAATATATCACGCGGTAATTTCAAAAGAGGAGACATCTTAAATTTTTTTTTGTTCAGTACGAGTTTCTTACGATTGCAACAAAATTGTATTTATCAGTTACCTTATTCCGAATATATCATTCAATCTGGAAAATACCAACTCCGGTATAAATGAAATTTTTAACGAGTGAAAATCTTTTGTTCATTTCGTATGTAAAGATGTTAATAAGTAACACGTATAATTTTTGACAATTACAGTTTTACCAAACAATTTCATTCTGCAAGAAAACTTTCCCTTTAACGTTTGATTGGAGAAGTTAATTAGTGACACCCTCTAATGAATTTTTAAACACGGCCTTTCCTCCATTGAATTTAATCTCTTTTCGATAGCAGATCTGCAGCGAAAATGTTTGAAATGTTATAAGAAGCTTTTGAAAAGAGCACTTAATTATTTGCAAGAATATGGCAGTTCTCTAAAATGTTATTTAAGTACACTGCGAAGAAGATGAAATGTGCTGTGGCAGATCATTCATACCAGTTATAGATATACTGCGTGATTCAAAATTAGGCGTACAAACTTTTAGTTGGGGTAGGCTACAACAAGGCGAATTGGAATCACATAGCGATGATAGATCGGAAACGCCGTTTTCATGTACCTGTTAATAATCACTTTAGAAGTGTGCAAGTTATAGTGAACTTTCCGGCGATAGTTTTTCAAAAACTAATGCATCCTTAAAAGATTACACTTGAAAAAAATTGTTCATTCACAATTTTTTTTTATTACATGGATGTAGTTGTTACGGGAGAGTCCGTTGTTTATAAAACTTGGTTAAGAAATTAGATGCATACTTCATCAGTTCTTCCAAAATGATTGTTAACAAATGCATGAAGATTACGCCTCCAACCCCTCATTGCTAAGTGATTCTGAACCGCCTTGGGGTATCCTACCCCTCCTAAGAGTTTGTGCATCTAATTGTGAATCACACTGTATATGTCCATCAAGTTAAACATTTGTTATTTAATCATCATTGCATACTCTATAAAACAGTTGCATTGATTGTTTACAATGTCAGTGACCATTTTTTTTCTCTCAAAAAGACAGCTAATATCAGCCGTGTATATATTGTGAACTATTAGAATATTTAAAATTTTCGTTGAATTCTATAAATTCAGCTTTGAAATACATTTTCGCTACAACAGATTTCATAGTAATTCAAACAGATCTTTTACTCTCCTTTCAGGGATCGCAAAAGCCCTGCAGGATTACAAGGAGTTATTGCTCAGTGAAATGCATAGCAACATTACCATCAAAGTTCGGAACAAGGAGTTTAAAGCTCACAGAGGAATCCTGGCAGCTCGAAATCCTGTTTTCGCAGCCATGTTGAAGCACAACATGAAAGAGAAAGCCACAGGAGTAGTGACAATCCAGGACATAGATCCAAAAGCCTTTCCCGATTTCTTAGAATACCTCTACACTGGACAAGTGCAGAGTCTGTGTTCGGACAATGTCTTGGAGTTGTTTACTGCAGCGGACATGTATCAGGTCAAGGAGCTGAGAGAGGAATGCTTCGTGTACATGAAAGAAAACCTGACGGTGGAAACCTTTTGTGGCATCCTGTCTCTGTCCCTCCGACATCATGAAAAGCAACTGATTGCACTGGCCACCCAGTTCTTTATTGAGAATGCAGTAGACATCGTCAAGACACCCAAGTGGCAAATTTTCATGATGGAAAATGCAGTTGCTGCAAACGAGTTGTTCATCAGACAGTTAGAATTTAATAAAGGAAACTAGAAATAAAATTAGTAATAAAAGCTGTCTCGAGAAATAATAAGTTTCCGACATTTGAAACTCGTTATATTTTGAAAACAAATATTCTGTGGGTGTAAACTGCATATTATTGTATTTCTAATAATCAATCTCTTAGCTTGTTCCCAATAATATGAATATGATTACCTGAGATTGCAGACTAATCAAAAAGGAAATAAAAATGTCTACGTGAAACATCCATCATATCATGCTGTTCTGTAAGATATCATAGATATACGAAACAATCAAACCCCTTTTTGTAAAAAGTAATTATTTGAGCACATTTTAAGTAACTAACAAGCCTTTGGAAAAAACACTCAAAATACTGGTGTCAAACAATAAAGTGATTAAAAAACTTTATAAAAAACACACATACCTATAACATCTTATGTGTGTTTTTTACAAAGTTTTTTATCTACTTTAACAAGCCTTTGTTCTGTGTGAAATAATTTGCTATTTTATAAGATGAAAATTAGTCTTTACAAAAGTGGTTAGTTAAATACATACATGTTAGCAGCTATGTGTTATCGGACACCACACCAACGTACAACTGAAAAATAGCTGTTACATTAATGGAATGTGTAGTTCTTCAGATGTTGTAAAATTTTCTGTAAGTGCACTAAACATTTCTGTGTTTAATTCTTCCAGATTGCTGTCGAATGACAGTAAAGCAAGATTTTGCAATATTGACAAAAGACGGATGCTTCATTGCATTATGTTGCTGTTACTTTGACATCATGAAATAGAGCTCACTGTATTTTCTTCCAAGTTTATAAAACTGTAAGCATGTTATTCAAACGAATGGTATCTATTTATTAGAAAACACGAATTTATTACATAGCTTATCTGAACGGAAAATATTTATAAGCATAAATTTAGCAACTGGGAGAATAAGTTATTCATCCAACAGTGAGGAACCAATAATCAAATCCAAAAACACGATTTAATGGAAGATCCCTCGTTGGAAGTTATAACGCTTTCAACTCTCTTTTTTTTCCCTGGTATGACCAGACAGATCCCTGATTTTAACCATTGTAGCACAACTGCAGGAAATCAAAATATAGTTAGAAAAACAATGTTAATCCACCGATGACTGCTTGAATTAATAAAGACAGTTTTCATTGACACAATTACTACTGTTTGACTGTGGACGGACTGCATAATGATGTTTAAATCCTGTGAGATAATTTCCTTACTCCCACTGTAAAGAATGTTTGGGGTTTTATGGTTAAGGCTAAGCCATACGAGGACTATCTGCTTAAGAAGGAGACGCCTTGAGCAACGGATATTTTAAGGGCTTCTAACGCGTGTTTACTTGACATCGTGTGACAACTCGTGTTTACTTGACATCTAGAACACTAGAGCTAGATCGACAGTCGCGCTGTAGTAACAGCTTCTACATATAGAGAGTCTAATAATTCAAGCTTTAACGTCACCACAAATCTTTCGGAAACGACGATATCACAGTTTTTATTTCCACAAAATAAAACTGTTTAAAATTTCTGGTGGATGCTACAAATATTAGAAAATATCTTAAATTAAACATTAAAATTAAAATACCTTTCTCATACAAAAATATCTATTCTGATCTATTTCCTTATCATACTATCTAATTAATCATGGTTAAAAACTGCCATTTGTCGTAAAATTATATTTTTATCTAACATTATTAAAAGATTGTTATTCCTGAATAAATTCACCAGAAATTTTTAATAGTTAGTCAAAGCTTGCTGACGTAGAAGTTGTTATGTATCCTTGATCTAGGAGGTGTTGACTGCAGCACTTTATTAGTTTAGTTTTATTTTATTAAGTTAACTTTTAAATGTATGCCTATTGACGACGTGAAAGCTTGGTGACGTAAAAGTTGCAAGGCTTTCTATACCTAGGAGGCGTTGGCTGTAGTCCAAGACTGTGAACCTTTACTTTTTAAACATCAGTCAATTGTTAATAAAACACCATCACTCTTAACATGTGTTCATATAAAACGGATTCGTATAACAAGATGGGAAAATTGTGATCTTTTGCCTGTAGCATGTTAAAAAAATACGTACAACATGGTTAGATAGTGAGACAGATGTTTCTGTTTTACATATTAACACTGCTGATGCTGATCATGGGCCTTGTGACTCGTACTATACGGATTCATACTACACGGAACATATCTAACGTATTACACGGAAAGTCTACTGTCCTGTAAAACTAAAACGATTATGACTAGAGCTTGCGTTTCTGGAATTAATTTCTCGCTGGACTGTAACATGTTACTAATTAGCAAAATTTTTAAACATGCTATAATGCTTCATGAAATACTTAAGTGAATATCTCTTTACTTTTAAGACTTTTTAACTAAATTTAAAAGTGTTTGAAATTTCGGATTTCCTGTCTGTCATAAAAGGTCTCCCATATTTTTTTTCAACATTTTTGCCTCTCCCTTTCACCTTCTTTACCACATTGTGTCACACTTCACCTTACCTACATGTCATAGTTGAAAACAGTGGTAATTTGAAGTTTTATAAAGGGTTGCCATAATTAATCGAAAGTAGTCGAGGTGTTTAGAGCCCGATTGTGAGAAATGTGTTTGGACAAAACTGAACCAGATTCGCAAAAAATACTAACAAGACCATGGGTTTTTATTTTAAAAAAAGGATAAGTTTGGATTTTCACCACCATGGGCCAAATTAGCTCTGTAAGGTGCACTTCTGGAGTAAAATAGGCATAGAAAGTACAGAAAGTTAACATTTACCAGTATATTGGCATCACTGACATGTGTGGTTCAATATGTTTTCCTTGCAGAAGTTACAAAATGTGCATGTGCATTCTCTGAATAGCGTTCCTTACTGCAGAATGCGGCATATCTTCATTGATTTGCTTGACGTGCAATGCTATACAGTCATTCAAAGTAGTTAAATCATCCGCATTCCTTTGGTATAACAAGTTCTTTACAAAACCCCACAAAAGCCACAAGGGGTCAGATCATGAGAACGAGCTGACTACTTCACAGGAAACGCTCTACTAATTATTCTGTCCTTAGTAAAATGCTGTACTTTCTGTATTTTCTGCCTATTTTACTCCAGAAATAGACTTTACTGAGCCAATTGGGCCTCTGGTGGCAAAAATCTGCACTTTTTTAATCAAAACCCCATGGTCTAATTAGAATTTTCTGCAAATTTGGTTCAGTTTGGCCCAACAGTTTTTTTTTTAAATCTCCCATAATTAAAGTGGTTGGCCATAATTAAAGTAGAAGTGTTCGTTTTTCTAAACACTTCTACTTTAATTATGGCCAACCTGTATATTTAGCTTTATATCCAGGGCCCGATTAAGGTACTTCGGGGCCCTAGGCACAGCATTATTTCGCCCCCCCCCAACTCCAACAATGACTATCCCTGCCGCCCCCCGTGAAATTTTTAGTATGTACAAAATTTATGCAAATTGAAGAATAATTATGAATTCAAATCTAAATTCTTAAGGGACTGTATACATTTAAATTTTTTTCTGTTATTAAAATACTTTTTGTAATTACATGTAAGCAATAAACTGCCATATTTCCAACAATATGATGGAATATTTCAAGTTATACATCCTGATTTGGCAGCATTTTTTTTTTTTGTTAAATAATATAGCAAACGTAAGCATAATCAAAAGTAAGGATTGTGAGATCATTTTTATCGCGCCTTAAAACACCATAGTTATCGTAGACCCGCATTTGGGTCTGGGACCCTCAGCTTATTTTGTTAGCAATTGTTTTTTTCTAAATTTGTAAAAAAAAATTCTTACTTTTTGGTTTTTGGGGCCCCATAAAAAATCTGGGGCCCTAGGCATGGGCCTACTGTGCCTAGGCCATAATCAGGCCCTGTTTATATCTTATATTTACTTTATGAACACAACTAACTGCGGGCTAGCATTGTTGAAAAGTAAAATAGTAAAAAGCAATACATAACACTAGCTGCGTACCCATCCTTCACACGGTAGGAAACGAAAATTTTCCTTACATGTGTAATTCGAATTAATTCTAGTGATGTGGAATCTAAAGCAAAGCAAAATTATTTGACTCTTGACGTAAAGTTTTTGTCATGAGTACTAACCTGGCATCATTAAGCATAATTAAAGCAGCATAAGCACCTGGCATAATTAAAGAAGCAAAGAATTTATTTACAAGAAAAAGGTAAAATAGTGCTTACTCGCTTTGACCGGAGAAATCATAACTTCATTTATTTTACAACAGCTACGAGATTTTTATAATCCAATCGTAAGAAACTGTGTCCATTAGAGCAAAATCTTTACCGAAAGTATCCCCTCCATATTTAGCTTGAATTTATTTCGCAAAATAGCATTTGGTATTCGGATATAAAATAAAATTATCACTAGCGAATACACCGATAAGTAAGCACTCACTGCAAAAGGACTTAGCATTAAGTAAAATACTATACTCCAATTATCTGTTGTCGTCTATTACATGCGTAATGCGACAATATTTTTGTACGTTTAAGGGATCTCAACTCCAACTTGAACTGCAGGCAGAATGAGCAACGAACATCTTGCATTCAAAATTGCTAAAATCAGCTTTGTGGGTATTATTTTGATTACGAGCGGAATTAACTCGGAAACATTTCATTAGTCCAAGGTAGCAGGAGTCAGAAAGAGAACGTAAAATGCCCTTTTAGAACTAGACTTTCAGAAGAATCGCAGATAATTTTAGTTTTTTAACAGAACTTCCGTTAAAAAACAGCAAAAATGCTTTATTCACCAATAAGGGAGATTCTCCTATGAAAACCAGGTTGATATTTATTGTCTGTGAAATTCAGATTTTTTATAACAGTGTAACCTTACTTATAAACATGTGCCATAATTGATTTATATAATGGGTGGTTTATATTGATTTATATAACAAGTGGTTCAACGTTTCACCATTATATGGTGCTGAATTAGCTGCATCCTTCCCAAGGAGAAACATTATTCCATTTCTTGGTACTTTCTCCAAGACCATGATTAGGTAGAAGGTTGAACCATGATTTGGTAAAAAGGTTGAACCATGATTGGTAAAAGGTTGAACCATGATTTGGTAAAAGGTTGAACCATGATTTGGTAAAAAGTTTGAACCATGATTTGGTAAAAAGGTTGAACCATTATTTGGTAAAAAGGTTGAACCATTATTTGGTAAAAAGGTTGAACCATTATTTGGTAAAAAGGTTGAACCATGATTTGGTAAAAAGGATGAACCATGATTTGGTAGATAGGTTGAACCATAATTTGAGAAATAATAGAACCATGCTTGTGTAGTAAGTTGCACCATGATTTGGAAAATAGGGGGGAAATCTGTGTCAGATGCAAAAAATTGCATAAATTTCATTCATAAAAATTATTTAGCACTGTAAAAATGTGTATATTTACCAAATATTTTCAAATACTTTACTTATAATTTTTTTTTATATTTACCTTAATTACATATACTTCAATTAAAATTTTTTAAAAAATTATACTTTTTTTTCCCTGAATTAACAGATTTTTAAAAATATATTTTCCATTGATAAGGTATAAAATTAAAGTATTTGAAAATATTTGTTCAATTTATGTATTTTTTTATCAAGAGAAATTTTTATGAATAAATTGCTTGCAATTTTTTACATCTGGCACTGAGATTTCCCTCTTTATTGTCTGGAGATAAGAATCTTCTATCTATTATCCAATCTTAAATCTAGGAATAAAAGGGAATTACTGTCAAACATCGATTGTGCAATACAAAACTTTTTTGGTGCTATCTTCTTTCTCCACCTGAAATTTGAATATGTTTCATAATAACGGGGTTTACAGTGTCTAAAATTCCTACTTCCATAGAAATTGGGAACATTTGAACATTTAAAGTATGATGCCTCGTTTACATTCAGCTCACTTTTGCGGCAGTAAGGAAGGGAAGTGAGAAATACTAAAATGTAAGCACCCCCTTCTACTCGTGCTGTCTCCCACTCCCTTCTAAACAGATTTTTTTGGGCAAGGCAAACTGCAGCATGAGGGGAGTGAATATTTATACTCAACACGCTCGTTCATTTGGTGCCAATACTAGTCTTTTGACCCTGGGATTCTGATTGCTGTGTGTAAGAAGTGGGTTCGGGAAGGTGAGAAGAAAGTATGGCAGAATGCGAAACCCCCCCCTCACTGCTACTCTATACTGCTGCAGAAATATTTCCGCGAGCCCGGGAGAAAATGGGAATGGTTGAATGTAAACAGGGTATTACAGTAACTGTTGAAAGTGTTTTTAGATATTAATTATGTATCAAATAATACATGCCAATTATTCTTAGTATTAGATCAATTAGGTACAACTTCTATAAAGGTAGGAATTTTAGAAAAAGTAAAACCTGTTATATTATCAATCCCTATTATAATAATGATAAATCCACAAAAGTGGGAAGTAAATATTTTTTACAATGAAGGAATGATCTTGGTTCGTGTGACATGATCATGCAGCATGTTTATCTGGCATAGATGTTTTTAATTTTATTTTTAAAAACATTTTCATACTTAACATAAAAGTACCCCCCCCCTTTTTTTAAAGTTACAAAAAGCCCTTCCTAAAAAATCAAAAAGCTTTTAATTTTCAAGTTAGATTTCAAATAGTTTCCAAAATCATAAATATCTACATAGAATCACATTTTTAAAGCGGTGCAATGAAGTCTCCTATAGATACGAGTTGACTCATTCCTCCATGTTTTGCTGCGGACTGCCAGATTTAGCACCTCTTTTGGCACATTTCTCGAGAGATAAACTCATGCTGTGAAGCTGAACATGCACACTAGATTCCCCACCAATTTCGTTTTTCTGTCAATTTCAGTAGGAAATTCAAACATTATGCGATTTTAACTACGACAATTCAAATAATTGAAGGCTGAACAGCCATCCATACCCTATGATCTTTTGATTCAAGACCTAAAACAATGTTTTGTAACTTGAAATTGTAAGAACAAAAACTGTCCCATGTTAAAGCAATGGCAGATGTGCAATAAATGGCATCTCTTTGGCAACAAAATATTGAATGCTTCAGCCTGTGTTACAGGAGCTCTAGGTGCAATATGCTTTTATAATCATACTCAATTAGTGAAAATTTGTTGCCCCACCCTAAGAAATACATTAATTTTACACATATATAATAACATTATTAAATTTATGTTAGATAATATTAACGAAAGTCGGAGCTCTGCTGCATGTATTAGCTCTAGAATTGCCACAGCTATATAAGTGGTAACATATGATGCCAGGAAGGAAATGTACATCAAAATTACTTTGAGTCCCAACCTTATAATTTTTTTAAGCTCATGCACAGACAGTGAAAATACAAAGAATACTACAAATATGTTTCAATTAAAGATAAAAATAATCAGCTTACTAACCCTGCCCCCTCTCTTCTTGACATCTTTGTAAGAATGTTTATATACATCCATAAATTTTTTAAATCAGATTAATCACTTGTATTCGACAACAATTTAAGGCATAAAAAAACAAACAAAACCCAAATGAGTTATTTTCAATTTTTTATTAAATATAAGAAATATTAAATTTAAAACAGTAGTAACATTCACACACTTTTATTGTACAATAGGCAAGATGGATTTCTTAAGCACGTAAATCCATGAAAGTGTATCTAAATGTTATGAATAAGTACAATTTAATGAACGTTCTTTAGTAAACTAAGAGTTATCATTTACACACAATAACTAGTAAAGAATGATGGGGGGAAAAAAGTTCTTTCTTTTTACTTTTATTAAATTTAAGACAAACACTTAATTTAAACCACCAGTTTTATAATACAATAAGGTGGTGGTTGTCAATGTGTCAAAGTGTCACACAATTTTATACTACCATTGGCAAAATAGAATTTTTAACAAGTAGAAAAAGACAATTTAATGTCTAAATAAAATTACTTTGTCTGAGACACACTTAAAATAATAGCAATATACAACCTGTCAGACAGACATTGCAAGTCTGATGAAGGATTTCAGAAAAATTGCAATTTCTGAACAAATTCTTAACAGGCCTAAGAAAATAAAGAATATTTCAGAGAGTTGACACGTCTGTCATTCAAATTACCAATATATGGCTGCCATTGCCTAGTCACACTATATCTACATCACAATATCTAGTACTTTTTCCAGGAAAAATAACATTTCCAAGTAAAAAATATATTCAAAATACTTTGTTGAATGAATTATTCTTTTGTATTAAATATCAAATACTTTGGAATTATTGTCATGGCCCTTTTATATTTATACAATGATAAAGGATAAATATCTATAAATCAAAGAGATTCAAAATTTTGACACCTATTGGATTTTTCAGTTTAAAGGCTCTTATATGAAAAATTGTGCTACTAATAAATGTTCGACAAATAAATTTTGTACATGAACCTTTACGAAGAATTATTAAAATTTTATCAAAAACTGGTTCATCTTTATCAAAACCAGATATAAAGCAATGCCTCTTTTGTAAGCAATTCTATTTATCTGTACCTTTGATAACGAATAAAAATTTTCACACCCTACAAGTAATTGTTTAATTTCTGCTGAATATCTGTTCACATTAATAAGTTCACTCCCTGAAACTATATAGCTTTTTCCTACAGATCTTGAATACTCCAAATTGTAATAGCACTGCATTTGCTGTAACAAAATCATCTGACTTCCTTTTTTTGCCTATTTAATTTTACTTCTAAACATGAATCCTCTTGGCGGATTTTTTTTAAGCTTATTAAAAGCTTTATTTCCCACCCTGCAGTACCCGAACCTACCAACATTTTTTAAATAGGGAAATTGTGAGACAAGAGCATCACAAATTTCTAAGCGTTCTGCTTTATTTGGATAGCACTTAAATTTGTATGCATAGCTAGCCAAATGGCTCACAAGCTCTGACGACAAACTCAACAATTTTTCATTAGTGAGGGCCTCTGCTAAAGGCTTTGAAAATTCACTAATTGGCAAATTTATTTGATGTGGCCATTGAGGTTTTAAGTTTAGCTGTACAGTAACATCTAAGTTTTTGCATGTTTGCTCTAACAAATCCTGAGTTAGAAGCGCATTTGAAAAAGGGGGGTTATCAGGACAATCTACTACTTTTTCTTGGATTGGATCTATTAAAGATGTAAAAAGTGGGCTATATGTTGCCTTAATAGGACAATCTATAACTTTAATGGTTTCTCTATCTTTTAGAGATGACATTTCTTCAACATCTACATAAGTTTTGAAATCTGGATCATAGCCAGTGATCGCGATAACGCCTCTAGATGCGTATTTCATGCTTTAGAAATTCAGAATACGCCTTAAAAATTTCGGAATGCGTATTTTTACGCATTGCTTTTCCATATAAAATTAGGTATATTTTGATAAATAATTATGATTTGTTGATTTTAAATTTAAAAATCCAATTATTGCACCAGTTTTTGTTCAACTGACATTTATGTACCTTGACGTATAATTAGTTATTATTTATATGTCAAATGCAATTTAATTATGTATTTGAATATTTAGCATAATTGTTCGTTGTTTAATTACTCCTTTGGAAAAGAAAATACTCTTTCTAAAAAGGTTAAGAAGTATTTTTACTCTTCTGAAAAAATCCTAGATCGATCACTGATCATAGCGTTGAAGAAAATAATCATCTCTGTTAAGCCCAAAGGCGGACTGCAAGACATCATAAATTTGTGCACCCTCACCCTGTAGGAAGGATGATGCCTTGATACATGTGAAGTAAACGAGGAGAACACAGAATACTCTTTTTTGCAATCATTTAGAGGACACAAAATTATGTCATGATTTTTAAAATGTGAAATAAATTTTGAAAGCAAGTAAGTTTGGAAATCACAGCTATTACATATTAATTTATTTACGCTTCTACCTTTAAACTCATTATGTGTAAACAAATGCTTCTTAAATTTTGAAAAACTATTAAATGTTAAAGGACAGTCTCTCAAACCACAAATATAGTTGAAGTTTGGATTATGTCTGTGAAAATTTCTTGTGAGACTTAGATATAAATAGATACAGTGGAACCCCGATCTATCGTTCCCGCATTCATCGTTTTCACGTATTGATCGTTTAATTTATATGGTCCCTGCACAAGTTGTATTTAAATAACGTTAACGAAACCCGCATTTATCGTTCGTCAAAAAATCCTTTTACTGCGTTGATCGTTGTAAAATATTTCTCCTGACCAAAATGAAAGCGAAATTCAGATGTATCCATATAGCATACAAACTTATTTATTTTCTGGTATGACTTCTTGGGTTGATAATGGTGTAGATGAAGAGTTGTTACATTATGCAGAGCATGTGGTGTGAAATTTAGCGATTATATTTCCTTTAATATAGACGTAGCGACGTATCCTAAGAATGGAAGAAATGTGTGGTGATGGAAAATATAAAAATAATGGCGAAGAAGCAGAGAGTAATATTCCTGCCGATGAGACAGCCTACACTAGTGCCAAGTTTATCGAATAAAATTACAGTATTTCGAATTGTATGAACTTTTATATACAAACATGAAGACACAGAAAAGGCGAGAAAAATATTGTAAATCTTTAAATTTTTCGGTTAATTAAAAAAATTAAGGAAAAACTCAGTGTAAAATTACTGATTTTTCAGAAATAAATATCACTTAATTTTCTTCAACTCCAATTTGTTTCTTTTACAGTTTAGTAACAAATTAGTATTTTTGGTATGAATATATTGTGTGCATTCATAAACATTGTTTTCTTCGTATTTTGTCTTAACCCGCATGCATCGTTTTTTTTTTCTACGCACCCCTTGAGAAACGATAGATCGAGGTTCTACTGTAGTAACAAAATTTCTACTACATTTAAAACAATTAAACATTTTTAAGGAATAAATATTTCTCAAAGAGTGAAATTATTTAAATTCTGTAGGCAAAATTTTTGGATTTTTTTTTTTCCATAAATACATCAGACAGACAAAAAGGAAAAACTCTGGAAAAATTTTAGCAAGATTTTGAACATTCATTTGCATTCTGTTAGAAAAACATTTGAGCAATAATAATACTTACGAATTTCAAGTACTACAAATATTGTAACTGCAACAAAAGTAACATTTTTCTTTAAATAAACAGAAAAAAAATTAACATTATTTTTTTTACCAACTTACTGTACAAAGTAAGTACTTTAGGGGGTACTTTACCACAATTAATTTTCAAGCAATAATTCTGAATAAATATTAAAGTGCCATAAATTTCTTTGGGATATGATATACAGTTAAGAGCCAAAAATCCGCAAACGTCCGAAATCCTCACTCCTTCTCCGATGTAAATAATGAAATTTGCAGTCATCCGCCAGTGATGAAATTGTTGAAAAGTGTCTTGAATCCAAAGATAAATATGATTCTGATGATGATGATAAAAACTTTAGTAATAACAATATTAATAAAATCCGTTTAATAAAAGTTTAAAGTTTGGAGTAGAATACCTTAAATTTTTAGAACAGTAAAGTTCTGTAACAAAACAAGAATTAATGATAATATACAATTTGCAAAAACAAATAAATAAAAGAAAGAAAGAAAAGGAAAAGAAAAAAACTGAAAGCAGAAAAAATAACATTTTAAAACAAATCACCATAGAACATGCTTTCAAAATTAGAAAAAGGAAATATTGAAACCATTTGCTTTGCTAGTCTTCACATATTTTTTTTCTTTTTTCTCCTATGCTTTTGTATTTAATGTGAAAATATAAGTTAAATACTTTTGACTGTGCTTTTATTTCATTGTAATTGTATTCTACTTTTTTAAAATTAGAAATGTAATGATTTATCTTTTATGGCCCGAAATCCACAAAATCCTAAAATCCGCACAAGCCATGGTCCCAAGCTGTGTGGATTTCTGTCTCTCTACTGTATTTAACATATAATAAAATGATAATAATAGACAAACAGCTGCAATAAAGTCTTTTGTCTGCACTAAGCAACGGTTTTCTGCGACAACACAGAAATTTCCATCAGTTACACTGCCAAGTGAAAATATCCTCGGAAATGCAGATTGAAATTCTGTATCAAAGCTTGAGACCTAAAAGAAAAATAATAATATTGTTGATTCCCTTTCTAAAAAGAAAAAAAAATGAAAAGAAAATTGAAACAATAGCACTAGAATGACTTTAAAAGGGGTATGTCTTTCTCCTGAAACAGTACACTCTCAAGTTAAAGTTGCCCTATCTCTCTGCTAAATATTTAAAATTAGATAAAAATTATATTTGACTTTTATTTTAAATTCTAGAATACTTGCTTTATCATGATAAATTATCCCTCATTACTTTGTTATTATTCAATTTATGTATTTAAAAATTAACTTTAAAACTTTTTACTTATTCATGGAAGTGTCAAGTACCATAAAAATCGGGAGAAGGGCCGCGGCTCATACGAAAAAAAAGTTAAACTTTTTCAGGGTGAGGTAAAGCTTGAGATTAAAAAAATTCCTCAGTGGCCAGTGGCCAGTGACCCTACAAAGTTCAGTGGCCACTTTGATATAGTTAGTGGCCAAAATTTTCCGTACTTACGTAATTTTTGTTTTCGACACCCTTGCTCCCCCCTTTCAGATAAAAGAAAATAATATGAGATTTTTTATTTTGTACATTTAATTATTCAATGCTTTTTTAGTAATAATGCATGGCATGGTCCATATATTACATTCAGAAATAACTAGCTGTATTTAAAGAAATCTAAGTACTATGAATTTAAAATTTATTAATTCCTCCTGATTGGCTGCAGCTCCTTGTTAGAATCATCACATCACTGTCTGTGTCTATACTATATATAGGTACACATGGAGGAGGCTATAGGAGCATAACCCCCCCCCCCTCCCACAAACCCAAATTAAAAGTGAAAATCTCTTAGAGAATTGTAATAAAATTAATGATTTAAAATATTTTACTTTAAAATTTCTCTTCAGATTAATTCAAACGTATCTTTTACGAAAAATAGTTGGTTATTAAATAAATACATACCCAAAAATCTGCCAACCTGAAATCTGTATGGCTAAGTGATATAGAATATTTTGACATTATTAGAAAGTTGTCACTATTACCAGGTACTTGTGAAACATGAAGCCTAAGTAAAAAAAAAAAAAAATTTTTTTTTTTTTTTTAAAGTACTATTTATTTAATTTATCTCTCCTTTCATTCATGGAATTTATAGGGGGAAAAGGAATTGGGACTTAATAAAAGAAAGAGGATCAAGGGCCCCAATTTTCTATTAATTTCGACTGTACGCTTCCTCCTAATTTACTAATTTTGGACTTGCAAGAAGCTAACAAACGGTTATTTTACTTAAGGTAGTAGCTCCCCAACCTCCTATTTAAAAAAAAACCCACTAAGCATCTTATCAAATTTTAAGGAAAATCAGATGCATTTTAAGATGGGGAAATCGTAAGCATGTGCCCCAGCATGGGCAAACAGCCCATTTTCAAGGTTTCCACTTTCAAATAATCAAGTGTCTGATTATGTAAAACATTTTTTAACGAACGTTACACATACTAAGGGTTCAATTTACAAAGGTGAATCATATAAAAGAAATAACTTTAAACAGGGAGAAATTTTTGCGGGGGGGGGGGGGGGGGGGGCATGGGCGCCGGCAGAATATTTCCAAGGGGGGGGGGAGAAGACTACTTCAACGTATGGTTACCATGTTGGAAAGAGCAAAAAAGCAACTAAAAACACTGCATACAAAAATCCAGGGGGGAGCCTGCTGCCGGTGCCCATGGGAGGGGAGGATACGTTTTCGCTTCGGCCGACCAAAAATGCCTTCTATTCGTATAATCTACAGAGAAACTCCCTGTCATTAAAACGGAACTGGAAAAAAAAAAAAGAAGCTTGAAGTGTGAACAGGAGGGGGTGGGAGAAACACTTCTCTCTTCTCGGACAGCTGTAACGCTGATTAATGGAATTCTAAAGGCATGGAGATCTGTTTATTTAAGCTTTGAAGAGCGAGCGCTTTTACCAGTGATTACAAAATAAAACAAAATCAAGTGTTTTGTCTGTTTCTCTTCCCCCTCCCTCTCGCGCTATTGTAGAGATGCCAAAACTCTTGCAAAAGGAAAAACGTAATAATATGAAAGCAGCTGAAATTAGATTTATTTAAAACTGAAAACGGTATGTTTATGACATTAGTTTTTATTTGCGTATTCGAATGTACAAAATAACGTTTTTGTTCGTTTTAAATAAAGCATCTTGCGTGGTAGTCTTCCATCTGCTGTAGCGTAAATCAGGATGCAAAGAATGCCAACCTCTTCATCGACCTTTCAAAAGCAGAGGGTTTGTTTATTGTTTTCAAGTTATTATTAATAATTAAAAAAAAAAAAAAAACGCACATGCTTCCCGTCTACAGTTTTAGAAGGGTCATAGTAAAGATCACATGAAATTTTTTAAAAATATAATCGATTACTCTTAAGTTGACTGGACCCTGACTGAGTCGAACGATGGAAAATATACAAAGGGGAGTACTATAATTTAGAAAAATATTAGCTTCGTTCCTTCAGTACAATGTCTTATTAATGAGATACTTAATGCATCTTTCACATACAGTCATATAATTTATCAGTAGGCAAATATCAAATTTAGTTTTAAATAAAAGTCCTTTTATTACGGCCGTCTATTGTAGAAATTGTAACAAATTATAATTAGAATAATACTTTTGTTCAGATTTTTGCGACCACGTGTAATGTCCCACGGATATGCCTCTCTGCGTACTGGAATGTCGATGTGGATATGTAATAAAATAATGAGATGGTGCGAAGGGTCAAGGTCAACCAACGGGTCAGGTCACAGAGAGGGACCCTGAGTATTCTGTTACAGTGCGTTCCTACCCCTCCCCCCAAATGTTACATGTATGTTATCAGTTATGATGAGCTCCTCCCCTTTCTTCCCCTCCCATAGACGTCTGCAACCCTTTCTCCCCTGCTTGTCCATATAGCGCTGACATTCAGATTTTCCTACGAGGCCGAGGGTGGGCGGGACTAAGTAAATTTTGCGCATCATCAATTTTTGACGTTTTTTCAACTGCTTTGCTTTACTTTGCTCGGACATACAGCGTCGACTTTTGTTACGGGGACGGAAACGAGGGGGGAGGGGGGGGGGTTGCTTGCTGAGTAAATTTTGCAGGTCGCCAATTTTGGCGACTGACAGACTGTTTTGCAGTCGCCAGGAATAATTCCACAGTCGCCACTGGCGATCTGGCGACCGCTAATCTCAAGCTTTAGGGTGAGGCCCATCTGATATTTCCCCCCCACCCTCCAACTTTAAAACATTTTCTTGTATTTTTCACTCACTACTGTATTGATGCATTAATTTAAAAGAAAAAGAAAACCAAACCTTAAATCTATGACTGCCTAATTCCCTTTTTCCTCAAATATTTAAATCATTTGAGTTTGCTCTATGCCTGTTTGATACACTTTCTCGGATGTGAAAAACCTGGAAAGGTACATGGGGCTAGAAACACCAACATCACACATTTGATTGGCTGACAAGTTTCATTTTTAAACACACCAGTTTTTATAGTAACTGCATCATTAATTTAGAATATTATAGCACCAGATTCTTGTACTATTTTCTATTTGTTTATTACAGCCCTTGTTTACATTTTTACTGCTGCGGCCCTTACGCCGGTGTGGCCGTTTTGCCAGTTTTTACGGTATCATGATGCTAAACGAAACATACACAAATGCTAAAAAGAAAAATTAACAATATAATTTAAAAATTAAACTTTGCTTTTTAAACTAGCATCAATTGTTTTTTTAAAGCGACAACTGCTTACACATTCTTACCGATTTGACAAAGTACTGCATAGGTTCTTTTAGTAAATAAGGGAGAACAAACAAGCCCATTTTTTTAACAGCAGTAGAAGTATCCTCAACTTCTCTCAAACAATTGATAATTGCATTAGTGTCATCTCTTTCATCTTTCAAATTTTTTTTTGGACTGGAAAATCTGAAACAGATGAGCACCATGACATTCTGCAAAAGAAAAGATTTCTTCTCTGATATTAACCGAAGAAATTCTTCAAACTGCTGCTCCTCTTGGAAGAAAAGTGGATACGCTTCAATTAAGCTGTCCACAGTTGCACGATTGTTTATTGAGCTGTGCCTAAATGAGTATGTTATGGCCATAAGTGCATTGATTTTTTTTTTTTTAATCCTGAAAGGAAATACTTTTCTTGGACTCCTCAATCATTCCAGATCTGTGAAGGCTTTGTGACAGCTCCGTTTCCCCCTCAACATGATCAGGAGTCCAGTTAATTTCTCCTTTCTCGGGATTTAATTTAATTCTCTTGGGGGTAACAAAATCAACTGATTTCCTTTTTTGCCTATTTAATTTCAATTTATTCTTGGACTATATTCCGTATACGGTGCCTTGTTTACATGTCAATGTTTTGTTTACAAATCATTGGCGAACAATCTGACGCGAGAGTGAGCGATGCACCGCCAACTGCCGGTGGTAGTTGTGACTGGCAACCATAAAGAATACGTGTTTCGTCAGGTTTGGGAATTTGAAATTGTTTGTGTTATTGATGGAAGGGAATGAAATGTGTTATGTTAATATAAGAAAAGAATTTGTGGGTGTTTGTTAGAAATATAGTACGTTATAAGCCGGTGGGTGTTGGGGACATTTCTGAGCGGTTATTTACCAAATAAATAGAGGTAAGTGTTCTTTTTTAACGAATCTTTCGATGTTTAAGGTTTTTAATGTGAATTTTAAATTGATATTTGAAGTGTTTATGTTTTCGTAAGTGCTATTTACGTGCTATTCTAATCATACTGACTTTATAAGAGGTGTACAACTAGGTTGTTTAATCCGCCGATGTTTTTTTGAGTTGAAAACGGGCCAGTGTTTGCCCAGTTTACATTAGCTGTACAACTAGGTTGCTTAGTTCACTGTTGTTGTTTTTTTTTAGTTAAAAACGGTCCACTGGTTGCGTAGTTTACATAGCTGTACAACTAGGTTGCTGAATCCACTGAGGTTTTTTTAGTTAAAAACGGGCCACTGGTTGCCTAGTTTAGATAGCTGTACAGCTAGGTTGCTGAATCCACTGAGGTTTTTTTAGTTAAAAACGGGCCACTGGTTGCCTAGTTTAGATAGCTGTACAGCTAGGTTGCTGAATCCACTGAGGTTTTTTTAGTTAAAAACGGGCCACTGGTTGCCTAGTTTAGATAGCTGTACAGCTAGGTTGCTGAATCCACTGAGGTTTTTTTAGTTAAAAACGGGCCACTGGTTGCCTAGTTTAGATAGCTGTACAGCTAGGTTGCTGAATCCACTGAGGTTTTTTTAGTTAAAAACGGACCACTGGTTGCCTAGTTTAGATAGCTGTACAACTAGGTTGCTGAATCCACTGAGGTTTTTTTAGTTAAAAACAGACCACTGGTTGCCTAGTTTAGATAGCTGTACAACTAGGTTGCTGAATCCACTGGGGTTTTTTTAGTTAAAAACGGACCACTGGTTGCCTAGAATGACTAGTAAACATGGCGACAGTCGCTGGAGCTTGGCGGTCGCCAAGCTCCAGCGACTGTCGCCATGTTTACATGGGGTGGGCACCGGCTTGTATGATTTTACCTTATTCTTTTCAGTAATTGCATCATGTGCAAACAAAAATTTACACATTTTGAAAAAAATCTTAAAATCTATAGAAAATTTTGAAAGAGATCCATTAGTTTATGTTAATGATTACATATCTGTATACCAACTTTTTATTTCATTCGCTGTACTTGTAGTTCATGTATGAACAAAAATTTAAGCATTTTGACTAAATTTTCACAAAATTCTAAAATCGTGAACATATTTGATGTTCAGGTTGAGTAACCACCTATTAATATGTCAAATTTTATTTAATTTGTATTCAGTCGTTATATGAGTGAACCAAAATAAGCATCACAGACAGAATGACAGGTACTTTTTTTTAATAGTTTTCCAGGTGCTTAAAAGGGATAAAAATAGAAAGAGGTTTACATTTTAGGTTAATGTACAGTAAAAAGTTTTGTACAGATATAGGAAATTTGACTGAATATAGGATTTTTGTAAAATATAGGACGTTTTTGGCAGTTTAAAAAAATATATTAGAAATATAGGATATATAGGACGACTGAGAGCCAGCCCTGTATCTGAAATAATAATTAATTCTTAATGTGATTTTTCCCAGTGAACATCGCTACCCCTAAGTAAACATAGCAGTTGCAGTCGACATGAGGTGAATTTTTCTGACTGCATATTATAGCACAGTTCTTCATAAGATGAAATTTTGTTCTCGTAACAAACTAGAATTAGCACTTTTTTTTTAGCCCTACTCAATAAATATTTTTGAAATTACATAAGTACAGTAATCGAAAACAAAGCTTATATCTATTACTATGATCAAGAAACCATGCAGAAATTCATAATTAACTCACAGATTACTATGGCTCTGGATACAACCAATTTGTGCTAATAGATTAGAACTTCTTTAAAAATTCACATATAAATACTAAAAGGATTAAAAATATACATACATTATCGATACATACATGTACAGAAAACTTGGTATATTGGCTCTGAATACAATAAATTTGTGTTAATATTCTTATTATATTAAAACTCATTTTAAGAATTCACATATAAATACTAAATGAAATAAAAATATACATACCTAATCGGCTCCAAAGTACAGTTTGCAGCACTGTAACATACAACACACGTTGTCAAAATCAAAACAGTTTTTTTTCTTAAATACCATGCATGCCTATAGAATCTGAAATAATAGGATAGTGCTGTTATAGAGTGTAAAGAAATTTAATTTCAACTTTGTCAAAGAAATATAAAATATAATACATCAATCAAAATACACAGGGAATAAACTACTCATATCTAAAAATATATATAAAGAGAACTTACAACACTCAAATTCAAATAATACCTAATTTTATATCCAAAAGAACTTTTCTTAATATTATACAGCTTTGAAATTTTTACCTTATTTGTACATAAGTAATAAGCATAACATAATGAACTTTTATTTATGTAATTTCTTAGAACAACTACAGATGCGTTATTTCAAATCAAATGTATTCAAGCAGTAGCGTAGCCAGAAATATTTTTGAGGCATGGCTGACAACTCAAAAATTAGAATGCAGTACAGCTTATAAAAATTGATATAGCATATACAGGGCCTGAAATTTCAGCTTGGAATATACTTGCCAAAAAAATAATGTATTCGCCACAAAGTTGAGTTGCCGTATATTTTACTTTTTATGTATTTTGGGATTTTTTTCTAATTAAGAAATGCTAGAAATATGCCAAGTTATTTTATATAATAAAATGGTCTCATTGTAATTGAAAATCATTTTAATGTATTGTATTTGAGATTTCATAAAGATTGTAGTATTTATGAACATAAATGAA
The DNA here is from genome assembly GCA_038373885.1 of Cheiracanthium punctorium. Lineage (NCBI taxonomy): Eukaryota > Metazoa > Arthropoda > Arachnida > Araneae > Cheiracanthiidae > Cheiracanthium > Cheiracanthium punctorium. The sequence continues at coordinate 368,238 of JAWZYV010015005.1, read as the reverse complement.
GAGCCAATTAAAAAAAAAAAAAAAAAAGTTTCGCTTTTAAAGGGTCATATCTAATACGAATTTGTGTATATTTGCCTGTCAGAACTAAAGTACTACCACTAGTTAGTGGCATCATCTGGATGAAAGTTTTTAACATCTGGCCCATTTATATGGATATAGTTAAAAAGATCGTTCATAGTGCTTGTTGATAATGCATTCCTATATGCAGTTTTAATTCGGTTAAAAGCTGGGCTGCGCAAAACGTGAAGAGAGAATGCATAGGCATAAAGGGCACTTCGCTTTAATTGTTCTGCTGAACATATCGTTTTTTTTTTCTTTTTCTTTTAAAGGATAAATGGTATGTGAAATTGTATCTTTACATACTTTCTACATCCGGCTGTGTCAACTTTTTTTTTCCATGTATGAACATGAACTCCATCCATAATTAGACCAAATTCGAACTCACCAACAGCGAGTCGGTGAGTGGAAATTTCGTGCCCCGACACACACACACACACACATATATATATCTTTGGGGAGGGAGGGTGAGGGCGACACCAGAGAAAGGAATATCCCCTTGAATTTTTGCCTGAATATTTTCGCATATAAAAATGAATTAAAGAAAACAAAGGAAGTTCTAAAAAATCATAAATCGAGTATAAAACCTTTAATATTGGAAATACATACTTTTTAAAAAAAATGGCTTAGGTCCATAGCTGAACTTAAAGTTCATGAAATTAAGGTAAACTTTCAAATGTACCATCATAGAGATTAGTGATGTACCGAGTAGCAGAATACTCGACATTTACTACTCGGACTGAGTGTAGTGTTGGGAATTAAAAACACACTAAATGTTCAATGATAATCGGTGTCTGTCTGCTGTAGCTCCAGAAAGGATTTTACAGCAAGTTCTGTTGCTGAGTCTCGGGAGATGGAGTAAATTAAAAACTGAGAGGTGGCTTCTATCTTTAAATCAAATAAGTCCACAGACGAGTTAACGGATGTGAAAAGCGAGGGGAGGTAAGAGATCACGCATGGAAGCACCAAATTGCATGAAAAACAAAGAAAATCAAATTTATTTGCAAATGAAAACTATTCAAAACTGACATGGATTTCACAAAAACTTCTTTTCCTTAAATAAGAGCATCTAATTCGAAGTAGCAAATTATTTTCCCAGAAAGCTTCATAGGCCACAGAGGAAGACATCGAGGGCCGCAGGCAGCCTGTAGGAAACCCTTAGTGTAAATCAATGAGAAGGAATAGCTGAAATAAGCATTAATTTCTAAATAAGTGGATGAGCTACTAATTATTGCTACCTTGGGTAGTCTCATAATAGTTGCATAGATGGCGTGCCAAATTTTTGAGTGCATATAGTACAGTGTTCTATGAGGGTTTTTTTTTGAAGGGGGTGGGTGAGGAAGGGCAACCATTACATATTTTTGAAATTATCTAAGTCATGAAAATTCACTGGAATATTAAACTTTATTTATTCATTAGTATTTTTCATTAGGCATGACTTTTCAGAAATGTTTTGTTCGTTGATTATTACATCATATATTTTGCAAGAAAAATCTGAATTTTAACATTTAGCAGAATATTTAACAGTATCGATACTGAAAGTTTATGCCTTTCTGCTGAATACATTTACCCCATAATTGTAAAACAAACCCCCAGACAGTAGGGTTGGCTGTCCGTCCAGGCTAATCGCAGACGTACGGTAACCCAAAACAAAGCTTGCATGCATTGCGGGAATAATTCTGTAAGCAGGGGCAGGTTTAGTAGGCAAATTTCTTTTTTTTTAACGTCTATATACAAGAAAACATAAAACCAAAGCTACAATACACTTATCTAAACAGCTTATTAAAACCTTTCTACACATATTTCAAATGAAATATAATACAAATTGAACATAACCAAAACACTACCTCTACACTGCCCCCGCTTACGGAATTTATCTCGTACTTAAGTGATCACAACAAACCAGATACAGGATTAAGCACCCGGCAAGAAGCAGCACACTTGTTATATTTTGGCTCTGAATTCAATAAATGTGTGGAAAACATAAATCTTAAATAATATAAGGCGAAAAATTCACATCTAAATACTAAAACGATAAAAAATACACATACTTTTTTGATTGTCAGAAATCATATAGGCAGCTGCATGCGGCACAGTCGTATTTAAGCTCTAAATACAGTAAATTTGTGTTAATATTCTTATTAGGTCAAAACACATTTCAGAATTCACATATAAATAATAAATGAATGAGAAATATACAATACATACCTTATTGGGCTCCAAGAAGGGATTATGCAGACACGAATTCAGACGCCTTCACCTTCTTGCTAGCCCTAACGCGAACGGTCGCGGATGCCGCGCTGTCGCTGTGTTGTGTTTCTCAATGGTTGGTTGGTTTATTTCGATCGCTGAACAGCGGAGAAAATACCGAATCATGGTGTAACTTCGAACCATACTTCAAGTTGAACCAATAATTCTTGTTTTTGTAAAAGTGATCGCACCATCTTTTGGTAACTCGGTTTACTTTTCACCAATGCATGGTACAACGTTGAACTGATAGTTGACTGGAGATATCATAAACTGTTGACTGTTAACATCAACGTTGACTGGAGATATCATAACTTCATTTATTTTACAACAGCTACGAGATTTTTATAATCCAATCGTAAGAAACTATGTCCATTAGAGCAAAATCTTTACCGAAAGTATCCCCTCCATATTTAGCTTGAATTTATTTCGCAAAATAGCATTTGGTATTCGGATATAAAATAAAATTATCACTAGCGAATACACCGATAAGTAAGCACTCACTGCAAAAGGACTTAGCATTAAGTAAAATCCCTAGTAGCAATGACTGCTTGTTTTCTGCTCGGTCGTTCATCGACTCATCGCTAACTCATCGACTCGTCGAATTCAGTCATCGGCAAGTGCACTTTTGTTTATCTGCAATAGATGAATTTTTATTCATGGATAGAAGTGATCTAGACGAGCAGTTTCGCCGATGGGAAACCGAAAAACAATATCTTATCCGAAACTGCAGTTCTATAGTCATCGGGCCTCGCAGGTGTCCCCAGTGGTTTACACTTTACCCAAATTCCTATAAATATTTGCGTAATTTAGATGTGCCTTTGCATAATCTAAGGGAAATTTTGAAAAATTCTTGAATTAATCGCATAATTTACTTCAAATTTCTTGTATTAGGGTTGGGAGGGGGCAGGGGGTGGTATCTCTCCCCCCCCTTGCTCCCTCCCAAAAAAATTAAATTTGAAAAGAAATATTTACAAAAAAAATGTAAGTGTTTATTATATAAAAATGATTTGTAATATTTAAATAATTTTTTAAAAATGTGTTTAAATAAAATAAAAGAAAATCTATTTGAGCGTCAGGTGCATTATAAGAAAAACGGAAACTTCATTACAATGAGCAACTCTTTTGAAACCTCTTTAATGTAAACAGCAAGAAGAGAAATCAGTTAATTTTTAAAAGTTATCCAAGAAATATGAAAGTTAAAATCACACTAAAATTCCTATACAATTGGCAATATTGTTTCTTAATTATTAATTATGAATGTTGTTACTACTTAATACATTGGGAAAAAGTGAAATTAATTTCTTACCAATCGAATATTTTGACTATTATTAATAACAGCTGAACAACACTTTGTCAAAATTTCACTCAAAGTCCCAATCTCAGACTAAAATAACCGGTACTTCAAACTTTGCCATATATATGACAAGAATCGATGGTCTAGGGGTAGCGCGCTCATCTCGTAATCAGTACGCTCAAGTTCGGGCCTGGGGTAAGAAGAATTTTTTTTTTTTTTTTTTTTCAGAAAAACGAAAATTTAGCATACAAAAGACGAAAACATAATAAACAGAACGGACATTTTTTGAAAATTTTGCTGCCAGTCGTTTATTTTTCATTAACAAATATATTTTAAACAGTTTATCGGTTTCTTTTCGTTATTTCATCGGAGTCATCGGGAAACGATGATCGGCTTTATGGCCCCCCGAGCGGACATTTTGTACCAATTGCCGATGAAATTTCCCCTTTTTTGGATGAAAAGCCGTGATCGGCCATTGCTCCTTCTCCTCGGATTTAACTGACCCGCCTCTCATCGACCGATGGGTTATTGCTACTAGGGATACTATACTCCAATTATCTGTAGTCGTCTATTACATGCGTAATGCGACAATATTTTTGTACGTTTAAGGGATCTCAACTCCAACTTGAACTGCAGGCAGAATGAGCAACGAACATCTTGCATTCAAAATTGCTAAAATCAGCTTTGTGGGTATTATTTTGATTACGAGCGGAATTAACTCGGAAACATTTCATTAGTCCAAGGTAGCAGGAGTCAGAAAGAGAACGTAAAATGCCCTTTTAGAACTAGACTTTCAGAAGAATCGCAGATAATTTTAGTTTTTTAACAGAACTTCCGTTAAAAAACAGCAAAAATGCTTTATTCACCAATAAGGGAGATTCTCCTATGAAAACCAGGTTGATATTTATTGTCTGTGAAATTCAGATTTTTTATAACAGTGTAACCTTACTTATAAACACGTGCCATAATTGATTTATATAATGGCGTATCCGCGTTGAAGCTGTTAAATTCTATTCATTATGTTACAATAAAATTCGTAAAAAATCACCTAATTTATATAATTTGTTCGTTTTTATTTTAAAAGAGGGAGAAATCAATGTTTCACGATTTGTCAAAATATCAAAAAGTTATTACGGATAGAATTCAAGATGCAACAGTTTTAAAATTTTTTTGCGAAAAAATCGTCAAAAAAGGTACTTAGTTTAAAAATTCTTAAAAATCTGCAAAATTTATGTTACATATTCAGAACAAGCCTACTTAAAAGAAAATTTTCTCCTCTATTCGATGACACAAATGCCGTTTTGCTGCAAGCGTAATTACTGCCGCTATTTCGAATTAGGTGAGGGAAAATGTCATAAAATAAAAATGAAATAAAATAATTCTAGGTCGAATTTTGAAAAAATCGCTTTGAGGTGCATAACTTCTTTAGAACTTCCTGAGTATCAAATTTGATGTTTCTAGGTGTAGCCGTTTGTCCGTAACGCCGCCGATAGATACACAGACAGACATCTTCTTTTATAATAAGTAGAGATAACAATACAATAAAAGCAATCTATAATGGTAGAAAGAGTACAAGCTTATTAAGCACACAGTTACATCAAGAATTCTGACAAAAAGACTCTTGAGTTAGTTTCGTTCTTGAACATAGCTTAATCGGCCTTATCAGCAGTAAAATCACTGGACTAAAATCGAATGCTTTTATCAGTCCAACTTACGACATTTCAACATTTTTTCATGAAACTTTTTACCATGGAAACCTGATACTGAAAGATGAACTCGCGATTTTCTTCATACGACATTAACTTATATTAGTTCGACCGATAAATTTAACTTTAAAAAAAAGTTTTGCTTTGTCACTAAGCAGCTGTGTTAAAGAAAATAAGGAATCACAGTAGCTTCGTTATTGATCGTGGTCACACACTCCTTTCTATAGACATTCAATATTTGTAAAATGTTGTTTAGCATAACTACATTACATCATTGCAAGAGGGAATGACTGCATTGCTTATCTAAAAGTTTATGTAATTTCCGGTGAGTTTTGCATTTTTTTTTTTCCCTATAGTTACTTTAGGCAGTTTTTCATAAAGTGATAATTATTTTCTCTTACTCTGTTATACATTAAAATAATTTTCAAAGTCTCACTTCTAAGTACTAATACTTATTCATCGGTTATGGATGCGCCCTTCCAAATTAAAATATACATATATATTTAAATGAGGTGAAGAATTGCATTACGTAAACTTTGGTTCATAAAAAACATTTCTAAAATAGTTACAAAGCAGAATTTAAACGTACGTTGAATTAATCAACGCATATGGATTCTTATGCAATTTGACACATAAAAACCTCTGTTAGCGGACACCTCTCACAACCAAGCATTTTTTGTTACACAAGTAGTATGTTTTAGAAAAGCCTGAGTTTATGACGCACTTTCCAACATAGAACAAGAAAGGAAATTGTGACCGAAACATATTATTTTTATTATTTACAAGAAAATGGTCATAAAAGTGCCTATTTTTTCATTCAAGAAAATTGTATAAAAATAAGTGCATACACAATATATATATATATATATATATATATTAAGGTTTTGGACAATTTTTAGCCCGATAAAAAAATAATTGCATTTCTATAAAAACTCAGCATTTAGGGTTATTGTGACTGAACGTGTATTTTCTATTAAGCAGGAAAAAATCAAAAATATATATTTAAAACCCTGAACGAGAATTTTATTAAACTTACTTCATAAATAATTAATTGTAAAATTTTCTTGGAAAATAAGAAAAAAGTGAGCTAAGATTGCTAACTGCATATCACAAGTACACATATTTGAGTAGTCCTATCTATTTAAAAAAAAACTATCTCCAATTAAGTTAAAAATTGTCTGGTACTGCCATTTGTTGTGTAAAATGAGATATAAAACAAAATTCCGTGTGTAAGAAGGGAAGTGCTCTAATTTCTCTGGTGCATAATTTTTGAATGCTCCTGCCCAGAAACATCGTGGGCACCAGAAACAGTGATGCTGACGGGAGCTTTAAAGATGTAAAGCAACACCTCCTACATATAGAAAGCCTAACTCAAGCTTTAACTTCAGCAACATGCTTACGAAAATGACGTCATCATAGTTTTAATTTCGCAAAGCAAAACTTTTTAAAATTTCTGGTGAGTACTACAAGTATTAGAAAATATCTTAAATTAAACATTAAAATTAAAATACATTTCTCATACAAAATTATTCATTCTGATGTATTTCCTTATCACATTATCTAACTAGTTACGGTTAAAAACTGCTACTTGTAGTTAAATTATATTTTTTATCTGAAATTATTAAAATATTGTTATTCATGAGTAAATTTACCAGAATTTGTAATAGTTTTATTTTGTGAAAATAAAACTCTTTACGAAAATGACATGAAATTGAAGGCCTAATGATCGTCGCTGACGAAATAGACAGGCTCCGGCGGTCACGCCCACTTTTGAAGTTACGTGAATCTGAGAGAGTAAGGATCTGCTCTTTTGATACTCTTGCGCTTACTCAGAGAAATACACACACAAATAAAGCTTTAAAACAATTTGTTTTTAGACTTACCTTTGATAAACATTCATATTTTTGTAAGAATAAAGATAATCTCGCTAATCAAACGAATTCTTTTTCAGTTACTTGAATATATCCCCACAATACTTAATTTGTTGATTGTCCCATTTTTAGAAAGAAATATTTTAGCTATGGGACAATCAACAAATTAAGTAATGTGAGGATATATTCAAGAATGTAGTGTGAGGGGCGGGTGAAAATGACGATTTTTTTTATTTTATTTTATTTATTTTATTTTATTTTATTCATTTATTTATTTGCATATTTGACTTGCGCATGTTCTGAAACGTGTAGATACCAAATTTCACCGGATTGGTTGGTTTGGTTTGGTTTGTTGGTGTTTATTGGCACAAGGTCCAAAAAGGACTTGCTGCGTCAGACAAGGAGTTAAAATCACAGTATGATGTAATCAAGTAAAAGGTATCACAAAACCTAGTAAAAGCTAAAGAGTAAAGACTAAAAAAGTGGAAAGTAAAATTCAAAAAGTGTGAAAAGTAGATAAAAAGTGAAACAAAGGCAACTGGATGGGGCTCCCATCCAAATTTCACGGAAATATTCCCGGTAGTTTTCTCTCCAGCACCCCTTGAACACTTTCAGTTTAATTATGGCCACCCTGTATAACTATCAGATAAAAGATTTTTTTTCTTGCCTTAAGCTCTGGACGTTTTCAATATTAATAAATTTAAGGAGTGTATGAGCAATAATGACTCAGCAATAAGAATCTCTGAATCTATTTCTAATGACGTTCATAAATTATTTTTAAGTACAAATAAAATAATCCAACTTTTATATGACTAAATAAATAATACATGCTATCAATATCTTTTAGAAGGATACTACAAAATTTATTACAAGCAAATTTTAAAAATATTTAGATAAATACAAAACAGGCATACTTTTTGTATGCCTATTAATGTTATTATCATGGAGACACACTCATTTTTCAGAGATAATTAAAATTATTCCATTCCTTCTTGAAAGAGCATATAAATAATATTAAATTTTAGTTTGTTAAAAAACATTTGGTTTATATGTGTTATGTAATGTAAATTATGCTACCTCTAGTAATTTCTATTTTTAATCAATCATCAACAAAAAATCTAGAACGATTGAAATTCTGATAATTATTAAACAAGCAAAATTTATTACCCATATTTAAACCCAGGTAATATTTCAGTAGTTTTCTCTCAATTGCATTCTTGAAAAAATACTTTTTCTCAAAAATGTAGTTTTGAGAAAAAGTATTTGTAATTTGATAAGTATTTTGAGAGTATCTCAAACTATCTTTGAGAAGTATCTCAAAAGTATTTTTAGAAGTAGTTTGTAAAATCAACACAATTACATTTTAAAATTTTGTCAACATTAGACACTTTAACATTATTAATAAATGTGTTCTAAACCAAATATTCAAAATTAACAATAAATCATTAACATATGACGGATTATCATTAAAATTTACAAAACAAATAGTTACTTTACCTTCACTTTAAGTATTAATATCCATAGGAACTATGGCTACCTTTCCCTTGGGTACTCCTTAATCTTAACTTTTTAAATTTGAATTATCTTGTCAACACGAATAATTTCATTTTCGTGGAAATGCTTTGCATATTGTGGGAAATTTCAAATGTGTTAATTCGGTAGGAATAGCTCTTAGCCATTTTTGTTTAAGCTCTGGGTAAACTGAATGTGTTGACAGTTTCGCGTTCGCCTTTGTAATTTGACCGACATCCATACACGCTGCGCAAAATATTAGATCAACGGGCGAATGTTTAAGAACAGATGACACTCTCATGTCTACCATTGAAAGAAATCCCATAGTAAAATTGTTTTCAAATTTTCATTCTGCATTTATATACGAGAACCATTCTAAATAAAAAGAACGTTTGTTTCTCTGGGTCTAAGCATTTCTATTCATGATAATGAAAGAAAACATTTTTTTACAACATACTCTGATACAGTGCCTAGTTTTCTATTTGTCGTTCCAGTTGAAAAATTTGTCATGGCGCTTTACTAGCTTTCCTGTGTACTACTGCATACTCACTTGCCGCAAAGTTTTTGAACCAATCAATAACTTCCCCTGTCAGTTCGTCATCATTTCCACAGTGGTTTCCGCCCAAAAATCTTTAATTTTGAGAAAAAGAAAGTAATCACTAAGGGGGGTTATATAAGGAGGTCCAGGATGTAGTAGGATGTCCAAAAATACTACCCAACTGAATTGCTGAAGTGATTCCTTCGTCAAAGCAGCAACAGGCAGACGAACGTTATCGTAAAGGGCCTTATTACACGAAAAAATTTCGAGCAATTTGGTTGTGGCAATCTCCTTCCTGGAAATATCCCTCGGTTTCCAGGGAACGATCCACTCCAACCTTTTAGTTCAGAGGCCAAAATATTGCTGATTGCTGGAATGCCAACCAATCGTAGTGCTTCCTATTTCTACACCACAAGATGGCGGAAGACTCAGCGATACCAATCGTGGTGATGAGCAAAGAAAAAATGTCTCTCCAATGGAATAACAATATGGAAATAGATCTGATTGAAAGCATTAGTAAAAATCCACATTTATGGAGCCCTCGAAATCACAAATATTTAAAACGGTTGGTGAGGCTATATTGCTACCTATAATTACATGTTTTAGCGATCGCCAATTCCGCAAATCTATGGCGTTTGTGAGTACAGCCGACGTTGTTTATTATGGCAACCCTGCATGCTCATCGACTTGCCGAAACGAATTTCCGCAATTTGTTGCGGCAACCAAGTTGCTCGAAATTTTGTTCGTGATGTAAGGCTTTAAGTCATCTAAGTCTCGCTACGGCAGCGGGGGCAGGGCCGACCCAAGAGCCGTGCGGGGCCCCAGGCAAAGCGCAAGCGAGAGGCATCTCTTCTGTCATGTCTTACGTGAGTTACTACAAGCACTGCGAGTACATATTAGCTTTATTTCTCGGCTTTTTTCGGGATATATCACAACCATCTACCAAGCTCGGTCTAATGTGATTGCAAAAAAAAAGGCCCAGGAACGGCTCCTCTTTAAGCGCGGGGCCTTAGGCGATCGCCTACATTCGTACCCCCTTGGGTCTGTCCTGCGGAGGAAGCGGAAGAGTTAGGCTGCTCGTCAGATCAAAACGTTCTTTACTTTTAAATGGTTCTCGTTTACACTTTCAAGACAATTGTGTTTTATAATCGAAGCCTTCGGCGTAATTTTTAGTTCTTGTTCCGTATTCCTTTGATTAACATTTTCCTTTTAATTGTAGGCTACAGGAGTGAAAGCACAAGTGAATTAAATCATTGGAAATACGGCATCACAAATCAGAAGATGAAATTTTAAAACCGTAAGCTTATTGAAGTCTGAACTTTTCAAGGACAAAAAAAACTATTTTTGAACTACTTTTTTAAAATGATGTTTCATTTACGAAAATGAGCTGTTACAAGTGCGAGGGTGAACTCTTCGCCAATGACTGTGAGATTGAATGGAAAATATGTGACATATTTGGATTTCCCCTAGATAAAAATATTGAAATACATTCTCGGAAATTCTGCCTCGCAGGAAGATCTTGGTTGCTGAAAGTTTTCCCTAATGGGAGGGCACATGATAAAACGCAAGGTTGGTTCGGAATAGCACTGTGCGCAACCGACAGAGATTTTGTTCCCAAATCGCTGTTCGTCCGAATTAGCGTAGTTGGAGCGAGTGGAAGAGCGCTCAGCTCTTTTCCGAAAATAAATAGAAAATGGTACAGGGCAGATAAATTAATTAAAAGCGAGGATTTCATATCTAAAAAGGACGAAATCGCACCCTATAATCATCTCACGGTTTTATGCGAAATTAAGAATGATGCAGCATCAGAAGAAGAGTCTGGTAAGTGGCTCATTAAAGTAGTTTAGTAATGCGTTCACGTAGCTGACGAGAAAGACAGGCTGCGGTGCTAACATTTTGGTCACACCCTTTTGCCAACTAAGAGTCACGTGATCAAGGGGGTTGGGCCATCTTCTTGTGGCTATCACGGATTGAGATGGTCACACCCCCTAGGTTACAGGACTCTCAGTTGGCAGAAGGGTGTGACCAAAATGTCAGCACCACAGCCTGTCTTTCTGGTCAGCCACGATGCATTCAATCGAGATAGTTGCGAACTGGGAAAGATGAATTCAACAGTTAGTGATTTTTAAAAAGTTTTTATTCGGATGCACGTTATTCTATTCAGCTATTTACACCTTTCATAACTTTGTGGTCGATTTTTTTTACACATTTACAACCGAACTACAGTGTTGAGAATTAGCATCCTGGTTGAGAATTTATTCATTTTTTATGTATATTTACGTTATTTCGCTGTATTTAATTTTATGCCGAATATACTGCCATATCTTTATAATATCCGGTTACTGTCATTTACACCTCATATTTATATGCCGGATGTAGTATGATTTCCGGATATCCGTTGCATAACTACTGGAAAATAACTCCTGTATGATTACTAGAATATAACTCCTGTATGATTACTATGGAAATCCTATTATGATTACTTATGGAAAATAACTCCTGTATGATTACTGGATAACTACTGTATGATTACTAGAAAATTCGATAAATTTGCTGTTTCTAAGTAATGTAAAAATAAGATTAAAAGCAACGTTTACTGATGAGTTTGTATTCCATAACCGCAAAGTCTCAATTAAGTAAAGTTTAAAAATGCATGGTAAATTTGACGTTTTCTATAAATATATTTCTAGTGTGTACATTTTATGTAAAACGTAATAACATACGTTAATAAAATGCATTTAATACATAATTAATAAAATAAATTTTCATTTTTAGCTTTTTCCATAGCATGACCCTTAGAAGTTGCCATAGAATGACCCTTAATTCTCTTGTTTAAAATAACCGTAAAAACAACCGTGCATATACGCAGAAACAAAAAATTACTCAGCATTAAAGTAGTCTTTTTATGTGAATTTATTTCTTCCCACTTTACTAAATCTATAAAAGCTTTCCTTGTTCAGTTCTATTACTAGATGCCTTAATTTTTTTTTAAAAGGAAAAAAGAAAAAAGAATGAAAGAAAGAAAAAGTGAGCAAGAAAACAAAGGAGAAATCCTATAATTTATTAAATAAAGTAAATTTAAACGTTGCTTTTTGAACATTTACTTTAATAGCAATTTTTCAACTTAATAAAAATATTGTGGCATAATCATATAGTATGTTGTTATTGTCTCATTTTATTATGACATATTCACCATTATTTTGGGTTAATACACTATTAGTATTAACCCAAAGAGCCATGAGTTGAGTGTAACACTCCTACCTCTATTTTTTTTTTCTTTTTTGCCTTTTATATGAATAAACAAATGCATGAGCAGCAAAACTATATTGATAAAAGTAAACAAATATATATAAATAATCAAATGCTTTAAATGCAATGAAATTTTATTGCTTTTATTTTTCAGTTTAAATAGAAGCCTTTTCAGTTAGTTCCTGCTTATTTTTCAGGTGACGAAGAATATGTAGAAGCAAGCGAGGGAGACATGTTAGCTAATGATAAGAAATCTATTACAAAATCAGACAATAAGGATTTCAACCCAACTACCTCCGTAGGCGCACAAAATGTCGCTCAAAGCACAGCTCTAAATTGCACGAAAGAAAACAAAGGTAGGTCTGCCGGAGTATCTATATTATTGCAGAAAAATCTGCTTAATTGTCGGGTCCATCGTAATAATTCTGGAGAGAGTCAACAAGACTTTCCGAACACTTGATGTTAATCAAGCGGTTAAATAAATTTGATCAATTCAATCGGATGTAGTGTTAAGACGCTAGTGCACTTGAAATAACCTGAGTGTATAGACCGCGCTAAGTAGGGGATGTAGGGGTACAATGAAACAAAATTTACTATTTTTTTTTCCTGTTCACAAATTTGTATGTACAAAAATAAAATTAATTTGCACTTTTAACCTACTCTTTTCCCCATCTGAATTTTTGTGAGGTTGTAAATAGCTTTTTCACATTTAATAAAATAGAAAAGGTAAATGTCTGTCAATGTTTCATTGCACCCCATATACCGGGGTACAATGAAACACTTAACACTTCACTCAAATAACATGAGTCAAAATTCAAATTTCAGCATATATGTTTTATCTACATTTATAATGAACATTATTGAGATATAAATATGAAATTTAAGTGGAAAAAACAAATTTAATTAAACTGTTATAGCTTAATATGTAAACATAATAATTTTTATTAGAGGTTCGTCTATAGTTTTTCATTTTATATTAAATTTAGTTGAATTGAATTAAAAAATTAGCATTTCTGTTTTTTTTCCTGTACCACCTGAAGAAACAAGAGATGGTAGTTTTGATACAATTTGAGTTTTTTTCAAAAAATGTGTTTCCAAAGAACACACAAATTTGAAGCTTGGACTCAGTCGTTTGACATACAGAACATCGCATTTCGTTTGATTTGAGTTAATTACATTCCCAACAGAGTATAATTCTTTTCATTTAAGTTCACCTTCTTGGATTAAAACATAATTATTTACAGCGATAATGCTTGTGTCATTAACATCGTACATGCTTTGTGAGAATAGCTCATAATCTATACTGTGTGGATTGTTAATTGAAAAACAATCTGGATTGTTACCATCTTCTAAGTCTAAAGAAGATAGAGTACGATTTAAAAACAATTCCTTTTTAACATTATGTGCTCTATGGAAATATCAATTTATATATTTCATAGTAATATCTTTATTTTAAGTGAATGCATTCGGCCGGTTTACAATGGGACATGATTCATTGTACCCCAAATTGTGGCTACAAGCTAAATGAATTTTTACTAATTCTTAATATTTATTTTTGTTAATTCTGGTTTTGACCACACCATGGTGATCACAATATTTGAAAAATAAATAATTATTCATGAAAACAAGGAGGTAAAACAAAATTACTCTTAGTAACGAAATTTACTTTCAATTGTGAAAATCCAATAATTTTCTATATCTCTGTATCTCTTTTCTATACATTCTGTAAAAATGCGATTGTCTCTAAATCACATCAGTAACTGGAATATATATTTGTATAATATGTGTGTGAGTTTCAACTGTGAAAAATCCTATTTATTTTAGATAGCATATTTCATTCTACCCCGTGTGTCACTGTACTCCAACTTCTCCTATAATACCGTGTTAGCTGGAATATAACGCGACCCCGAAAATTTTCAGAAAGATATTTAGAAAATACAATATCTAGACCTCGAATGTTGCTCGAGTCAGGTTTCGCACGTGAAATGATGAGTCGAAAAACATCTCGTTGTTTTAGAGCTAATACGGTAATACCTTTTGTAGCCTGTAAAAAACGGTAAGCCCTACGCACACCAAAATATTTACAGTATATAAGATAGTGACCTATAAAATGCGTATCCAATTTGAGCTTAGTCGAATTCACCATATAGACCATAGGTTCCCAACCTTTTTTACTAGACCATAGGTTCATAGGTTTTACTAGACCATAGGTTTATAGACCATAGGTTCCCAACCTTTTTTGCCCCCTTTTCTACTGAATATTTCAATACCGCCCACCTCCCACTCCAGATAAACAAGAGCGTACATAATGCATGGTGAAAAAAAGAATTAAAATTTTAAAAAATTACTAATGGATAGACTATTGTTGGAATTGAAACGCTATTGAATTTCTTCTTCATTTAAAAAAGGGGAATAAAAGTTTTAGTTTACCTGTTATAATGACAGTAAATAAATTAACAATTTCAGAGAACAATCAAAACGCATACTTAATTATATTAAAATATCATCAGCGTAATTTTTAAGTCTTTTTAAGACTATATTTGGTTAATCTTCCCACGACCCTCCGTGCCATATCAACGCCCTCTAACTTTCTCTGGGTCTTTTACCGCCCCCTAAAAGCCTCAAACGTCCACAAGGGGGCGTTATCGCCCACGTTGGGAACCTATGACATAGACGCTAGCCCACTTTCAGCAATTTGCGTCTATAGATCGAACCCTAATGAACAGTGAACTCCGAATTTTTTCGATTCCAAATTCTAGGAGAGATCACAAGGAAAACAGTTGAGTGATAGCTAATCATTGTTACTGGAGACTGACATTTTAACTTCTTATTTTTTATTAGTGCTTGTTGATTGTTTGATTGAGGTAAAGCTACACTAGGTCTACCTGCCTAAGAAGAGATGTCTTGAATGGGGGACATTTTAAAGGACGCTGATTCGCATTCTAGTAACATCAGGAGTAAAACGCCCAGAGCTCCTGACCGTACTATCGAAACACCTGCGGATTGCCAGAACCCTGGAAGTTCACATTTCAGACATCTACCAATATTCAGTGTTATATCATCGGCCATCTTTATTTTTGAGAATTCTGATTAAAGTTCATATGTTTTTAATAATTCGTATAAATAATATTCTAATATAATTAAATAACATTCAACAGGTGAACACGCAGAAGAAAAACAAGAAAATGTGATCAAACTTGATGCAAAACTATCTCTCTTACCGAAAGGTAAAGAACTGTTTTCTTCTTTCTAGAACACTTGAATTTTTTGTCATTATAACAGAAGATAAGGTAGTCTGGAAATGCACAGTAAATGTAAACAGTGAACAGTATTGAGATTGTTATTTATTCTACGAGTACTAAAATTCGTTAAAGAAGAATTGTGGTTCATGGCTATAGTTACGTTGTAATTTTCAACGTTCCATGATATAAGATTAACAAATTAGTTTTGAAATCTTTAAAGTGGCACAATTTTTCTTTTCGTAATAGTTTCCGGAATATATTCAACATACTCAGAAATGTATATTTTGACATCAGGTGTTATGTTTTGGTTCTTATCAGTTTTAGAGTTGGTTCTATTGTGTTGCCTGGTAAATGGGCAGTGGTTTAAGAATTATTCTGCATTAAATTATGACTAAAGCTGTTTTCAAGACCAATTAAATTTAACAGGGGTTCATTGAGTATATTTCTGAGAAGCCCTTTCTTATATGGTTACTGTTGATCAATACTAAAATGTATACTTTAAGTTACAGATTACCATGCTGGCTTTACTGATTTATATAATGGCAAAAAAATCTATATATCAACAGTAATCTTATAGTTTTTGATTAGTTTATTACGGTTAGCATATAATAAGGTGCTAACCATTATTGGTTCAACATTCTCTTATTTTATATACCTTTCACGGGCATTGGAATACAAAAAAATTAATCCGACGACTTGTATCACTTACAGGTATTGCCAAAGCTCTGCAGGATTACAAGGAATTACTACTGAGTGAGAGGTACAGTGACGTCACTATTGTGGTCCAAAACAAGAAATTTAAAGCTCATCGAGGAATCCTGGCTGCTCGAAATCTTGTTTTCGCTGCCATGCTAGAGCACAACATGAGAGAGAAAGAAACAGGCATAGTTACAATCGAAGATATGGATCCAAAAGCCTTTCCCGATTTCCTGGAATACCTATACTCCGGGCAAGTGCAGAATCTATCTTCAGACAACGTCTTGGAATTGTTTGTTGCGGCTGACAAGTATCAGGTCCTGGATCTGAGAGAGGAATGCTTCGTTTACATGAAAGAAAACCTGTCGGTGGAAAACTTCTGTGGCGTTCTGTCGGTGTCTCTTCGACATCATGAAAAAGAGTTAATCGCACTGGCCACCCAGTTCTTCATTGACAATGCTATGCATATCGTCACGACTAACAGCTGGCAAACGTTCATGTGTGAAAATGTAGTTGCTGCGAATGAGTTGTTCATCAAGCAGTTAGAATTCAGTAATCGAAACAAATCAACTCATTTGTCGGGGAAAGATTAAATCAAAAAAGTTGCCTCAAGAAGTACTGTGCTTTTGATATTTGCAACTTTTTAGTTATACAAAATATTTTGTTGGTAAAGGGAAGGACTATTCCATTAGTCGGCAAACATGAAATGCCGAATTTTCGGCTCTGTTAATTTCTGTTGTCATACGGGAATACTGTGAACTTATCAAGAAGGATTTGCGAGAGTTGACAGTTTGTTGTTATCGTACCTCTCTCTGCAGAACAATACACGTGACCTTGAACAGGGATACTGCGCATAATGTACATTAAAAGAATCGTAGTTTGTTGTTGAGCTGAGCGAGCGAAGCTCTTACACTACACTCAGGCATCTCAATGTAACACTTCTCTTCTTAAACCGCTTGATCGATTTAGTTCAAATTTGGAATGGCTATAGGTAGTACCAATGGTGGCAAGGTATAAATCTGAAATCAAACCAATCGGTTGACCACGAAGGAATAATCACCGAAAATCCTGCTGCTATTAACTTTCAAGAGATATTAAGAGAATTATTCTACATCTCAATTACTCACACCGCGTGCTCATTGAACCTATGACATTGGTCAAGGTCAAGATGCTGATCACTTAAAAAAAGAAAATCCGAAATCGGACATGCCATCGAGGAATAATCACCGAAAAAATTTCAACTTGTGGTGAGATAACTGCACGAAATTCGCTCAGCTCAACATTGCATGCGCGATACGTCATGCGGACCTAGTACTGTAGGTACTTTTTACTTGACAGTGTTATGCGCATTTGCTTAAAGGTATAATATTTTTGGTAGACATGTCAGGTATAAAAGAATATCAAGTAATATTCTTATGGATTTCATTCCATCAACTAAAGAACCGGAAAACAAAAACGCTGGATGTATTTTATGTAAAACTCGCCGAAGATCAACGAGTAGAAATATGGATTCAGTGCTTCAGATCATCTCTGTGGGCTCACCTTGGTAGCATTAAAGCAGAGAAGACTATTCGACTTATCTAAACAGTCTCGTAGTAGAAATGACTTAAACATAAACAATTGAATTTATAAACATGGTTTATAGTTAAAAATAGCTGTGATTAAGTATAGTTGGTTTTTCAGCGATTTTTTCTATAACAACAGAATAAATAGTGTTTTTCTTTACAAAGGACATTTCATTGCAATCAGTTATAGCATGTACTCATGATGATTTCGAGGATTTTATTACAAAACCTGTAAAGTTATATTTAGATTTTTTTCCCCTAACGGGTAGGCACTTTTGCTTATCAAGAATTTTGCCACAACTAAGGCCCGAAATTCTTGGCCATTTTATTACGGGGGCACCCCATGATAAAATGGCCAAGGGGGAGCCAGCGTCAACACAAAGCGTAACACAGCAGACTCACTCGACAAGAGCTCAATCAACACTGACTGGATCGGGGCAGCCCGGTTCCTTTCATACTTTCGACGTGCATTCCTGAAAACTCGGGATCTCTAACGAGTCCCCGAGCAATCGCGTTTTGATTACGTCATAGAAGAGAAACATTAGGATATTATGCATGGTAGTGCAGAAAAACTATCTTTACAAGCCCCAGTGGGAAAATCACGCAAAATGACCCAAATATCGCCAAGCTTGGCGACTTTTGGCAAAATATCGCCAAATTTGGCGCCAAAAGTAAGTCCCCAAAAGTGAAGTTACCGAAGGCCTAGGACCAATATTTCTCGATATTTCTAGAAACTGCATACAAATGAATGGTGAAACCGAAACCTCCCTATCTCCGGTTCTAGTTGACCGATTTTGATGCAGCAAAAAGGAAATTATAACTGTTTGACGCGTAGAATACAAATTTTGAACTATTATAAGCCCCCGAACAGCGAGTTGCACCAAAAATTCGTAACAATAGAGTCACTTCAATTATCCTGTATATAAACAACACATTTGAAGTTGTGGCGGCACGAAGGTCGCCTCCGTGCGCACAACACCCGGCAATTGAAGGCCGGTCGAAGGGGGAACTTTTGGCCGAGCTGGATTGCACCTCATTCCACCACCCAGAGTCCTTGGGTTCAAACCCAGCTCTCGCCACACGCTCTTCTATATTGATGACCCGGACGACGAACACGCATCTCCTTTTCGCCTACAGCGACAGATGGCGCCCTCTTCCATCTCTCGCTCGGCTCTTTCAAAGTCCACAACGGGCCCGTTTACATGGACAAAGATGCAGGGTAAATGCCAGAACTTTCGCTGATTTCTACCCCGCTTCCCCTACGTAGGGGAAAAATACTGGGTAGAAAGATTCCTAGTCCAGTGAAGGGTGAATGCAGGGGTGACCTCGCTTTCCCATGATGCATTGCGTGTTTTACCCTATACTCTGCTTTTACCCGTGATTTTCCGTTTTCTCATGTAAACGGGGTGAGGTCGCTGCCTATAGATCGGCAGCGACATTACAAGACCGCAACGAGCGGCAGCAACCTCACAAAGTCCGCAAGGAGCGGCAGCGACCTCACAAAAGTCCACAACGAGTGGCAGCGTTCCATAACGCTTGAAACATCGTTCGTCAGCCTCCGGCTGACTGTCTAGGGGGAGTAGTGGGGCGGTACGAAAATCGCCTTCGCGCACGCAACACCCGGCAATTGAACGCTGGTCGAAGGGGTACTTTTTGGCCGAGCTGGATTGTGCCTCATTTCACCACCCAGAGTAATTGGGTTCAAACCCAGCTGTCGCCACACGCTCTCGCTACAGAGGTTTTTTAGTGATTATAAACTTGTATAAGCCGGAGAAGAAAATGCTTATAATTAATATTGCTTTGTCTTTCAAAAACATTTTTCCGATTTCTATACTTTAAAACTTAGCATTTCTTTAAAGGTTCCGGATCCGGATTATTCTGTCTCTGCTCACAGATTATTATTGTTATCGCCGTACTTTTCATGAATGCACCTTGTAGTTACCGTATAACCCGCCGTATAACTTGCTATATCGTATAACATGCAGCAGTAAATTTAGGATTTATCAAGAAATTTATTTTACATTTTATAATTGGTATATAATATGCACATGAGAAAATGAAGTCATTTTCTGAGGTTGAAAGTGCGTATTATACGCCGAGACATATGGTACTTGCCGGAATAGTTCCTCTATTCCCCGTAAGAGGGCGCTGACTGGCAACCAGTTTTAAAGGGTACGTCTCCTGATCTCTTACCCAATTGGAAACTTGACATTCCAGTTTATATTTCTGCCAGTTCAGGCCAGTCTAACCCTGAACTTCAAATGCTAATAACTAGCTTCGCTGCAGCTCGGAGGCATTGTTTCCAAAGTGAGTATTTACGTTGTTATTTGGTAGAAGTACCGAAGAGAGGTAAATATGCCTTGTCCATGTGTATATTATTCATTTAGTTTTCAAGGTGTTACAGGATCGGTACCTTTTCTATCTTGAGAGGGGCACTGAAGCCACTGCTGTAAGTAAAAGTTTATTTTAATTCATGGAGCACGACTTTTATTTCGCGTTAAGGAATAGAATTGTCTTACCGCCAAAGAAAAGACACCAGTCTCCCCTAAAGGTATTAATATTATGGCTTCGGCAGGTGGGCTCACTGTTTTATTAGAATAAAGATACTTTTTAAATTGTATGGTGGGTAAAGCACCGTACTACCCAGCAAACACACTACTGCTCGCAAAATGATGGCCGGGTACCCGTCGTGCTGGCAAAGTGCCGTATACCGGGAGCAAGGTAGATTGCCATCGTCTGAAAGTCACTGGAGTACCAGTGTCTGAAAAGTGCATATGCGCCAGTACATAAATAGTAACGGCGAACTGCCATGTGTCTATGACATGCACAGAAAAGTTAACGACGTGGTACTGCTTAAAATGTTCCGGGTCAGCACTATTTTGCAGTAATAGGCCTGCATATATTTCGTAGTGTTGGCATAAAATTTCGTTATTTTAATTAAATAATAGTGTTTCACATTCATACGTTATAGATGTGTTAGGGGATATAAGTTCCGGGCACCCAAAGGCAGGGTCACTGCAAAGGTTTTTTTTTTTTTTTTTTTTGAGGAGGGCGGGTGTAAGGGGAGAAGTTCATATTGTGCCTTCAAATATTTTAGTACTAAAATAATACAAACGAGTTCAGTATGCTATAAAAATGTTTACTACACAAACAGTGGAACCTCCACTCTGTATATGACAGTATATAACCCCCACTATGTACAGAATTAAAATTTTAATTTTAAGATTTTTATAATTTATAATAATTTTTTACAATTTTGCTAAACTTTTCCTGAAGAACATATTTGGAGACTTTTTTCTACGTTAAGCCCCTTTTA
This sequence comes from Cheiracanthium punctorium, assembly GCA_038373885.1. NCBI lineage: Eukaryota > Metazoa > Arthropoda > Arachnida > Araneae > Cheiracanthiidae > Cheiracanthium > Cheiracanthium punctorium. Next base: position 346,942 of record JAWZYV010015005.1, on the reverse strand, counting down.
AAATCTACCGAATTAGGGTGCAGAAATATGTTAGAGAGTATTCCACGAAGACCAGTCAGGGTTTAATTTCCACGACAGCTTAGTTCCTGTAGTTTTTTTTCTTCAGAGTATTTTAGATTAAATTAAAAATTTTAACATCCTACATAATTGCTTCTATGGATATTTTTTATTATATTAAATATAGCAATGGTAAAACAAAAGATTACTTAATTTTTAAATATAAATTAGGTAATTAATGCTCAAATTTACAATAAAACAAATTAGAGCTCCTGTAGCTATTTTGTTAGAAATTCAGCAATGAACCAGTATTTACATATTATTTCTTTCTATCTGTTTCGATTACTCTCGAATCAAATGTTTTATTTCGCACCCTTTTACGGGCCTCCTTACGGGAAGCAAGAGGTCAATATATCTACCGAATGTCAACTAATTTCTCACGGCTGGGAGATAAGCAAGAATCGAACTGATATCGTGCACTTGGCTATATTAATTCAGATTATTTAAACGAAGTACAAATGAATTTTTTATGCATTTGAAGATTGGCGAGTTTCATTAAAACGGAATTGGCGAGTTTTCGTGTCTAATGAGTATAGTAACCCATTCTTTTTCTTTTGATGTTTCATTTCGTTTCGCAAATCTTGAAACGTTGAGCGGGAGGCCAGTTATGAAATACGCTTTTTAGGATACAAAGTTTTTCCGGTCGTTGTTGCAACTTTCGAGTAGGTTATTGCTATAGACTTGTGAGATATCTCTAATAGGAGCAATAATAATTATAATAAGATTTGCTTCTGCAGTGATATCCTGCTGGCTATGGATACAGAAAGTGGATTTCAAAGTTTTACAATTGAATTTTACATTTTTTAAACAGTCGGGAAAATATTACAGGTAAATTTTTACTTTTACTGTTTTTAATTTACACACGGTATCCACCGGTGACTTTAGCAACTAATTTAAGATTAGGCGACTTTTTGATCCAAAAAACGTCATTTTCATACTATTTCCAAGTTTGGCTACTTGTACCATACTCCAGCCGACTCATTTGAAAATCTGGTGTTGGTTTTTGTCAACTCCCTTTTTTTTTAAAGCTGCTGCTGAGCTTTCAGCAAACATTCTAATCTGTTTTTTTAATCGTGCTATAAAAATAAATGTATTACATGTTCTGTTATATATATATATATATACATATATATGAAGTTTTTAAATTTATCATTTTATTCAATCCTTCTTAAATGAAGCTAAATTAAGCATGTTTGTTTCTTAACTACAAAAAGCATGTTTATTTCTTAACTACAAAATCATTCAAAAATGTTACTATTTTGGGAACTAAAATTGAGAAAATGGCTACTAAACTGGTGACTTTTTTTTAAGTCGGTGATATTACTAATGTTACTTATTTTAGTGTATAAAAGTACTTTCCTCCATAAAATTTGAATCATGCAGTATACAACAGATATAGATACAGAAAATTTCTTTTCAAAATAGCTAAGATTTAAAAAATAATTTGATCTAAACAAAATGTACAATAAAGCAAAATGTTACCCTAAAGTTATGTGTGTAACCATAGTACAATTTTATTTATTATTACTTCCTGTAAGATTTTGATTAGTACACACACACACACACACACACACACACACATATATATATATATATATATATATATATATATATATATATATATATATCAACCATAAAGTATTATAACTCATTTATAAAATCTCTAACTCTGAAATATTGAAATTAAACTGTTTATAAATGATTTTATGTGGTTCTGAAATGTGTTACTGCCTCTCTCACAAAAAAAAAATCTTTTGCGACTGCAAATTTGTAAGAAAATTGCAGTTTATGAAAACTGCACACAGGCGCACATAATTTCCAAGCGATTGACCAACGGATTTTGCTGTTTTTTATCGTTCATTTATGTTGTTTTTTATCTTTCAAAATGTTACCCTTAACCCATTTGTGCCCAGATATTTTTGCGACTTTCTTCGATTTTTGCTAATACCAGCAATAACTGATAAATTTCTGATGTCAACTTCTTGAACAAGGGATGATTCTTTTAGAAATCATTATGTATAAATATAAAATATCAACATCCCATTGGGTCATGCTGAAATATTTTCTGGAGTTGAGGTTCAATACTCATGAATAAAGGCTAGGAAAAATAAATAACGTTTTCGACTGATAGCGATACTGCCGTCCCAAAAAAGGGACACTAGGCATAAATGGGTTAAGGAATGTTTTTTTTTCGGGGTGGGGGTTGATGAATAAGCCCCCTACCCCGAATCCGCCACTGGCTCGTATTTTAATTATGGCAGCATTACTGTAAATAGGCACTAATCCGGTACCGTGCCATTACATTGTAGTCACTGTTAAGGTACCAGGCCAGTGCCTTTATTTTTAATAATAGCCGACACCCGGCCGTTTCATTTTGGGCATTATAAACTTAATGGGCCAGTGCCTTTATTGTGAGTAACGGCCGGCACATGCAGTATGCCAGCAGAGTGCCGTTGCCTTCCCGGGCTTCTGGCAAGGTACTTCTCGGGCGACCACTTTTGGTACGATTCAGTTACTTTTTGCAGTGCCGGGCCGGTACTGGACGTAAAGGCAGAAAGGCACTGGCAAGGTACTCCGCCAGCAGGTGTGTGTTTGCTGACGGTTTCAGGTTCAACTCCCGGAGGTCGAGGTTCGATCCCCGACTGGGCGTGGATGTCATTGTGTCCGTCCTTTCATAGAGGACAACGTTGGTACACCAACTAAGTGCCTCCATAATAAAGTGACAAACAACTCCGTGCTTAGTCGCGTCCAAGACATGGTTAATGCCCGCTATTTGAAAAAAAAAAAGATAGTTTTTAATGAGGTGTAGTAATTTTGAGGAAATTAAGAAAAAAGCCAACCTATTTTCTCATGGATTAGCCAAAAATGTGGACAAAATGAGAAAATCGTTTAAGAAGAATATAATTAGGTTCCAGTATTAATAACTTAAATTTATTTAAACAGTATAGGTAAATAATATGTTGTAGAATACTGTTTAATCATTTTTCTATCTCGTGCTTTGCATTCTTAAACTGCATCTCATGTTTTTAAATGATTATTGCTACTTAATTTCTGTTTATTAAAGACGTGCTTTTAATTCTCTTTATACAAGCGCCAATGTTGTGGTTTTAGCCAGTCCTAAGCCTGGAGAAAATGGTAAAGAAAATTGTGACCAAAATGCTTAATTATTCAAAGGACGATCATTATGAATAGTGATTTACTCTGTATTTTATTGCAGATTTACCCTGCGGATGAGAAGGTCAAGGACGTATTTAGGGGGGAGGTCCAGACCGCCCCGAAATTTGGATTTTTGTTACTAAAATGGTAATGATATAGTATTTTTGTGTGAAATTCTGCCTTTTTTACTGTTTGGATCCCCTCCCGAAATTTTCGGACCCCCCAAAATGTTTTTTGGATACGTGCCTGGAGAAGGTGTACATTTATCCTGGTCATTGCTATCCGGACCGATGGTGCCATTAGCCCACAACCTCACGCTATTCAGACCGTTGTTCCATTTTTCTATTTGCAATGTTTTGTGCAAAAAATTAAAAGCATGATTCTCTGAGAAAAACGCTAAAACATATATTTATCATATGCTAAACAACGTTGAAAAGTTTCTAAAAAAGATAAAGACAAAAATTTGAACTGATTTTAAAAGTTAAAATAAAAAACTTTAATACGAAATTTTTAAATTGATGTTTCGCACGAAATGTGCTTAATTTTTGGTCTAAATATGCATGCAATTTTAAAAGCATCCCTGGTACATTATTAGTTTAAAAATTTAAAAATGACACAATAGAATTTGTCCGAATAGCTTATGGCATTTGTCGGTCCGAACTAGGAATGGGCGTTAGCCACGAGGAATGAGCAGCTGACGTCACACGCAAACATCGTAGAGCTTTGAGTGCTAAAACATTGGACCTTCAACCAATCAAATGGACAACTTCTACCACTCAAACGTGCGCACAGATCTCGCGCAAGCTGCTTATTTAACCTGGACTTGAATATATTTTTGAGAGAGTGTGTAATTTATTGTCTGTTAAAACAAAAATTATATAACTGCTGCAGTCTCATAATATGATGATGACCAGATGTCCCAAATTTTGGAGGAGACGTTATGAATTTTGGCAGCTTTAAAATCTAATACTTGGGTTAGGACGTTACTTACGTACTATCCCGGCGGTCCGCCAAGACGAGCAATTTTTTTCCAAGATAAATGCCTGACACATGAATTTATTGATGATTCGGAATACGTGCTGGAATACGAAATACGTCAAATGTAGTGGCAATAGATTGCCAGCACATTTGACGAAAAAATAGTTTGGCGAGAACGACCGCCGGGATAATACGTAAGTACCGACAGGACTACTATTATTTGACTTTTGAATGTTGACCGATAACCTCAAAATACAGAAACTCGTCACGTTACTTATAAATACGTGTTATAAGTAAAAATATTTTTTCATTTTGTCCCCAAAACTACTTTGACTTCTTGGGAACGCGATAAGTCCCAAATTTAAAGATTTGTACTTTTCCCCTGAAAGTTTCCGTTTAGCTTGTTTTTTTCGGAAAAAAAAAAAAACTGAAGAACTAAAAAAATAAAACAACTAAAAGAGCCTTTTACTCAGAGAAACAATGAAATTCGATCTCTGAAAACGTTTGTTGTCATTGTGTGTGTAGCGTGTACAGATATTCAATAAAGTATTCAACTATGAGCCAAATTTCCTATTTAAGTTTTGTTAATGAGTAACCACATTTCTTGAAGAATCATGCTTTAAATATGAAATTGACGTCCGAAATTTTTCCTGCACTCGATTACTTTTTTTAGAGGGTGTACAAAGTTTCAAGAAAAATTATCACAAAATGAGCAAATGTAAAAAGCAATGTCTTCAAAAAATACAAATACTATGCCAACAGTTAATTTTTGAATAAATTGCAATATTTCAACATGATGTTCCTTTCATATTTCTGGTTTAAATAAATATTTATAAATGAATGAAATACTTTCATTAATTTATTAAAAATAAGAATACACAATTGATATAAAAGCTATTAGAGTTTATTTTTAAGAATCAAAGGGCCCGTTCGAGAATTCACTGGTTGGTTATGCACCGGTGCTACTGGTTGCGGTCATTCTTCGGTTAAGTGACGTCACGGTTGTCAACTGGTTTCGGTCATCCTCACCACATCCAATTCCAAGCCAAGAAAACAAGAATAAACATTGGCAACAGTACGCTAATAACCGGAATAATCCACCTCGCTAGTACGGTCATTCTGGTTGCGCTCTGGTCACGCTGAGCAGACAACGGCTACATGACCGAAACGTTTTCGAACGCGGTTAATTCCAGAGCTCCGCCCAACGGAGGATATCGCCTCCTTGGGTTCGAGGCTATAAAAGTCACGTGACGGTGGAAAACAACCAACCATTTCTCCATAGGCTTATGTGCTGGACTCCTGGTAATAAGCGCAAAATCAAAAAAATAATAATTATACCTCTGTATTGTGCTGCCTACGAATGTTTCAATAACTCTCTGGAACCTGTACATGACTGCAAAAAGATATCTCTCCAAAGATTCCCATTAAAAAGTGCTAACATATTAAAACTTATACTGAGACGAGGCTATTTCAGCCACGTGTGGATGGAAAATATACACTTCAGCCAATCAGATTACAGGGCCACTCATCAACACAGCCGAAAGGTCACGTGTTGGTGGAAAAATGACGTCATATCGATATCGTCCACTCTCCGCCTTTTCGAACGCTCTGGTCGTGCACCGGTGTTACCGGTGCACAACCAATGAATTCTCGAACGCGCCCAAAGTCAGTCAAGGCGGGGCCTTCGCTATTTGTAATGACTGGTTGTTAATAACGACGGCCCCGAGGTGTCCTCAAATAAGCCCCCAAAAATATTTTCTACTGTCCCCAAGTTTTCCTTGGATTCAAAGGCTTCATTTGTCCCCAAAATACTGTTTAGAAACAAAATTCACTCCACTGGTTAGTAAATACGTGCTGCCCCGCTTTTTACTTTCCGAACATGTACCATGGAAGGAAAGTATTGTAATCATGAAAAAATTCGACTTCGAGATTTTGGTGTATTTACACGTTCTGAGGTCTTCTGAATTTATTTATGCAATTTTTACGAGATGTATGTATGTATGTGTGTATGTGTGTTTGTGTGTATGTGAGTGAACACGATAGCTCCTGAACGGAGCATTCGATTGAGCTCAAATTTGGTATATATGTTATAAACCACCGTCGCAAGACCGGTATTGATTTTGGTGTGTATAGGACTTATCCCTAGTAGCAATGACTGCTTGTTTTCTGCTCGGTCGTTCATCGACTCATCGTTAACTCATCGACTCGTCGAATTCAGTCATCGGCAAGTGCACTTTTGTTTATCTGCAATAGATGAATTTTTATTCATGGATAGAAGTGATCTAGACGAGCAGTTTCGCCGATGGGAAACCGAAAAACAATATCTTATCCGAAACTCCAGCTCTATAGTCATCGGGCCTTGCAGGTGTCCCCAGTGGTTTACACTTTACCCAAATTCCTATAAATATTTGCGTAATTTAGATGTGCCTTTGCATAATCTAAGAAAAATTTTGAACAATTCTTGAATGAATCGCATAATTTACTTCAAATTTCTTGTATTGGGGTTGGGAGGGGGCAGGGGGGTGGTATCCCCCCCCTTGCTCCCTCCCACAAAATTTAAATTTGAAAAGAAATATTTATAAAAAAAAATGTAAGTGTTTATTATATAAAAATCGTTTGTAATATTTAAATAATTTTTAAAAAAGCTGTTTAAAAAAAAGAAAAGAAAATCTATTTGAGCGTCAGCGGCATTATAAGAAAAACGGAAACTTCATTACAATGAGCAACTCTTTTGAAACCTCTTTAATGTAAACAGCAAGAAGAGAAATCAGTTAATTTTAAAAAGTTATCCAAGAAATATGAAAGTTAAAATCACACTAAAATTTCTATACAATTGGCAATATTGTTTTTTAATTATTAATTATGAATGTTGTTGCTACTTACATACATTGGTAAAAAGGGAAATTACTTTCTTCCTAATCGAATAATTTGACTATTATTAATAATAGCTGAACAACACTTTGTCAACATTTCACCCAAAGTCCCAATCTGAGACTAAAATAACCGCTACTTCACACTTTGCCTTACACATAACAGGATTCGATGGTCTAGAGGTAGCGCGCTTATCTCGGAATCAGTACGCACAGGGTTCGGGCCCGGTGAGGAAGGATTTTCTTTTTTTTTTTTCAGAAAAACGGAAATTTAGCATACAAAAAACGAAAACATAATAAACAGAACGGACATTTTTTGAAAATTTTGCTGCCAGTCGTTTATTTTTTATTAACAAATATATTTTAAACAGTTTATCGGTTTCTTTTCGTTATTTCATCGGAGTCATCGGGAGACGATGATCGGCTTTATGGCCCCCCGAGCGGACATTTTGTACCAGTTGCCGATGAAATTTCCCCTTATTTTGAATGAAAAGCCGTGATCGGCCATTGCTCCTTCTCCTCGGATTAAACTCACCCGCCTCTCATCGACCGATGGGTTATTGCTACTAGGGATAGTTTTTCTACAGGGCTACGACAAAGATATCTTTTACATTATGGCCTATTTGAGGAAATTCTTGAAAGGGCGCTAGCGTTTAAACGATACGTTCGATTAAGCTCAAATTGGGTATGCATGTTATAAACCACCATTATAAGACCGGTATTGATTTTGATGTGTATAGGACTTATAGTTTTTCTACAGGGCTACGACAAACATTTCTTTTACATTATGGCCTATGGGGAGGAATTCTTGAAACTCCGCTAGCGTTTAAACGGTACATTCGATTGAGCTCAAATTGGGTATACATGTTATAAACCACCATCGTAAGACCGGTATTGATTTTGATGTGTATGGGACTTATAGGTTTTATACAGGGCTACCGCAAAGATTTCTTTTACATTATGGCCTATAAGGGTAGGGAAATTCTTGAAAGTGCGCTAGCGTTTAAACAGTACATTCGATTGAGCTCAAACTGGGTATATATGTTATAAACCACCATCGTAAGATCGGTATTGATTTTGGTGTGTATAGGAGTTATAATTTTTCTACAGGGCTACGACAAAGATTTCTTTTACATTATGGCCTATGGGGAGAAATTCTTGAAAGCGCGCTAGCGTTTAAACGGCGGATTCGATTGAGTTTCAATTTGGTATATATGTTTGAAGTATTCATCGATTAAAATTGATTTAAATGCTTGGTAATGATCTTATTCGTAAGTGTTCGGAAAGTCGAGTGGAGTCACTCCAGATTTTTTTCTTATTAAATACTCAAAACCGATCACGATGTCAATCTCCCTGAGTACAACTCGAGCAGTTCGTGTTTTACTCGCGATTTACTAAGGTGACCAAACGTCCCCATTTTCCGGGGACAGTCCCCATTTTCAGGACATTTTTCAAATTGTCCCCAGAATGTAAAAATGGAACTGGGGACAATTTTTAATCATTGCATTGTTTTTCAATTAAATTACTGTTAATTATTGCATTAATTATAAATGTCCCCAGTTTTGTTGTCAGAATCGGGGACATGTCCCCGGTTCTGACAACAAAAATCTGGCCACCTTATGATTTACCCGAAAGTGGCAGTCTGAACGCACCATACGTCTAAAATCATTACCATAATGATTTCAGACATTTTTGATCACAAAATCACAATGAACAATGTACCTCCTGCACACAACCGGACGAAAACAGGACAACTAAACTCTTAGATTGCTGCCGCCAGTTTCGAAGGTAAACAATAAGCATAATAAAGTTAATGCCAGCCAGCCGGCCGTAGCAAAAACCTCTTACAACAAACAAACAAATAATAAAGTTCTCGCAACCAGAAAGCAGGGTAAGTTGTGAAATTCTCAACAATTATAATTCTTTCTTGATTATGAATTTACGTATTTACGTATTATCCCGGCGGTCATTCCCGCCATACTGTTTTTTCGTCAAATGTGCTGCCCAACTGGGGAGTAATTCAGTTACCGGGTGTCGCCTATTTTTGGCGACTTTTTTTTCTTGCCAACACCCGCCACTTGGCGCTTTTTTTTTGTCGCCAAATTTTTCACGTGTGAAACACCATTTTAGAATACGATAAAATAATACAACATGTTGAGCACTGTCAGGAAATACAAATTACTTTAACACATTAAAATTCCACAGATATTCCACTTAAAAAAAAAAAACAATAAAACAAAATACACCATCCATACTTAACACTAAAAATTGTCAGCAAATTCAGTAACAGGCAATTAAAAATGAGCAAACAGTAAACCACTTTTAACTAAAAAAATTTCTGAATATTAAGCAATCTAGTTCTACAGCTATGTAAACTATGCAACCAGTGGACCGTTTTTAACTAAAAAAACCTCAGTGGATTTAGCAACCTAGTTGTACAGCTATGTAAACTATGCAACCAGTGGACCGTTTTTAACTAAAAAAACCTCAGTGGATTCAGAAACCTAGTTGTACAGCTATGTAAACTCGGCAACCAGTGGTCCGTTTTTAACTAAAAAAACCTCAGTGGATTCACCAACCTAGTTGTACAGCTATGTAAACTAGGCAACCAGTGGTCCGTTTTTAACTAAAAAAACCTCAGTGGATTCAGCAACCTAGTTGTACAGCTATGTAAACTGGGCAAACACTGGCCCGTTTTCAACTCAAAACAACATCGGCGCATTAAATAACCTAGTTATACACCTCATATAAAGTCACTATATGAAAACATAACAACATCAAATATCCATTTACAATTCACATTGAAAACCTTAAGCAATTGCAAAAATTCTTTAAAAAAAAAAACACTTACCTTTATTTTAAGAAACTCTTCAAAAATATCCATAACACATCAGCTAATAACATAACACCAAAACACTTCCTTTTATTTAACATTATAATCACGCCCTCCTTCAAATAAACACACACTTCCTTTTTAAACAACAACATAATATTCACTACACTTCAAATAACACAACACATTTCCAAATACATCTTGTATTCCCCGTAAATAACTCAACAAACACCAAACAAGAACTGACACATCGAATTCAAATTCACCTGCTTTTCGGTTTACCGATTGCAGTTAAATTGCCTAAACCAATCACAAAATTTCTTTACCAAACATCCTGGTATCGTTTAATGAACCCACCGAGCGTTTTTTCATCAAAATACAGCATCATCCAACACCTCAACTCAATCTACACAGGTTACAACAGACATCTGACTCTAACGCTAAAGTAAACAAACTTTCGACCAAACTCCAAGTTTGGCGACTCATCACCGCTTGGCGACGACACCCGGTAACCGAAGAATCCCCTCCAACTGTTTCCAATCGTCAGGGGTCGAAAAAATTTGTAAAATATTAGTTGCCAGCAAAAGATTTTTAAGAGCCTCATATATGTTGAATAATATTGATTTTTAAAAAGCTAGTCGCTAAGGGATAATATTTGGTCATCTGTGCGACCTGGCACCCGGGTTTTTTCGATTCCTGCCAATCGTATTCCAAGCCATCGGTAATTTCATGTGTCTGACATTTATCTAGGTGAAGAATCGCTCGTCTTGGCGGACCGCCGGGATAATACGTAAGTATCTCAATTTAATAAAAAACATTTTTTATTAAATTAATACAGTAATTAATGTATTAATTTAATAAAAACATTAACAACTAGTCATTGTAATTATTAAGAATATCCAAAATCTAATAAACATAGTTTAATTGTTATTTTGAAGGGCGTGGAACTGGAGTAATCAAAACAACTGGTGTTTTATCTAGTACTGTGGAACCTCTCTATTGTGATTACCCGCGGGATCCATAAACTGGTCAACTGATAAAAGATGCTCACCTTACAAAGGTTGCAAAATGTGGAGATAAAAAAGTAAAATTTAGATAAGTGGCACATTTGCAGTTTTCACTGTGTCTTCTTCTTCAAATGATTTATATAAAAGTGCTTTTTTTATGACTGCATATTTGCATCATTGTATTGGTCCCTGATATGGTGTCTTTGAAATGTCGTGTCCACTAACCAGTTCCGGGCATAGCTTCAGGTTTTGGGGCAGCACGCAATGTAAACTGACTCACTGTTTTAATGTTTCCTAAAAAATAGGTAAATATGATAACAAGTTCTGTAAAAAAAAAACTATATTATATTTTTAGCATTAGTTGCTATACTCTTGTTCTCACCAAACAATACTGTTAGCTAGAGGTAAGGGTTGAATCCTACTTTAACCACCACCTCTCCCACTCTCGCCATGGTGGCAATAACTATACATATGCAATTACCAAGATAATTTTTTGTATTTATGTGGCAACCATAATTTAAATCTAAAATTGTCATTTGGAACAACATGTATGTTCAGCATTACTTTTTAATTTATTTATATGGGGGGGGGGGGTTGCGAAATAATTTAGTTTTAATAATTGTCTTCAGATTCCTTAACTGGTGCGTTTAGCACTAATTTTTCCACTTTCATTTTCATCAAGTTCTTTTGGGAGAGTGGGAACTCGTGCATTACTCCTAGAGACCCATGATTGGGCGCCCATACTTGCCCCCCCCCCCCCCCAGAGTTTTAGGTTAATGTCTCATGATGTATACAAATGGCAAAACTAGAACCACATTTGTTAAAAGTTTGAAATTTGTCCCCTCTAGAAAATTTTTTTGGAGTCCCCCCCCCCCCCAAGAAAAATTCCTGTGGGCGCCCATAGACCCATGACTGCAAAACGCGCCAAAGTGTGGTGATATTTTAGGTTGGCAAGAGTGGGGGGAGGTTAAAGTGGAAATCAACCGACATGTGGTCATTCCAGGGATCATGTGTATCCTTAACTTGGTTAAAAAATCTTTTTAAAACACTCGCTTCTTAAAAATAAGAAAAACTTCCCTTTTCTTCTCTTGATTACGATATGTGGGCACCAGCAATTTAGGAGACTTTCGCTTCTAAATTTCAGTCAACTTGGGATACTCTTTTGGTTAAAAAGTTCCATTTTCATACTGCTTTCAAATATTTGGTGACTTTTCCTTTGTTTAAGGCAACTAATTTAGTATTGGAAAGAGCTGGTTTTGGTATTTCCATTTCTTTTCCAATCTTTAATATCTGGTAACCAAAGTGACTCCCAGGAGTCTTCCTGGGAATGACTGTTTGCATATCATACCTATTTTAGGGGACCAAACACTGATTTAGTCATCCTGATAATTTCTTATATTCATTAAATGTATTTTGTAACTGAAAAGACTAGAAAACATAAAATTTATTTTAAAAATTCATCTGTTATTATTACTTATATCACTAAAAAATTTATCTGTAATTAATGTTACCTGTATTCAACCAGTGTATGTTTTATGAGTAGTGTGATTGCATGTGAGAGGAAAATTAATTTGATTATTTCATCTTTTTTTTTTCCTTTATTTAAAAATGTTATTATGTCAATAATAGATTCTTAAAGGTGCCTTTCCAGAAACTGCTACTAATTTGGCTACTATAATTTTAAAAAAGCATGCTGTTTTTGCAACTTTTTTATGTTTATGAGGCTATTATTTTTGTCTCCTAGTAACAGGGTTGTTATGATTTTGCCCAACCCGAAAAAACCCAACTGGTTTTTTTCAAAATTTCAACTTTAATTACGCAGATAATACACCTCTTAATATCATTGCACCACTTGTAAAGTTTATGAACAGTTCTTCCCCACACCACCGCTACCTAACGAAAAACAAAAATCAGGAAGACTTCACACAGGCATAAAAACTTTTTAGAGAAAATTTTTATGCCTATCTGTATTAAAATGAATAAGGATTTTTTAACCATAAAAAATCATTAGTTTTAAAAGTTCTAATTAAGCACTATCACTGTTAAAATTATTACTAATATTCAATTTATCTAAGAACTAACCATGATTGGGGTTGTTATTGTTATTGATTTATACATTTTCTCATTCATGATTAATATAATTGTAATTAGTTATTACTATTAATTTAACTATTTTTTATTTATAATTGATTTTTGTAATCAATTAGTTGCTTTAAGTTGTATTTAGTAATAAGCAACATTTTTTTCAAATATTCTGTAACCCCATCCCTTCCTCTGAAGAAACCCAGATAAAACCTGAAAAAACCCTGTGGATTGGGTTTTTTTCTGAAAAAACCCAGGTTAATAACAACCCTGCCTAGTAATGGTATGAAAACCTGCGATGTATGCTCCCTCCAAAATTTTTGGTCATCTACACTTATGGTTACCCAATGGGGACTTCAAATTTGCATATGCATATTTCCTGTTAAAGTTGCCATTAAAATTATAATTCGCGTATTTAGCACCCCAGTGACAGAAATTTGTCATGCTTTCTGCGACAACCTGCAGAAATACAAAAATTTTTTGCAGCACAATATATATATTTATGCATGCATTTACACATGAAGATGTGGGTGCGTTTAAGCATTGTTAATCAAAAATTACAATTACATGAAAGTGGTCTTCAGTGCATTTTTCAACTCTGTTGAAGACAATTTGTCTGCAGTGGATCGTTCTATTTCTGTGACAATGTCCTCCTGTTTCTGCCACAGGGCTTAGCACTAAAAATATTGCTCACTGTGGGGGCAAATACCTTATCTATATCCAGCCTCTTTTAGCTAGATGTCTGGTACTATTTCTGCCGTTGCAAAAAGAATTTCTAAATTCAATTTAAATGTTATTGTTCATTAGCAGAAATGGTCAGATTTTTTTTTTTTTTTTAAAGTATGTTTTCAATAAACTTATGGCTGCCTATAAGAGATTTGCACCTACAGGTACTTTTGCCATTCAATGCCCCCAACAATTCCATGGGTGGGTTTTTTATAATGAGAGAAATCACATTGCTGGGATTGTTTTATTTTACTTTAAAGACACAAAATTGCCTTCAGAAATTAAAATTTAGCTCTATATTTCATTTTTCGGAAGAAAATAACTGTTAACAATCTCTTTTATTGCAGTTTTAAAATCAGAAAACATAACTTATCAATCAGATGACGTATTATCAAACAAAAGAGTGATTTTGCATGACTTGATTAAATATTGCCTCTTAACTGTACTTTCAGAATTCTGAAAAATTGTATGTATTTTAAATAAAAAAAGAAATTTTGTTTTTAAGAGTGCTTTTGCTTCATATTTTCCTTTAATTGTATGATTTCAACATGTGGCCTAATTTTTGGTCATTCGAATGACACTTCTTTTCCATTCCAAAATTAACCTCAGATGGCACCATTGGCAACATTCGTTTTACTTATTACCTATTTATTCGGATTACTGTTTGTCTGTTAATATTAAATCAATTTTCATATCACGTCTATTTTACTTTCAAGTGATATAAGGCTAAAAATATTGTGTATGTTCATTTCATCCCTGTCTATAGAAAGATGAACTTTAATTAATGTTTTGATAAGTAATTAGACTAATTATTCATTTAAGCATAGGGATTTATTAGATTATTATCATTGAAAACATGATTCCACTCAAAATACGAAACATAAACATCCTAAAATTTTCTATTTGTCAATCGGTCAATGCTCAATGGAGTGACATTATGGCATCGCACGGTAAAACATGTGTATTACCAAGTGTCAGTCAGTCAGATTTTCAATAGGCTGATTTTGATGTGATGTTGCACAAAACAAACAAGTTCTTTTTGTTACGTGATCAAACAAAGCACTTGCTCCTGCCCTTCTGCTTAAAGATTCTGTCATATGTAATGTTTTTTAGATTTTTTCTCAATAAACTACTCAGCCTTTTAAAGATTATTTTTTCAGTATGTTATTTTTTATTTAATATTTTTGTAAACATCTCTTTTTTTTTTTACACATCACCCAATTGGTGTGCCCTCCCCGATTTTCTTCTAAAATATTCTAGATCGATAATTTATTTAGAAAATATACTACAAACAATTTTATTCAGAGAGGATACTAAATAAAACTTTAAATATGCTCTAATTTTATTTTTTACTTTTGGAAATATCAATAACTATTTTGTCCCATTTTAAAAAATTGGCCCCTGTACCCTTCTCTTCTCCCCTTTTTTTTCCACACATTTGTTGCTAAATTATAAGTAAAACTTAAATATAAATGAATCTTAATTAGTGAATGAAAAATTTATTATAATTAAATACTACTAGCTATTGATGAGCGGGGAAAAAATGGCAATGACGTTTGAATTATTTTTAGCTTTTGTAAAGTAAACATGTTATGATAATTGTTATTTTTTTTTCACTCTAGGCTCATGCTATCTAACTTCCTTCTAATTACTGATGCATTAACACACATACATACTGACACACTATCACAACAAATGGTTGTAAATAATCTTGGCTACCATAACAGGATTTGTATGGTAATTGAGATGAAATTGATAGTTATAATATTAAAGAGAATTGTCCAACTTCTATCCATGAATAATATTATTATCAAACAATGATTTATTTTTCTAACAGTAATACTTTATTTTGAAAATTAGTACAATTATAGCGTTTTCTTTTATTATTCTTATAATTTTATTTAACTCTTTCTCATTGCAGGTTATTTGATGTGTGAAGAAGAAAATTCTGTGCATTCTGGATGAAAATCCCAGCATTATTAATGCAAAGACATTTCAAAAACTACAAGCTGTATCAATTGCATTTTTTCAAGACTAACTTTTGTGTATAATTTTTTAACTGTCTCTGATACCTGTGTGAGGATGGCATATTTTGGGCGTCATCCTTTTTCTTATCACAGAGGTGATTCGTATTTAGATAATAATTATGAGAAAAATCCTTGTAATGGCAATATTAACTTTAGAGATGTCGATACCGTTGAGTGGGCTATAGATGATGTATTATTGCATTGGGCAAATAATATGGAAATAAGATCAGAGAGATTTGTTCTTGGAGATACATCTTGGGAACTGAAAGTTTTCCCTTGTGGAAGAAACAAGTACAAGAAATGGGCATTAAAAGACACTGTTGGTTGGTTTGAAATTGCTCTGTGTGCATGTGAAAGTCTTTTTGGAGGACCATTGGTGGATAGTTCACAGAGCTTTCGCTTCACGCTAATTGGAAAATTATGGAGAAGAACTAGCAAGTTCTGTCCCTAAGAAGCAGAAAAAATGGTATGTTACTGATAGGTTAATTAGAAGCAAAGAATTGAAGAAACAAATCTTATATAGTAATGCTCTGACTGTTCTATGTGAAATGGAAAGTGAGGAGGATTCACCGTCGGAGCCCGAATCTGGTAAGTGCAATTTCAAATGTATTCTGCCTGACCAGTAGCCGAGCATATAGCGCTCTCAACTGGAAGATGGAATGTGCCTGGTTTCAACCCAGGTCATGTCCATAGAGCTAGCCATTTAGATTTTTCTCTGGTTTTCTCTGAAACTTTCCATAAATATTGGTTAGGAACCCTCAGAAGGACCCCTCATGGGGTACACCCACCTCCTCCTTGGCCAAGATCATTTGAGTAGATAATCAGCCATAATCCCGCAAATCCAAATGTATTCTTGAACTAAGAATGCAGAGCTGTTAATACTGGCTGATTTTTTAAAAGAAATTTGCCAGTTAAAATTTTTAAAAATGGCAAAAATGAATTATTTTTTGTTTAATGTGAAATATGCAGGTATAGGGTACTGAAAGTTTCTTCTCCTGTCTGTGTACGGATTTCGGCTGCTAATGAAGAAGATATAAATCTGTTAAATCGAAACGTGTTTAGCTTGATAAGTAAATTTTATGTGTATTGTTATTTTACGTAGTTACTTTATCTTTTAAACACCTGTTCTTTTGAGGGTTTATTATTAAAATATAGTGTTGTCCAAATTACAGGACTCATTCAAAAGAAATGAAAAACAAAAATTGGTATTCTCACTTTGCTGAAAAAAAAAAAAAAAAAAAAAAAAAAAAGAAAGAAAGTAAATTTTGCCAAATGTATTGATTATAAAATACTTTCCAATTCAGCCTTTCTTTGAGTCAAATTTTGTGAATTATCATTGCCAAACTTCGTGAGATTTGGGTATAGCTGCAAAAAGATGTATCACTGTTAATGTATTGTGATTTTGCAAGTCCCTGTCAACGAACTGCAAATGAACAGCAAGCTGTTATAAATGTTCATATGCTACATACATTGTATTGTGCTTGAAATTGTTCAGTGTCTCTGAATAGAGTGGGGGAGGGGAACTAAAACTCCAGGTAATCAAATAAATGTTCTTAGAAAAAAAACATTTTCTTTTTTCTTTTGATGAAAATTCTACAACTTGAGACATAATTGAAATCAACTGAATTTGAATAAATGTATTACTATTACCATAATAATATGTATGTGCTCTTGCCTTTTATGGAAAAGAGTATCATTAAAAAAAGTTAGTCATCTTAATTTTATAAATCCTCGAAGAAAAAGTCAAAGTCTAAAAGGATTAATTTATACAAAGATTTTTTTTTTTTTTTTTTTTTGGGCTATATCCATTATAGATATCTGTGTGATCACCATTATTTAGAAGCGTAGTTATAAACAAACTAGAAATCAAAGCCCATTGTGGATACAATTACAATGGCCACTAGAAAAAAACATTTGACAAAAATTTGTCTTAACTCGATATATTTAATCTTCGTCCGCCTAAAATAAATTACTACATATTCAATTTTTATTGTATACCCTCAACAAATTTCCTGCTCTTCTGGAAACAGGTGAAAATGCATTTGAACAATTTCATTTTGTCTAAACAGCCCCTCTTATATCAGTGCCTAATGCAGACAATTATTTTAATAGAAAAAAAAAAAACTATTCCACCTGGAAAAACTAATTGGAATTGCAACTTTCCCTTCAAAGCCTGATGACTGTGATTTCAATAGGACGTCATGTAGATTACGACAGCCAATTTTGTCACACAAATGATTCACTTTTTTTACTCTCGAAAATAAAATGGAGCTGAAAATAGCAAAAAATGAGGGAACGGGTGGATTTTCAGATTTTTAAGATAGTACAGATTATTTTCTATATTTTTATACATATTTATGAAAAATTTCAAGATGATCGTACAAACAGTTTAGATGTTATTAGGATTTTTGTGCTTAACTTTTTAATCTTTTTGGGGTTATGGTAGTAAAAGTTTTAGCCTGGAATTGTTAGAGAATCTGTGAGTCAGAGATCAGCGTAACTATATTATAAGATTGTTTTAAGTGGACTGCTTTGTTTCCATTCGCTGATTAAAGAAACGTTTCATTTTTCAGATACATTTTATTTATTTTGCAGATGAAGAATTTAATGAATATACCATCTTTTCCGGACTTCCAATTGTGGATTACAGTCAAAATGATGATTATAATGGCCCTAGCACAAGCCAAAGTTGTAGAAGGGAAAATGACAACTTCTCTGGAACATCTACTTGCGCCAAAGCAGAAATTGGTATAAGCCCTGAGACATCAATCAGTACGGAAACAAAAAATGGTTACTATGACAGATTTTTTTCTTTTGCTTTTATTAATAGACAGCTGGTATGAAGTGTATTTTCTTGTAAATAGAAACAATGGATGTTGATAAATACGGGCTTAGCCCAGTGATGTAATGGTTGGCGCATTCTGGTACCATGCCACAGGTTCAGGGCAGGGACCACAGTGCTTCTGTGTTTCCTTTTCCCCTTTTTTTTATGGATTGACGCCTGTTTTCCTATTTTATCATTGCATTATAATTTCCCCTCCTTTTTTTTAAATTTCACCTTTTCATTACTTTTCTTCACCACCAGTGATCGATTCTCTTTTGATATTTTCTTTCGGAATAGCGGAGATAATGTTACAGGATTGCCACTGGTGACTGTGGCTACTTTTTTTGGCAAAGGTGGCAGTAAACGACCAATTGAAAAAATCCACCTTTCCAAATTTCATCTAGGTCAAAGATAGAGACAGCCACAATCTTCATTATTTGTGCTGTTTACATGTTTTAAAGTCCAATTTGTTTTCCATCCACCTTGATAATAAATATTTTTCCTTTAGCATACCTTCATTCAAATCTGCAATGTTGTAAGAGTAAAAATTGACCCTATATCAAAGAAAAAAAAATTCCCCTGAGGGGGGGGGGGGATCATTGTTTCAGACTAGTGCTGACATGAATGAACATGATACAAAAAGATTTAAAGTTAAGGTTGAAACAAAGAATGTTTTGGCAGGAAAGAAAAAGTTATGGAAAAAATATTATAAATGTAACTTGTTCATACTTCTTTCTTTCAGTTGCTTTTCAGATGATCTACTATAGTACTCCTTATTTTTTGGGTTACAAAACTGATTTTCTCCTTACCTGATATATTTAGAATTAGAAAAGTTATATTCATAGTACTCATAAATATGACTGAAGTTGATTAACTTTTATCATTGTTATATTTGTTAAGTTTTATATTATTTTATACTATATAGTATTACATTTATATATTGTTAACTTTTATCATTGTGTATAAGCTTACACTTTTAGGGTAAGAAAGTTTAAAAAAAAAAACTAATGAAAATAAATTTTTTTTAAATATTTTAACATGACAAACAATCCTGATTTGAGCTTATCATTTTTAAAATGCGAAATATACTATTGCAACAATTTTGAAATAACATTAGATGCACTTTATGTGTGCGTGCGCATATATACTCAAAATTTCTAAAATTTCCTACATTTACAATCGAATTTCAATGTATTTTCCATGTTTATCTCGTGAAAAATTCCTTCAAAACCTCTATATCTCCGAATTTTAATTAATTACAAAAATCAGTGCTTATAGAGCAACTTTCTTCAACAAAAGTGTATCATATCTATGTGTCTAAAGAGACAACAAAAGAAGCAGAGAAGGCCGTTTAAAGACAGGGTTTTCTACTCGTGTCGACGTCAAGTGCTCCAATTTGTCAACTGCGAAAAAGTGCCCGGGGTCTTTCGTGCGTCCATTAGATCTGGACATCCCCAGTGACGCTCAATGCTAGAAGGAAACCACCTTTTAAGAAGTGCCTTCTTTGGACGCCAGAGACACACGCTAAGGTCATTAATCACTCTGGTCGCGAGTGGGAAACCAAGGCTAAACTCGGAACTTTCCTTGTTTGAAGTATATTTTGCAATAAGGAATTCACAGCTCTTGGTTACTTTAGAAAGCTAGCAGAAACAAAGGAAATTAAACATCAAAAGTTATCAAAAGACATTTTTATTGTTAAAGGTATACATTTATATTTTTTAAAGTGTTATGGATGCATGTAAAATAAATGTGCAATCATACAGCTGTAATTTTCTACAGCTTAAGCAAATAAAATGTTTTTAACTGACAGCATTTAAAACACTGTATAATTTGAAACCTCTTTATTCCTAATTTCCCCCCCCCCCCCATGAGATTCGAGATAAGCAGGTTCAACTGTACTTACTCTCTTAATTCACTATTCAAATCCTTGCTATTCCCTATTTCCCACCCAATAAAATAATTTTAAATTTGGCATCATCTTTGGAATGATAATTTTATAGAAACCAAACGTGTATAAATTCAGTTGTAGGTCTTACGATTTCAGACTTGTTCCACTGAAAAATGTGGTGACCACCTAAAAAATTCAGGCCATTAGAAAAGAGTTTAGAGAAGCAGTCTTTTGGGGGTAAAAAAAACAAAAAACGCACCCTCATCTTTGGAACAATATATTCTGGATTTGCTACATTAATAAGATAAATAGCTACTGAGAATTTTTTGGTGAACATCTGAGATGGCATGGATCATCCCATAATGCTAGGTATGACAGTTCCTCAGATTCTTGCTGTTAATGTTTCGAGTAAATGCATAACTGTTAAAGTCAAATCTGAATGCTTATAACCGCCTCTAAAATTCAATCACAAAGCTACTGAGACAAATCATCAAGATGGTGAAATCTCAAAAACATTTGGATTCCTATAGATGTTTGCGATCCTAAAGTGTAGCTGGGATTTTGTCGTAATCCTGAGGTTTATAAGCAAGCTGGTGGTTGCTATAATCAAAATATGCTGAAATCTGTTACCAACAAAATTAATTTTTTTGTTTTAATTCATTTTATAATTGCATCTAAGAACCCCCCCTCCCCCTTTTTCTGTAAATCACTACAGATCCAAAATGTCTATACACTGTGCAAATCTACTGGATTTTTTCCAAAAATATTTGTGGGAATGTCTTGTTTTTTTTCTGCCAGCAATACATTTAGTCCTTATTTATTTTTAGTGTTTAGAATGTGCTTATTTCCCCCCCTTCAAACTACACTATGTATCATCTATGTATATAAAATCATTATACTTAAAATTCTCAAAAATAAACTTTTGGTTAAAATTGAAACTGAATGGACTATTTGCGAGTCTACCATTCTAGGTATTTTTCATTCATCTTGTAAAAATCATAGCTAATTATTTATATAATCTTCAATCTCTGTATCCAATTTACAACTGTGAAGATTCAACTTAAAAAAATTAGCACCTCAACGAGTTTAAATTAGTGCAGAAATGTATAAAACATTAAATGCAGTCATAAGCATCTTATTTTTGCAACAATTAGAGCATAAGACTTCTCTTTATATATATATTCTCTCAGAAGTTTTTTGAGACAGTTACTAGAAATTTCCACTGTTATGGTGGTTCAACTGCATATCCATACACAATTATTTGCTTTCTCGAAAAGCAAAATAACTAAAATCACTATCTTTGGTGATTAGCATTTTAGCATCACTTTTTAAGATGATTTCAGTTGTACCTTATCTTGTTTATTATGATGTGCCAATTATATTCTAATATAACACATTATCATTTAATAGGTGGCAAAGATGATGCTGAAGCAAGTACATCAAGTGTTGAAGCAAAACGATGTATTTTACCAAAAGGTAAGTAAAACTATCAAGTAGAGCTGTAGTAAACTGTATATATTCGTTACTGAGATGCGGATAATCACTCAGACTCGAAGTAAGGAATTGCTACTTTCGAATATCAGCCGTACTGCATCCGGATCGACCAGTTTCGAACTTCGAATACAAACTGCCAAGCGAGCTTTGAAGGGGGAGAATGAGTTCCCAGTAATCGAGTACTAATATGTTTCGCTATTTGTTACTGGATACTGGAAATAACATGGTAACATATAGGCTGGAGATTTGAAGGGGAAATGAGTCTTAGTATTTGAGGTATTTGAGTCGGTTGTAGAGGTAGTTGAGTCAAATTGCTAACTAAGTTGTAAATAAATATCACATTGTAAGCTAAGTAAAGGGTCAGATTTAGGAAAGGAGGGCTGCAGCCCCCCCCCTTCTAGATACGCACCTGGATATAAGACTTGTTTCTTGCTTTCGAACTAGGAACAAGTAACGAATACATACGGGTATTAATATTTCCATTACTTTTACAGCACTACTAGCAAGCTTTAAAACTGTTCCTATAAATCTTATTTTAGAATCAAAACAGTAAATGAACAAGAGGCTGAAAATGTGAAGTAAATTCAAGTAAAGAAGAGTATCTGATTCTCATATTAATAAAATTTAACATGATGATAACAAAATAGTATTAACACTTAAATGCATAGTGATGCATATATGCATCGCATTTTTCAGCCCCAGATTAGAGCAAGAGCCAGATTTCTTACATCAATTTCACATATAAAATATAGTTTTTAATAATAAATGATGCATATCATGAATAATAAAAGATCGCATACTTCTTTCAAACTGCGTGTTTTTTGAAAAATTATTTAGTTATTCGAAAAACTGATATAGGAAATTTAGCTTACACTTATGGCTATCAAGCAAATGTCTTTAAAAAACATTTAATAGTTATGCATTTAATAGTTAATCATTTGTTCTTTTCTCATATCAAATTTTTGTTGCTGGAAAGTGTCGGCTGCTTAATGTATTATATAACAGACATAGTTATTTTATTATTTGTATGTCGAAAGTAACACATCACAAGTCAGGTATTGTTTGAAGATCATTTTTTGCACATCTTTGAAGTTGAAATAAATGTTTTCTAGATCTTTTAATGAAAGAAACTGTCCCTCATTTATTTATCAAATAAGAGAAAATATCAAGTTATGGCTGATTATGCACTTGAGATACTGAGTTAATGTCATAGGCAGAGTTAATCTGACCACTGCTTTTATTTGTACAGCAATGTGTTTCCACTATACTCAAATAGTTGTTTTATTTTTGCAATGATCAAGACAAACTATGTTGCTTATCTATCATCTTTTAATTTTGAAAGTATTTTTTCCCCCTGTGGCATAACATAGGTACATCAAGCTTTGGCTTGGGGGGGACAGGGTTGGCATGGTTTAAACCAAATGGTTTTTTTTCAAAAGAATAATTTAAAATTACAAATACTAAAGATAGAATACGTTCTGATGTATTTAAAAATTATCCTCATAAGTATCAACAATAAGTTTTTATATCCATCCATAGATACCTTATTGTTTATTAAATACCTTATTGTTTTATTAATTATTAAAAATTATTATTTAAACTTAAATAATAGGCTGCATTTTTAACTTGTTTCTAAAATAGAGATTTTGTGTTTTAACAACTTATTTCTGGACCTTAAAAATATTATTTTGAACAACTTATCACCATTATTACTGATGAATCTAAGAGTAATATTCCATGTAAAATGTAGTATACAATTATTATTGTACAGTGGCGTAGCCAGACATTTTTCATGGAGGGGGGGGGTTATGACTACTGCAACTCATATATATGTATACGTGTGTGGGATAAGGGAGTGAAAAATATACATTTTGTATGGCAAAAAACTCCTCATGGAGGGGGGGGGTTATGACCCACCTTGGCTACGCCCCTGCTATTGTATTATATTACACTAGCTGCTAAGGTGCCCACTGTCGCTGCCCCATACCTTACTATTCTATATACTCAGTCAGTTTTGTCCAAATTATCAGAGTCCTTTCAACGAAAATCATATTTCGTTGTTTTAACAGTATTTGTCATGAAATTTACTTAAGTTATGGTTGCTACAGAAAGCTGATGGTGGCATGGGACATGTGAAAAGATCCGAAAGATTTTGTGGGCCTCACCATGGCACTGTGGTAATGTCACTGAAAATGTTAGATGACCGAAGTGTGAAGGTCCTGGATTCGGGTCCCATCGCACGGCTGTTGATCTAATGGTCTGGAGTTTTGGTAGGTTTTCTCCAAATCTAATGTGACTATGTGTTAGAACCCCTTAGAAAGTCCTCCTACCTAGGCACCCTGAACTTTGGCTGATCGCCCTAGAGTAGCATTGCCATAATCAAACCAAAAAGAAACATTTTGCTTTTTTGCGTATGCATTGTGTTTTTTTGTAATCTAGCTACTGCATGACATACGTAATCAGTAACGAATATGCTTGCTTCACTTGACGTCATTGAACTGTTAATTTGGATTTTTGCACATATGTGTTATTGTTATTATGCTAATGTTTATATCTAGTTGTTGCTGCTCCCAGCATAGAAATATCGTCAATTTTGGTACCACATACATTAGTGTATTACATAAGTAGATACTAAATATAAAAATAGTATCTCTAAATAAAATATTAAAATTGAATGATTTCAATATCCACATAAGTATAGCAACAATTGTTTATTTATTTTGTTTATATTATTTTCAGAAGAAATATTAATTGTTATTCGAACATTTTACAAATAATTTTATTTATAAATATGTAACATGTAATTTTAAAAGCATTTTTAAAAAAACCAAAAAACCCAGTTTAAACCAAAAAACCTGGGTTTTTTTCCAACCTTGGGGAGAGAGGTGCCAAACTTGATGGCCATTGTAAAGGGACAACCAATGGGTAGCCATCAGTACCCCAAGACATATTATCACGAACACAAAGGCCCATGCCAGGAATTGAACCTGGACCCTAGAATGGTAGAAATTACCCACAATACCACTTCGGTGACTGGTTGTTAAAGCAGTTACTGCATATTTTTGAACATAAGCAATCTATATATTTCTTCAAAAATTCAAAACCCATTGTCTTCTACACAAGTATTGACATGAAAAGAAAATTCCATTAAAAATTTTAGGTATGATAGGACAGGCTTTAGAGGAATCTCTTTATTCTAAAAAAGTTACTATCGCTGACGACGCTGTAAAAATCTTGTCTTGCTATTGCCTTGCTATTTGACAAAGGTGTCCGTAGATTCGAAAAATTCCAGGGAAGCCAGTTAGCTGACTTAAATTTTGAAATTCAAATTATTTGAGAAGATATTTATAAAAAACTGAAAAAATGAGCATAAAGATTGCTAGGTTTGGCAATTTTTGCCAGCATAAAATCATTTAGTCCTTTGCAACACAGTAAAAAAAGTATGCAGAATTGTGTGAAATCAACAAACATAAAGTTGAACTACACTAATTTTTCGGCAATTTAAAAAGGTGTGTGAAATAAATAAGTCAAAACGGGTTACGCAAACTTTACATTCTTCAAATAGTAAGTTCTGTTAGATAACAGGATTTTAAAAATTACCAATTATTCATTTTTCCAGTACAGAATAACTAATTGTAACTGATTTAAAAAGTGCCATTTTGGCTTCAGGTAAGATGTAGCTAAAGGCCATCTCCCCAAGCATCATCTAACCATGGCAGGGATTCCTGCCATGGATTAATCTTAACCACGTGTGTTTCAAAATGTTAATATGCTGTGAGTGGCAAGTTTGCAAGGTGTTCCATAGGTTTTACATAATTTGAAATAGTGTGAAAATTAAATTTCTATGTTCCAAGAACATGCAAGAACCAAGCAATGTGTATCTCTGTATCATTCTGCCTGATTAATCTTTGAAAATTGTGCCTTTTTTTACGATTAAACCTTATTAGGAGCTGAATGCCTCTTTCGAAAAGCAAGTCTAGGGACCTTGGCCCCTAGTTATAAAAAAAATAACTACCTTTTTACTTACAGAAATACATGGCACATGCTAAAATACATAAACTAGAAACTTCACTTTTACAATGAAGTACAGCCTACCACGATTTCACATGAACTCACGTAATGTGCCAGTGATGTTCCCACTCTTAATGTTTTATATTTCTGTTATCACAAAATTTCATGCTTATTTACTTATTCAATTTTTTTTTTTTATCCTTTGAATAAATTCATTTTTATTACAAGGTTTCTATAGACCTGAATAGTCAGTGAATATTGAAAAGTCACAGGAATAGTAAAAGTTTTAAGGGAAATTCATGTAGTCTTACATGAGAAAAATTAGAAATTTGTTCAATTACATGAACTTAACTCAAACATTAAAACACTTATTCATTCTATTTTTTATTAAATAATTACATTTGTATTGTTTAAGGATAAGAACTTGCACTTCCCTCTGTAATAGTAAGAGATTCACAAAATGCAAAGGGCAAATAAAAGACTGATAGTAGAAACTCTATATTGAGTAAATATTTTGCTTATTTCATAACGTAAAGTTTGTACAATGAAAAAGAGCTTGAAATGTTACAAAAACATTTAGACAGCACTTAATTATAAACAAGGTACGATTGTAGTCGGGTTCCCAGTCAAGGACATATATAAGGGAGAGCGATCGCCCGAAATTTTAATTTTTGTTACTAAAATAATAGTCTTTTCGTGAAAAATTCTGCCCTTTTTAATGTTTGGACCCCTCCAAAATGTTTTTCTGGATACGTCCCTGTTCCCAGTTGCATAGAAGTCACTTGGTGTCAGCATATGTGTGGTTCCTGCTTGACATATTTGGCTCCTAAAATTTTAAAACTTTTGTCAGCGTCTAATCATAAATCCACTGCAGTTTGAGAAGTCAGTATGTTCACTAAGTATATATTTATGTGGTAAGTCATTAGACTGATAACCAGAAGGTTGCAGATTTGCTGGGCACATTAAATCTGTGGCTCCGTGGTCACTAGCAGTTTCCGTGGGGTGTCAATACTGAGAAGACTACCTTCTAATGAAAATCTAAATTGTGGTAGAAAACTCCAGAAAGGACACATGTAGCTTTAAAAAACATATTTTGTGATGTGAGATGTCCTCTCCTGGCAAACAAGCATGAACTAAAACACGTGTAACATTACTGTAAATTTCTATGAGTTCATCTTGAAAATATTTCTTTGTGTAAGAACAGATTTTTTACTTCAATCTTTTGTATTCCTTGCAGGGGTTGCCAAAGCTCTTGAGGATTACAAAGAGTTGTTGCTGAGTGAAAGGCACAGCAACATCACCATTAAAGTTCGAAACAAGGAGTTTAAAGCTCATAGAGGAATCCTGGCAGCTCGAACTCCTGTTTTTGCAGCAATGTTAGAGCACAACATGAAGGAAAAAGCCACGGGAGTGGTGATGATTGAAGACATGGATCCAGAAGTCTTTCCAGATTTTTTGGAATACCTCTACACTGGACAAATACAAAATCTGTCTTCGAGCAATGTTGGGGAGTTGTTTACTGCAGCAGACAAATATCAGGTCAAGGAGCTGAGAGAGGAATGTTTGGTGCACATGAAAGAAAACCTGTCTGTAGAAAACTTTTGTGGTATTCTGTCACTGGCACTTCAGCATCAAGAGATGGAATTAATTTCATTGGCCTCTCAGTTCTTCATTAAAAATGCAGTGGAGATCGTCAAGACGACCAGCTGGCCAATATTCATGAGCAAAAATTTAATTGCTGCGAATGAGTTATTTATCAGACATGTAGAATTCATTAATCAAAGCCAGAAAAAAATAAAAAATAATAATAAGTGATTTAGAAGGGCTTCAAGAAATAACATTCTTTTTATATTTGTAACTTTTTATATTTTGTAAAATGTGTTTCTGGTATACTCTGAATGTAAATGTTTTTTTTATAAAAAAGAATCTCGCTTGTTTGCAATAATACTAAAGAATGATTGCAATTTATTTCGAACTAGTCAAAAGGTGAATATAAAACGTGTTGAGTTCTTGTTGAACGTCTCTCAGAGATATCAAAATTTCTCCTAAAACATAGTTTTATTGGCAACAAATTTAAAAAAAAAAAAAAAAGGTTAGACATTGTCAAAATATCCACATAAATATTAGTTTATGCA
Source organism: Cheiracanthium punctorium (assembly GCA_038373885.1). Taxonomy (NCBI): domain Eukaryota; kingdom Metazoa; phylum Arthropoda; class Arachnida; order Araneae; family Cheiracanthiidae; genus Cheiracanthium; species Cheiracanthium punctorium. The sequence continues at coordinate 318,854 of JAWZYV010015005.1, read as the reverse complement.
TACACATAGTTCATGAAATAGTTGTCAACTATCAAAATCCTGAAGGAAATTAAATGTAAATTTAAAAAATGGCAGTTTAGTATTAAGCTTTCTAAAAAGGATACCCATTAAAATTTTCTGTAGTTGCAATAATTGAGTATTTTTTTATTAGATGGTAATCCAATAATTTGTCTTGGACTACTATCAGATGACATTAAAGCACGATTAAAATTTGTGATATTACCAAAGATGAATCCATCTCTATTTGGAAAGATTATCTGCATTTTCTCTAATGTTGAGGGGGGGGGGGAAACCCTTAAAATGTTGTAGACATTTATACATCCAGATAGCAAACATTCATGTGCATAAATATAATGACTGAGAAAATAAGCTCTTTACCAACTGCTGGAACCCAATAATGCAACCTAGAAAATAAATTTAATCGAAAAAATTGTCAGTTTTTTTTTTTTACTTTCATATTTGAAAAATGTTTTTCGTGGATAACTGCTCATTGTTTCCCAGTTTATTGATTGATTATGACATACATAACCATTTTTTGCCTCAGTTTATGGATATAGTGATCATACAATTATCATATTATTTCGATGGCCACCATGATATGACTAAAAGTAATGTGAACATCATTTATGCATATTTACTTAGTCCAGAAATAGATTTCTGCTACAGTTTGTTAAATAATACATTAATTTTGTAAATTGCTATTGCAATTCACAATATTTTAATGCATTTCTATGTACTTTTGAAATAAAAATAATTACAAGAAAATTAGTATTTTTGTACTTATTTTCTCACTGCACAGTATTGTTTTATAAAATGTATGATTAAATTTCTGAATGCACTAATTTAAGAATTTTTTGAGAATTAAACTTTAATTAGTTTCTTGATTATAAAGCACTATTAAATCTAAAAATTACAGAGCATGTCAAACCAGTAGTGTAGTCCTAAGAAAAACCTCATTTTTGACAAAGTTTATCTCATGAATTAAATGTAATATATTTCTTTAACAAAAAAAAAATGAATTTAACTATTATTTGTTTATTAATTAATAAAAATTAACTAATTGTGAAATTAATAATCATTTTGGATAGTAAAAAAAAAGCTATTTTGATCAACAGTATAAGCTACTTAATTTTTCCATGTACATTTGTCAACAATCCAACGTCAAAGTGACAGATTTTCTTTTGGATTTTTGCGTGAATATTGGCTATCCTGATTTTCGTCACTTTTTCAGGAAGACATTTTTTACCAATAGTGTGTCCGGGAAGATTATTCTATTACCAAGGATATGTGTTTTCTCTACTAAAGTGTTTACAAATAGGATTGTAAGTGATTCTTAAAGTCTATTCAAGCAGTCCAAAAGTTCCTGTTTGATTTTTATGTTGATGTACTTTCTCTTGCAAAGAAAACAGAAATTTTAATTTCTTCAGAGTTTTTAAATAAAAATGCGCGTTTCTGGAAAATGAGCATCCCCCTGAGAATAAAAAGGGCAGGGGACATGGGCTGAAATGTAAAATCCACTTTCGCCTACACCAGTGTGTCAAACATTTTTTTATAGACAGCATAGGTTGATGTTATTTAAATTGAGAGTATGAAATTGCAATAAACATACTTACAAAATTGTCCTAATTAATAAAAAATAACCAATGTATTAATAAAATGAATCTAATGACATGAAAAAATTTGTAAAAATAGTATTTTCACCCGATCACCAACTGATGAATAGAGTATCTAGATAGAGAAATGGCATAAATTTTGAAGTTATTTATAAAAGGGCATATTGGGTTTATTATAAGTGAAATACTTATAATATATTCAGTGTTTTCACTAGAGAGTGAGAATCACGTTTCTTTTCTTTTTCTCATAAAAAAAATTATATTGCAAGAAGTTTGTGCACCCTACAAGAAGAAAAACTATTTACCTACTTTCCTTTCATACACAATAATTATTCGATAAAATTGTAGAATTAGATACCAAAAATTTGTCAGAAATACATTTTTTGATATTCAAAATTTTAATCTGTTTTAAATAATTTATTTTAGAATGTTTATCATACAGAACTCTTTATATTTTTATTTTTCTTATGTGTGAATAATGCATAATTTTTTCTGATATAGTTGTAATGTGGTTCTGTGTTCTTAAATAATATACAGAATGTGAACAATGTACTTTGACTGACTTTTTAAAATGAATTTCAATATTATCAATTACTAATTAATGTGAAATAGTAGAGCTATATGCTTGTATAATTTTAATAGGCGTAAAAAAGTGAGCACAATAATAGAGCAATTTTATTACTTCCCGAACATGTACCATATAAGGAAAGTATTCGACGAAAAAATCAAGTCGAAGAAAAAATTCAACTTTGAGATTTTGGTGTATTTACAATTCATTTATGCTACTTTTACGAGATGTATGTATGTATGTATGTGTGTGTGTAGGTGAATGAACACGATAGCTCCTAAACAGTGCATTGGATTGAGCTCGTATTTGGTATATATATTATAAATAACCGTCGCAAGACCAGTCTTGATTTTGGCGTGTATAGATTTCATAGTTTTTTTACAGGCCTACAAAGAAGATTTATTTTACATTAGGGCCAATAGACAGAAATTCTTGAAAGTTTGCCAGAGTCTAAACAATGCATTGATTGAGAACAAATTGCGCATGTATATAAAAAGTCACTCCAGGGATCGCGCTGATATCTGATAAAAGTGGGTCACAAAGGCCCATTATCTTGAGAGATATGGGTTTTTGCATATGCAAAACCCATTATGTGCGTACTTTTTTGCATCACAGTCAAGAAAATTTGGGTAAATGACTCAGAAATCTGAGTAAACGCGAACCCTGCACTCGTAAGATCTGCATAGATTTTGGTGTGTGTAGAGTTGATAATTTGTTCACGGGATTGCAAAAATTGATTCTTGTATATTACGGGCTATGGATGCAAATCATTTAAAGTGAGCAAGTGTCTAAATGGAGCATTCAAAGAAGTTCAAAATTGGGTATGTATATTATAGGTCACCACATCACACAACATGTATAGACTTTGCTGTGTATAGGACATAGTTTTTTGGCCGGGCAACAAATGAGTATTCTTTTACAAAATAGCCTATGGACAGAAATTCTTGGAAGTATGCTAGTGTCTAAGCGATGCATTCGATTGAGCTCAAATTGGGTATGCACACTATAGGTCTCATGACCATGACCTGAATAGATTTTGGTGTGTGTAGAGCTGATAGTTTCTTCACAGGATTGCAAAAGTATATAGTTTTAGTAACTACCAATAAAATCATTAGTTTCATAATAGCTAAAGCATACTTATGGAAACTAGAGTATTGAGAGCTGTACAAATTAAAATGTAAAAAAAAAATGCCAAGCTGAGTTCAATTTGAAAGATTTCCTTCTGACACTTTATTTGGCGATATTTCACCAAAAGCCGACATAACTTGAGATAGTCTGCGAGATTTTGGGGATAGCCAAAGTAGTCATTGACCACAGACTTTCAATGAATTGAATGCATCCATACACCTCAATGTATTTAAAGTCATTTGGCTCACCCTGTAAATAAATTCTCAGTCGATTGCTGTCAAAAAAGATATTGAAAACAGTTAGATATTACAATAGTTCTAAATACAAAAGTTAAAAAATCTACGGGTTAAAGTTTTAGAGTTATACAAAATACGAAATAATTTTTGGCGCCAAATTTGGCGATATTTCGGCGAAACTCGTCAATGTCGACGACATTTGGCGAGATTTTAGGCATGAACCAAACAATGACAGATTATCGCCAAATTTGGCGATATTTCGCCAAAACTCGCCAAGAACGATGACAAATGGCGATATTGGCATGACAAATGACTGACTATCGCCAATTTGGCGATATTGCCAAAACTCGCCAAGTCGGACAGACGGCGAGTTTGGGCATGTACCAAACAATGACTATCTACAGTAGTATTATATTGAAGATGTCCATAGACATTAAAGTACTAAAATTCTTTTCGGTGGTCCTGTAAATAAACTCTCCAGTAGATTGGAACCAAAAATCGAGATACACAACTAGATGTTACAACATTCTTATATATGAAATTTCATAATAGTTTTTGAGATTTGAGAGTAAAATATGCACACACGTACACCAAAAGTCGCCAAGCTTGGCGACTTTTGGCATAGTTCTTGAGGGAGGCACGTGACCGTGGTCGGACCATTACCTAACTTATGTGGTAGGACGGTATTGTGCTTGAAATGGATGAATGCCCCTAAAATTGCCATTGACCGTAATGTATTGGAAATCTTTTGAGTGTTCCTGTAGCAGAACTACAAATGATAAAGACACTTTTTTTAATGGAGAAATTCATTTTCTAACTCTTTACAGCATACATCACTTCTGAGTCGTTTGAAATAGCCCAATACCTCTAAAAAACGCTTTGATGAATTTCGGCCCATAGAGCGTAATGTATTTCGAATCTTTTGGGCGGTTCTGTAGATAAACTATCCAGTCGAATGGAATCGAAAGGGGAGGTGCACAACTAGATGTTACAGCAATCCTAAATATAAAGTTTCAACATTCTACGCCTAATAGTTTTTGAGATATGCGAGTTTAATGAGTTTCGGCCCATTGAGCGTAATGTATTTCGAATGTTTTGGGCAGTCCTGTAGATAAACTATCCAGTCGAATGGAACCAAAAGGAGAGGTGCACAACTAAAAATATAGGCAAAACGAATGAATTTATTCATTTTAATAGAATTATGCCATAAAAGAATACTTCAAGCAGAAGCAATACATAAACTTTAATTCATTAGAATTATTTTTGTATGCCCCTGTAAAGAAGCTATCACTGCAGTATTCATTTTCAATGAAAATCATGCTGTCCATATGCTATATTTTTGTGTAAGCAACTGTATCCAATTCTTTTTGCACATTCAATGAGCTTTTAATGCTGGGAAACCTTAAGACCATATGCCCATGAAGCTCGAGTTTTATATATAAAAATCTTTTAATTTTCATTAAATATACAAAATGGTTTTATTTGGCATTCATTTGATGCGATCAAAATTTACTAAATTTTTGCAAAATCCATTTGAACTTCAGGATAATTGTTAAGTTCAATTGTAAAATCTAGCATGCTACCGAATTTAACACTTTGAGGTCTAAGCCCGAATTCACTCAGGTTGCGATTTTAGCCTGAGAACAGAAACTTTTACGTCATCATATTGTCCACTAAATGATATCGCACATTTATTTTCACAAAGTAAAACTGTTCAAAGTTTGTGGTGAATTTACTACCGCATAAAACATTTTAACGATTTAAGATTTTTAATTTAATTTTACAACAAATAGGAAATTTTAGCTATCACTAATTATATAATACGGTATAGAAATATGACATTATCAATTATTTTTTATCAGAAAGGTATTTTAATTTTTATCTTAAATTATTTTCTAAAATTTGCATCATTCACCAGAAAATTTAAATAGTTTTACTTTATGAAATTAAAACTGTGATGACATCAGTTTAGAAGACCCAGTGATGACGTAGAAGCTTCTGTTCTCAGTCATTCTATATCTAGGAGGTGTTGGTAGCACAAGGTTGACAACTGTATCGACCGCCATGTTGTTAAAAGTTAAATCAAGTAATAACAAGGGTTCCACGTTTTCAGCTGTTGGGATATTTACATAGTTTATCTAGTTTTACTAGACCGATGGCTGGAACAGTGACAGAGTCTAGTTACACTGAGCCAAAATCAGTCTGTGATTTTTATTTTAAAGAATGCCATAAGCCACTGTTGAATGTGTAATTTCATGTACCGTGAAACTTCTACGACCTCCTACCCCAACGACCAATTTTTTGAGGCACTAATTTTTTACCCAATCTACTTAATGCTAGAAGAGACCACACAAATTTCTTTAAGTGACCAGATCCGGTTCTTTGTCCGAGAATTCTCTAGCATTTTTCCAGAAGTAAAATAAACAAAAACCACATTCCACCGAGTCGTTCTGCTTCAAATCGACAGCAGTTGCAAGCACACGTACAAATCTTGTAGGTTTGAGAAGAGACATGTCTAAGAAACGAGTGATTTTACTTACTGTTGGAACGGCGTATCGATGTGATCGAGTCCCCCGAAAAAGGAAATTCGCTGGAAGTTAGCGGTTCCTTTTGGCTGTGGGAAAACCCAAGAAAGCAAATTTTAAACCAAATAGATTTTACTATGGCGAATTCAGAATGCATGGAAAATATTAGGCAAAATGGTCTTTTGCCAGATGTAAAAAATAGAGAGAAAAGTACTCTCGGTGAGAGAAAAAAGAATGAAACAATCCGAAATTTATATTTTATTAAAATTTAAATTTCATAAATATGTTTGTACAATTACTTATGCATTATTATCCAATTTCATAAATAACAAACCAAACAATATTTTTTTAGCCATTTTTTTTCTTATCTGTCAACCGTTTATACTACTTTGAGAGACCATCTCTCTTATGCCCACATCACATCTTCTCCTACGTTCAATCTTCAATTCAATTAAATATTTCTTTCAACTTGTTCGACTATTTCACTCTACTGGTTTGACTGAAAAAGGGAATGAGCGAATCTCTGATGTCACTCCAGCCTCTGCATTTGCTTGCCTGTGATTGGCCTACAGGAAAAGTTGAATGAAATAATCAATTTTTCCCGGACTGGCTGGGAAAAGTTGCGGGTGTGGAACGTACATATCGCACGAGATTTTTCATGCAACTGTTGTGGAAAACAGTCGAACGAAAGTGTTGCTGGAATTGAAAATTGGGAAGGTGTGATATGGGCTTTAACGACCAATTTTTTGTTGAACAGAAGGTGATCTCTCCCAGGAAGTTTCGCTGTATTTTATTTCGCGTATTATATATGAAGACCGAAGTCTCGAGTATTTTGAATGAAATAGTCTATTAACATTAGTCCGTTCTTTCCTCTTTCTTTCTCAATTCCTTAAAGGTATCAGCAGACTGCTGCAGGATTTTTAGGAACTGTTGAAATGCGAAACACACAGCGACTTGGCATCGTGGCAGCCCGATCTCCGGTTTTCTCCAAGATGCTTTCGCACGACATGAAGGAGAAAGCTTCCGGAATTGTCACCATACAAGACATTGATCCGGATATTTTTCGGGATTAAGAAGCCCCCTTCTAATGATTGGTAGTGCTGCCATCTATCGGCTCCTGAATGAGGTCGAAATGAACTCTTAGGGAGTTAGTGTTAGAAATTAACACCCTTGGCAGAGGCTGTCGCTATCGATCTAATCGGGATTTGTTGTTGGTGTACAAAAGGCTGTACAAGCAGAAGTGTCTTAGCTCCCATAATCCATTAAAAACAAGACATACAGACAGAAAATGTTAAAAATTGACTTTTTTGCGTTGAAATACATTACGAAAGCTGCATGCTCTCACAAATAAAGAAGGAAGACCTATCGAAGAGAGGTTAGTCTTGTCGAAATGCCCTATTCGCCTTTGGAACAGAGGATAGGGGGCTCTGTCCTACGTCTGGATGTACTTATTCCCCTACGTCTTCTCGTCACACTTATGAATAAAAAGATTGTTATATTTTGCAAAATGAAACAGTCTCCTCGGCGATTACAATTTCTAAATAAAAATCGAAAAGGAAAATCCTACATTCCCTTTACCTTCCTGTTCCTACCATTTGCAAATACTGGTAATTTTTCTTTTCTTAGGGATCTCATTTATTGCTGTCGTCGACAATGTAGAGAAAATTTCCTCTTTCATATTATTTCAATGTACAAAATAAGTTTTGTATTTACAGTCGACGTACAACTGTCACTGATACCAGCTAGCATTGTACCACTATAATATTTGAATAAGTACACTGCGTGTTCGACGCACTTTTAAAAAGTATAATTTCATAATGCGTTTGAATAAAGAACTCTTACTGTAGAAGAATAATTTTTCATAAAACATTGCAATCACCCTCTTTATAATTTTAATCATCATGTACTTCCTATTTTCTTAAATGAGCTAACTATTCGTACTCAAATATTTCACTAAATCGACGGAAATACGAGAAAATTTGCTGTATATGAACATTGAAAAATATGCTGAATATGAACAATGAAAAATTGAATTTAAAATGAAATGAGTTCTCTCAAATTTTATAGGATTTATTCTTTTTAATTTAGGACAAAATTAATTTAGGAAGAAAGTTGTTTTAAGACAGCAGAACACAGAAAGCCAATCCTATGGCATTCGCGTATAGCGAAAACAAAAATGGAAGTGCAAAAGTAAATTATTAAAGTACGGCAAAGCAACGCGTTTCTAAAAATTTTTCTTTACTTCACATTTTTCTCCAGTGCTGAAATCACTTTTTGTCCCCGTCCCCCTCCCTCCTCCCCGCTACGCACTTGGAACGGGAAATATGATTTCGGGATTTTAAGGTTTTATAAAATGCTTTTGCATCGTATTATTACATTTACGTTCAAAATCCACTTTGAGCAAAAGCGAGCGTTCCATAGAGAATTTCTGCTCTTTTTCTTCCAATCCCCCCCCCCCTTTTAAAATGTCAGATCCTGGATATTAATTGTATTAGCTATACACTCGAATAGAGATAGTCAAATATTTAAAATTTACTTTTCGAGCTTTAAGTGAAAAGCACGTGCTTTCTAAATATTAGTGCCTGGTAATGTATTTTAACTTGAAATGGTTTTGAATCGTCTTTTTGTTTGTTTTTTAAATGCTTTTCAGTTGCGATTCGAAGGACTTGTTCTGTGCGCTTGCAAATTGATGGTGAAATGCTATCGTTGAGAGTGGCATTTTTTTGTTCGTTAATCGTTTAATGTAATCGTAATTGTTTTAAGGTAATTAAAACCTAATTCAAGTGCACTGTTTTCAACATTTAAAGTCTTATTCTGTACTTTAAATCATGTTTATCAAATACAGTTGTTCACGTGTTTTTTATCTGTTAGTTTCTTTGACAGGTCATGCAGACAAACAGACTGTAGACTCAGATCATACAGGATATTTAATAAAAGATTTTCAAACCTTTAAGAGATGATGTAGCCATCCAAACAAACTTTCAAAAAAAAAAAAAAAAAAAAAAAAAGGCATGATCGAAATTTAAACATAAATGCGCTAGAAGGCGCTGTATGCATGTTGTTTGAATTTATATGTTACTAGCTGAAGTACCCGTCGTTGTAAAGAAAGCGAAGTTATAATTTTTATGGATTGTTAAAATATTACAGGTTAGAGAGTAACTAAGTAATATCATTTCATTCGCTTTAATCGTAATTATGTGATGCGCGAACGAATATTTACGCATATTGAAATAATTTTCGAAAAATCTCAAAATCCAATCAATATTTTTGAAAAATTGGAAGCCTAGAATTTAAGTTGAGTGACAACCTATCATGTCACCCAGAGGCGTAGCCACGGGGGGGGGGGTTAGGGGGGTCATAACCCCCCATGAGGAATTTTTTGCCATACAAAATGTGTATTCTTCACTCCCTTATCACACGCATGTATGCATATATGTGAGTTGCAGTAGTCGTAACCCCCCCCCCCATGAAAAATTTCTGGCTACGCCCCTGATGTCACCCAATTTCGTTTCACTCCCTGCAGTCTTTATTTCGTGACTGGAACAAAAGCTGGAACAAAATTTCAGCTTTTTAAAACGATTTTCACAAAATCTCAAAATTTTTTAAAAATTCAACGCCTATAAATTAAGTTTAGCAACTACCAATGATATCACCAAATTTCGTGTCATTCGTATTAGTCGTTATTACGTGATGCTTGAAGAAATATAAACGTATTTTGAGAGAATTTTCACAAAATCTCAAAATCTAATAAAAATGTTTAAAAAATTGGACACCTATAGTTTATATTGAGCAACCATCTATCATGTGACCAAATATCATATCATTCGCTTTAGTCGTTATTCCGTAATGCGTGAACAAAGATTCACTCAGTTACAAACGATTTCCGCAAAATCTCGAAATCTGATCGATTTTTTTTAATAAGATGCTTATAGTTTAAGGTGAGTGACCAGATATCATTTCACCAAATATCATTTTTTCACCCTTGCAGTTATTACGTGATGTGCGAACACTAATTTACGCAGTTTGAAACGATTTTCGCAAAATCTCAAAATCTAATCAAGAATTTTTTTTTAAATCGGCGCCTACGTTTTAAGTTGAGTGACCACCAATCCTCATACCAAATTTCATTTCAATTGTTTCTGTCGTTTATACGTGATGCCCGAACACAAATTTACGCAGTTTCAAAGGATATTCTCAAAATCCAATCAAGATTTTAAAAAAATTCGATGCCTATGTTAAGTTGAGTGACCACCTATCATGTCGCCAAATTTCATATCATTCGCTTCAGTCGTTTTTACGTGATGCTTGAACAAAGAAAGCGTCACGGACAGAATGACAGACAGACACACTTTTTTTTGAGGGTCGCACCGAATTCCCAGGTGCTTGAAACGGATAGAAATCGCAAAATTTTTGAATTCGAGAAATGTAAAGACAAAAGACTAATTTTATTTATACTAGTTGTCTGGCAGTGGTCGAAATTCGTCCATACAGCATTAATTTTTTAAATTTGAGTGTGTATAAAGTTCTGTCAAATAATATGTCTCACCATTCCATATACACTGGAACCTACTAAAGTGACCACCTTGGCTAAGAGACTATCTGTCTTTGACCACTTTTGTACAATTTCACTTTACAATCACCACACTTTTCTGTGAAGACGGTGTTTTTGTAAAAACTCTATTATATTTTGCTAAATACAAAGGCAATTCCAGCGAATGGGTCATAAGGTCATCTCCCTCTACCGACCTTGGATTTCACACATTCAGTTTGCATTTTGGGCAATTTAAGCTAATCTAAAAAGTCTAGTGGCCCCCTCCAAAAATTGAGCCTGGACCTGTCTCGGCTAAAGGGCCATTATGTTTGGAGTTATAAAATCTTAAAAAATCGAATGATTGAATTCTACTTGATCAGGCGTACCACTGATGAAGTAGCCTCAATTTGGAAATTGAGTTTTTTTGAAAAGATATGGTAAAATAGTACCAAAAAATTTTATAAGTGGAATTAAAATTATTTAATAGCCTGCGGTTCCAGTTCAAACTTTGCAATCAATAGCATTACGATGTATAAACTTGATGCGCATTCCTGTTCAATTGACAAATGCTTCCTTTGTATTTAAGTTTCTTATTAGTATAACGATGCAATTTACTAACTTATGTGGTGACAAACTATGGTATTTTTCTGTTAGCCAGGGGCTAACAGAAAAATCCCGCAACAGTTATCCCGCAAACTGTTTTTTCTGGGAAACGTTTAAAGACTACTTCTGAAACATTGTCCCCACCCCAAAAAAAGGGGGAAATTTTAATCCGTATTCAAAATAGTATTTACAGAATTCAATATATAGAAAAATATCAATATACTAAAAGGAATTTGTATGCTTTTTGGTTACATAATGGGGAATTTCTGAAAACGTGTAGAATTAAATAAAAATACGAAATTAAATTAAACTTCCAAAATTTGGAAAGAGATAAACAACTATGTACATGAAATCGCTTTAGGTTTATAAGCATTTTTCGCAGATCACAATTATTTGACAATTTTTCACTTGCTCCCGGCTAACCGAAAAAAAAAAAAAAAAAAAAAAAAAAAAAAACACTCACAGTCAAAGAATTTAAAAACTCTACTGTATAGTTACTGATTTCATTGTCACCATAGCAAATTATTTAATCGTAGCTACAGTGAAATGTTCTCTATTCATCAGATATTCGATTAAGCCAACATTAATAAAAGTTCAAACATCATTTTTAGGTTCTATTAAAACTGACTTCAATATGTTATCAGAGAGTATGTTTCCGGAAATACTTTCATACACTTCATTAATAATATTATCTTCATTCCCTCTTAATTGCTGAGGTACTTTTTTAATAATATTTTTGGAGAAAATTTGCTTTGGCGTACTGCCTCGGGGGAGATTATGTTGTTGAATTGGCGCGTGTCTGTGTAGCGTCTCTTGGACAGAGACCTGCCCTGCTCGGTTCGTTTTTCCCTTGGAAGAACGAATAATAAATATTAGTCTCTACTCCAAGGTTTTTCCTCAGCTTTAAAACATAGAATTTACAACACTTTGCGCACTTATCGCCGTCTAAAAAAAGTCGCCAAGCACATTGCTAAAGCATATTTTAGTTATTGGCGTATCACCAAACTGGGTAATAATTCCCCTTTTTGTAAATTTTGTTGTAATAGTACAACCCTATAGTACTGCTGAAACTAAGTGTTGTTATTTTAAAATTGACATTTCCAATGGAACCATCGCCCGACTTGTCACGAAATACGTGTGCCAAATTACTTCTCTAATTTTTTACGGTGCATTAGCATACTACACAAAAATTTTAAAATTCGCACAAACAACTCCATACGAACTTTAACTGTGCCGAATTTCACGGTCATCCGTTCGAGCAGTGCGCTGCAAAAGGGACACAAAGGTTTTGCTTAGCGTATACATAGATAGATTGCCGAGCGAGGCAAAAACATACAAATAACGATGAAGTTAAAAAAGCCGTTTAAATAACGTGATAGCAACACGTTATCACGTTATTTAAATGGCTTTTGTAACTTCAAGAGTCGTTGTCGTGTCCCAAACAACGACTATGTACGTGGTATAACGGCCAACACAGGATTGGTGAATATTCTGAAACACATCAGGCGTATCACTCATTTCACATGCAGCGGCGGAAAGTCAGACTACAAATTCTTCTGCAGATTCAACAGGAGTCTCGTACCCAAAAAGAAATGGAAAGATCTGGCGAGCGCGGAGGCCAAGCCAACGAAACCACCTGGCCAAATCCATTGGTTCGTAAAGGTTACGCTTAGATTTTTTGTTCCCCATCTCTTGTACATAATGGGCAGGTTCTCCATTCTTATGGGACCACAATGGAAATGTGAAAATTCAGAATGAGGGAACGTCATTTAGCGCGTCCGGCAGCAAAAGGAAGATACTTTTTCCACATCAAGGGGTTCTGCTACAAGATTCTGTCCCAAACATGTGTAGAAAAATGTCGCTGAGGAGCACGTGGAATTATACCTGCTCATTAATGCTAATTGTGTTTCAATATCATCTTCGGCGCCCTCTGACGTTTTTCCGCTTCAATTCCGATCATGCCTTATTCGATGCAAGTGGCTTGTATGGATGTGCACTATCGCCTGTTAAATTTTTGACCATCTTTTATGAACCACCTTGCTCAACAACATACTACACAGATTCTTCTTTCTTTACTTCAAAAACTGATTTTATAACTATTAGTATTGTTGTTTTTCCCTTGGTAACTCGATTTTGCTTCCATCCGTGCAGCAATACAGAAACTTTTCTCATAGATATCTAGATTTTAGACAAATATTTACAAAAATAAGCTGTTCTTTCAGGATAATAGAAATTAATTTAAAAATGCTAAGAAAGGAAAAAGAAAAAGACGGCTTAAACTTTAATAGGACCTTGTGATACTTAAAGAGGGTACTATTTCTAAAGCAGCCCATGATTTTTATTTAGAGACATATAATTTTGTACGCTGAATAGTTGCTTATTTTTCATTGCATCAATACCTAGTTACATCATGTAAAGTCAACTGATAGTTAATTAATTCATTTCTTTTGACTTGTATTAGTTTAAGGCAAAAGCTCATCTAATTCATCTTTGGAGTTAGGGATTAGTGATAGTTTAAATGTCAGAGTATAGGAGACTCAAAGCTAGATATAAAGAGATAATATCAAAAAATACTTAGCTAATATGCACAGAGAGCGAAATTCTGGGTATGAAAATAAATAGTAAATAAATTCAACTAACTACGGGAAACCAAGGGGTGGGAGGGAGTTTTCAAACTCCTGGAACAAAGCTTACTCCGTGTCTGGTCTTCACTTCCCATTTCGGTAACCAACAACTCAATGGACATTATGGGAAGTCGATACCGCCAATGCATTCAAGCTAGGTGTGGGCATATCCTTATTAAAGCACTTTTTTTTAAATGTTTCTATGAACTTTTACCACATAAAAAACTGTGATGTATTATTTTTTTTTAAAGAATGAGCTTTTCCAGCGTGAGCTTTTCTTTTCTTTTTTCTTTTTTTGTCGTAAATCATTTTTTCGTTTTTCTCATGTAAACTTCTATGATGCATTCAATACATAACTGTTTTCTGCACATGTCATCCACATTTGGTGTTTCTACATTGATTCACTTGCAAATTATGCACAAAGAACAGGTTGTTCCTTAACTTTTGGAGGTCAGTGTATATCAAGTAAACTGAACTATTTTTGATGAGTTACGGGTGAATATGATGATAAATAAGATGATAATGATGCAACTGATCTTTCTGTCTCATCTTATGCTACTGCTTTAGGAGCACTAGAAAATTTGGGACGTTATCTGTAAAATTAGGACTTAACTTCGAATACAATAGGATATTTCCATGTTAAAAGAGACTGTATTATAAACGCTACCTAAACAAACAAACAAAAAAAAATGCAATTTTGAGGACAGTTTGATAAAAGAATGTTAGTACAATAAAAATTTCAATAACGTAAAATGAAATTATACATTTACTCTATTTTTGAATTAAAAGTTAAACTAAATTGTGTATAGTTAAATATTCTAAACTTAGTATTATACTTTTCTACTGAAAAAATATTATTAATTTCTATCAAATGTTGTGTCTCTCATTGTTTAGATCACACATGGGCAACCTCCAGCCCGCAGAACTTTTCAAAAACCCGTATAAATCCGAATTATACGACCCGCGTCTTCGCTAACACCCTAAAGTTCGGCCTGCAACTTTTCAAAAGTTGCCCATACCTGATTCAAATGGAGATTTAGAAAATAAAATCATTTCAACTATACGCGGTTCTTACCTATACGCTATTTTAAATCGGTCCCTTAAAACGCGTATAAGTGAGAGACTGTATGTCGAACGAAGGCTATCATAATCGTAGTGTGACCGATTTTTTTTTTTCGTTGGGGTCGGGAGACGTTACATATTTAAGATTAAAAATTGCGAACTTTCTTCACGTTTTGAAAGAAAGTTTTAAAATGGAGATGTTTTCTAAACAAAGTTGGGGTGGCATGTGTCCCCCCCCCCCTCCCGACGTAATGCTCGTGAAGAAAGACTACACACTTTTCGACTGAAAAATGTTAAAAAATAAAAAGATACTGTTGTTCATAAAAAAATTATTGTTTTATTTATCTGTCTTATCTTCAGACTTTTTTCATCACAAGGTTTCACAATGAGAATACATTCAGTCGATAAGAAAACGTATTAGAAATACCTGATAACTTAATCGATAACCGCGATGAAAAAGTGTTATTTTGGTGCATTTATCAGTCATTCGAATTTATATCGAATAATTTTGGAATAATTTTTTAAAGCATTGGATACACAGAACAGAAAACAGAAGTATGTTAACAAATTGGTATTAAAAAACGAACATCTTTGCAGAATGTCTAAACGCACTAAGAAAATGGGTAAGTTAATATATTCTAATAATTCCTTATTCTAGAACCTTCTAGTAATTCCTTTGAAATTTTCCTTTTTTAGAAAACTGACAATTTTCTCTAAAAATATTCTTGTGTTAGTATGTTTAATTCCGACTCACATGAGTTATTAACCTTTGACTACTTCATAAAATTTGCTTTATAATTGATTTGATTGATTTTGGAAATATAGCCGATTATGTACACGAGTGATCTAGGCCGAAGGGGGAGAGGCACTATGCTTTCGGCCACTGGTCGAGCAATATGCTTTATGAATAGTAATGTTCTACAACATTTCTTAAGCTAGAAATTGGAAAAGTTTTTGGTGAAAATGCTCGCGTTTTAGAGATTAATCAAATTTAAATGAGGTTTTTACTTTTAAAATATTTACTGTCAAGAAGAATGGCCACTTTAATTTTTGTTGTTAGAAATGAACCGCTTATTTGAGGAATCTCACATATGTCATCTAAAAGCGGTTTGTGAAAAACTGTGTGTGTGTGTGTGGGGGGGGGGGGGTGTTTTTTTTTTTTTTTTTTTTAGAAGTGCAGGGTATCTTAGCAAACGATAACTTCAAACTGTTCTGAAGAGCGGCCTGAATTGAAGGGATTTTCAGCTAAAGATGCGCTGACCAACAAATTACTGGTTTTGACGCAACTTTTTTACATCAAAACAGTGACTTACGGGATTGACTATCTCTTAATATATACGCATCAAATCAAGAGTGCTTGGTGGGATTTATACTCGTTTGGGGTGGAACTTTGTCACTATTTCAAGTGAATCCTTTTGTTTGATCACCAAAATATTTTGTTGTATTAAAAATCTATGCATAGATCAGAGTTTCTTAAACTGTGAGTTTCGACCCAATTTCGGATCGCGGGACCTGCTGCAGGGGTCTCGCCAAAAATTTTAGCATTGATATTTCTTATCATAGTAATTTTAAACAAATTTTCGTCTTTAACTACCACAAAATCAAAATGTCGACTAAATCTAAAGGTTGTTGAAGAAGCGCTTCGTCCAGCGGGGTCGTTCATTTTGTCGAGATTTGATAATACAATTAAAGATAAACAGGCAAACTCTTCCCGTTGATGTTTAATCCTCACATATGCAATGTTAGAAGTAAGCGGGCCTTCCAAGAGGCTTCACTTAGGGGATAGACTATAGTTAATATTTAAATTTACCCATTGAATTAATTTTTATAATTGTATTTTATTTTTTAGTTTCTTACTTATTTAAACTTTTCACATCGTTCTATATCTTTAAATTAATTTCATGACCAAAAACTTCGATAGTATATTACAGTACAAGTGAAGAAACTGAGAGTTTACACACACGTATATCGGATTTATGGGGTCCCACAAAATTTTCGTAAATATAATGGGGTCTCCACATCAAAAAGTTTAAGAAATCCTGGTATAGTGGAAATAGTGACAAAGTTCCACCCCAAAAGAGTATGAATCCTACCAAGCACTCTTGATTTGATGCGTATATATTAAGAGATAGTCAATCCCGTAAGTCACTGTTTTGATGTAAAAAAGTTGCGTCAAAACCAGTAATTTGTTGGTCAGCGCATCTTTAGCTGAAAATCCCTTCAGTTCAGGCCGCTCTTCAGAACAGTTTCACCTCTTCCAAGGATGTACCCAGGGGGGTGGTCCAACGGGTCCGGACCCCCTCCGAAATTTGAGTTTTTGTTAACAAAGTAATATTGATGAAGTCTTTTTGCGAAAAAAATCTGCCTTTTTCACCGTTTGTACCCCTTCCGAAATTTTTTTCTGGGTACGTCCCTGCCTCTTACATAAAGAAAGCCTAACAACTGAAGCTTTGACGTCAAAGCTAGACATTCATTTAACCTTTTGCAGCGGCTCATTCCTGAAGGATTTCGACCCAGGAAACGCCAGAATCTGTGAGATTTCATCCCCCTCCTTCTCAGCAGATGAGCATACCATGCCTTTTGTTTGGTAGGTGGTAGGAGAGGAAGGGAGTACGGGAAACCCCCTTCCCTTGCCTCCCCCCCCCCCACAGTATAACCCAAAGACATTAAAATATACCCTAGTAGCAATACCTCATCGGTCGATGAGAGGCGGGTGAGTTAAATCCGAGGAGAAAGAGCAATGGCCGATCACGGCTTTTCATCCAAAAAAGGCGAAATTTCATCGGCAACTGGTACAAAATGTCCGCTCGGGGGACCATAAAGCCAATCATCGTTTCCCGATGACACCGATGAAATAACGAAAAGAAACCGATAAACTGTTCAAAATATATTTGTTAATAAAAAATAAACGACTGGCAGCAAAATTTTCAAAAAATGTCCGTTCTGTTTATTATATTTTCGTTTTTTGTATGCTAAATTTCCGTTTTTCTGAAAAAAAAAAAAAAAAAAAATTCTTCCTCCCCCGGGCCCGAACTGAGCGTACTGATTACGAGATAAGCGCGCTACCCCTAGACCATCGAATCTTGTCATGTACAAGGCAAAGTGTGAAGTAGGGGATATTTTAGTCTCAGATTGGGACTTAGGGTGAAATTTTGACAAAGTGTTGTTCAGCTATTATTAATTATAGTCAAATTATTCGATTGGTAAGAAATTAATTTCACTTTTTACCAATGTATGTAAGTAGCAACAACATTCATAATTAATAATTAAAAAACAATATTGCCAATTGTATAGGGATTTTAGTGTGATTTTAACTTTCATATTTCTTGGATAACTTTTAAAAATTAACTGATTTCTCTTCTTGCTGTTTACATTAAAGAGGTTTCAAAAGAGTTGCTCATTGTAATGAAGTTTCTGTTTTTCTTATAATGCAGCTGACGCTCAAATAGATTTTCTTTTCTTTTTTTTAAACACTTTTTTTAAAAATTATTTAAATATTACAAACGATTTTTATATAATAAATACTTACATTTTTTTGTAAATATTTCTTTTCAAATTTAAATTTTGTGTGAGGGGGCAAGGGGGGGGATACCCTCCCAACCCCAATACAAGAAATTTGAAGTAAATTATGCGATTAATTCAAGAATTGTTCAAAATTTCCCTTAGATTATGCAAAGGCACATCACGCAAATATTTATAGGAATTTGGGTAAAGTGTAAACTACTGGGGACACTTGCAAGGGCCGTTGACTATAGAGCTACAGTTTCGGATAATATATTGTTTTTCGGTTTCCCATCGGCGAAACTGCTCGTCTAGATCACTTCTATCCATGAATAAAAATTCATCTATTGCAGATTAACAAAAGTGCACTTGCCGATGACGGAATTCGACGAGTCGATGAGTTAACGATGAGTTGATGAACGACCGAGCAGAAAACAAGCAGTCATTGCTGCTAGGGTACTCATAGACTGGGAACCCCTATGCTTTCGCTGTTAACAAAATGATCGGGAGCTGGTAGGAGTGGCGATGAGTCGCACGTGGTCCCGAATAAGGCGATTGGCGAATTCACCCCTCTTCCTCTGGGGGGTCAAACTGCCGCGCGTTCCCCTTTTTCCTGCTCCTAAGCGAAGATCTCTCGGAATCTTTTGTTCATGAATACAATGTCATGTTGCAATAGTAATAAAGACTCATTATGTGAAACAATATAACTAAAAATAAGGAATTTAAATGAATCCCAAGGTTTTTTCTTTTTTCGTTCTCTTTTTATTTTTCAGTTATGTTGTTCATTTCATACTCTTGAATAAATATATATGCTAACTTGGGAAGAAATTTTATTTTTCTGTCCAGTTTGCTGCAGTTACGAGATTTAAAAAGAAATTTTGGTTTTAAATAGAACACGATTTTGTTGAAGAGCTTGAAAAATCGAATGTACTATATATCGCAATATTAGGTAATTTCACAAAATAGTATTTCACAAAATAGTATAAAAATTATTTTTGATTGTGCGAAAGCAAAGTAAATGACATAAAATATTTTATTTTAGTAAAACGAGATTAATGAAAGAAAAGCAAAAGGTTGATTTTCCTCGAAAAACTCGAGAAAATACATATTTTTGAGATTTTATGAAAGTAACTTATGTACACATAGATGAAATAGTCTTTATTAAAAAAAAAATGTTGGACACGAATGTTAAAAAAAGCATAGTTGTTGAAAAACCCCCATTTATATTTTTTTCTTATGTTGTTTCTTTTCTTTTTTTTTTTTTTTTTTTAGTCT
This sequence comes from Cheiracanthium punctorium, assembly GCA_038373885.1. Lineage (NCBI taxonomy): Eukaryota > Metazoa > Arthropoda > Arachnida > Araneae > Cheiracanthiidae > Cheiracanthium > Cheiracanthium punctorium. The sequence continues at coordinate 299,188 of JAWZYV010015005.1, read as the reverse complement.
ATTTCCTGCCAGCATGAATAATTATAAATTTTAGGAAATTTATTTCGCAAACGTGTGAATAGTTCGTAATCTATAATCTATATAATTTACGTTGCATTTGATGATGAATGCGTGAATTTATTTTAACGCACGCTGTCTTACAAGTTCATGAACAAAAGGTCTGAACTCTGAACTCTTCGCTTCTACGGGGAACGGGAGGCAGTGTGACCCCCGGAAGGAAGAGGGGTTAATTCGCCAATCGCCTTATTCGGGACCACGTGCGACTCATCGCCACTCCTACCAGCTCCCGATCATTTTGTTAACTGCGAAAAGCATAGGGGTGCCCAGTCTATGAGTATATTTTAATGTCTTTGGTATAACCGAGTATAACAAAAGAGATTCCCACCTCTCGATTCTTCCATGAAGGGTGAATGGGTTTCTTGTCCGAAGAGGGGAAAGAAATCTCTGGTAAGGCTTTCGTACCAGCGCCGTTCTCCAGTCATATTTATTTTTTGGTACAATTGCTGAACCACCGGCTTGAGAAGGTTAATGACGTCATCACAGTTTTTTTGATGGAGTAAAACTATTTAAATTTTCTGGTGAATGCTTCAAATATTAGAAAATATTTTATGTTAAAGATAAAAATTAAAATACCTTTGTGATACAAAACACTTCATTATGACCTATTTCCATATTACATTACATGATTAGTTACAGTTATAAACTTGCCCTTCGTCGTAAAATTAAAATTTCTATCAACTCATTAAAATGCTGTTGTGCGTGAGTAATTTCACCAGAAGTTTCAAATAGTTTTACTTTATGAAGGTTAAATTGCGATTACGTCATTTTTGTAGGCCTACGGATGTCGTGAAAGCTTAATGACGTAGCAGTTGTTAGGTTTTCGATATCTCGAGGGGGGGTGTTGGTATAGATCGCGTTTGCCCATATGATTGTTCGTAAGGGGAGGGGGGCGGCCTCTGTTCTTTGAAAATCTTTGTCTTCGAGGTTAAGGTTTTACACTACTACCATTTCGCTGTTTTACCCTATTGACTATCAAAAATAAAGTCAGTTGGAAAGTGTGATTATTCTGGTTTGAAATCTTTGATTAATTAGTTCTGAGAGATTGAAATTTAAATCCTTAATTTTAGACAGGCCGGTCTTTCCTCAATTTTTTATTCTGGTTCCCTTGATTTTTATTTTAGTTTAATATTAGGGTTTAAATTTTGCTGTCAATGCAGATCTCTACTGCAGATAAATAATCCAGCAAACATGTCGATTCGAATTGAATGTAACTTTTGGATCAAATATCTTTTTTAATAATTACCTTATTTTTCAGGTGTTTATCTAATTTTTAATGCACATGTTTTTGCTTAGATGAGGTAACAACAGGTAACAGTAAGGGAATTAATGAGCAGCATTTTTGAGCGCATGGGAGCAAAGTGAAGAGAAGCAGACAAAAGGAATTTTCTTTTTTTCTGATCAAATGAAATTTCGCTCAAGTATAGCTGCTAAAGAGAAATGGGTACGTATTATATCAAACGCTCTAAGGTTTCCTTCTGCAAGAATCGCATCTATTGGACGATAGACGATATTTTCAGTTTTCCACCCCTTGCAAATACCGAAATATGCCTACCTGTTCTGCGTATTGACGATACAGACTGGCAGTTGAAAGTAATTATTAACGGAAAGAAGTCTGCAAAAACCCATGGATGGCTTGGCGTTGCTCTAGTCAGTTGCTGCGACGATATTTCGACCAATAACAATCTCACAGTTACTCGAATCGGACTGATCGGAGAAAACGAAGAAATCCTGGACTGTATTCCAGAAAGGTTTGCAGAATGTTTCCTTGCCAATAAACTAATTAGGCGAAAGGAGTTTGATTTCCGAAAGCATTGGGTCGCACCTGAAGGTGTTTTAACTGTCTTCTGCGAAGTAGAATCTCAAGGTGAAATGAGTTTGGAACCAGCTCTCGGTAGTATAGTTTTTCTTTAAAACCCAACTAAACAAATTTTGGAAAACACTTAGGGGAGACCGGGGCTATGATTTTTCCTTTTTTTAGCATTGGCAAGTAATTTTTTCCTGCTTCATACTTTTTCTAATTTGTAATACTCATTTTAATTGCGATTTAATTTGTGTAGTTTTTCATAGTGTATGATTAAATCTTAACTATTTATACCTCCCATTTTGTGGGACTCATGATGATTAACTCAATGAGTTGACTCGATGTGCCAGCTAATCCATCTCTTAGATAAAGAAAGCCTAACAGCTTTTATACCACCAAGCTTTGATGTTATCATTAAGATTGCACTTAAAAGTTTTATTTTGATGAAATAAAACTATTAAAAATTTCTGGTGAATTCACTCACGATTAACAAAATTATAATAATTTGGGATAAACATTTAATTTTACGACAAATGGTAGTGTTTAACCATGACTAATTAGATAATATGATAAGAAAATAGATCATAATGAATAATTTTCAATGATAAAGGTATTTTAACGTTAATATTTAATTTAAGGTATTTTCTAATATTTGCAGGATTCACCAGAAATTTGGAATACTTTTACTTTGTGAAAATAAAATTGAGATGCTATTACTTTTGTAGGCCTTGTGATAAAATCAAAGATTGAGTTGTTAGTCTTTCTACATGAAGGACGTGTTGTCTAATACTGTTACGTTGCTCCAGAATATTTTCTGGTATTTTATCCCCTTTTATGAATTATCTAGTGCGAAAGAACCTACCAGATGGATTGATGAAGTATCAATTAACCAAAAAATTGTATTTGTAGGCGTTCCGCTATCAAAGGCATAATGTCAAAAAGAAGTCCATCCCGCTTTTTAAAATTCTTCAGACAGGCTCTTTATGCTGGTCCATTTGTATCGGTAACTAGGAGCTGTAAAAAATCAAATCGGAGGACTGGTAAAAACTGCAGTGACACTGACATGCGGACCATTAAACATAAATGCACTGCAAACACTGAGAAAAGTGGATTTAAAACTTTGAGAACATAAGGCCGGGATAGCGAAGACACACGATTTTCTATTTGTGATAACTAAAATCCATTTTTTGTGTAGGGAATAAAGCTTCCGATAATTAGCGTTTCATTCATTATTTTTGTAAATGTATGGTTCGACTGACTGACTGAAACATACGTTTTAGAGGAGTACCTGGCGAAAATAGCCTAACCTCCAGAAAAGCGGAAGAGTAATTGGTCGACTCTTCATGCATCGTGTGGTGAAAAAAAGTGCAAAAGCACAAGTAGACTGGGAGAGAATCCCGTGAGGGAAAAAAAATTTTCATTGCAAGTCAAATGAACATCGGAAAGTTGCCAAATGGTCGGGCATCAGAAAAATGCCAAATGGTCAAAAAACAACAACCGACCCGTCATCCCCCCGCAAGCGGGCTTCACAACGGGTTGCTTGGTTGAGACCAAAAGATGAAGGCAAAAGGCAGTGAGACACTCTAAAAGGAGATGAGCAGCAGTAGAAGGCGAACCAGAAAAGAAAAGGGTCCAATAATTGGAGAGACTGGAGCGAGGCAAGTTGCATCCGGGACCAAGACACAGAGAAAGAGAAGACGGCTCCCAAAGGGAAGCCACATCCGTAAAGCTTCAATCATCCACCAACAAAGTCCTCTGCTACGACGAAAACGTCATTAGCTGTAGCTCTTCTTTAACAAGTCCTTCATCAGCGTACAACAATCTCCGCACCGCAGGTAACCTGCCACCTTCAAACCGCAGAGTCCATCGCGTTTAACGACCAGTTCAACGACATAGTCGTGATCAGTGTGATCATCCAGAAAGATGGTAAAGAAGTATGGCTGGAGATGAATCCGTCAAAAAAGTGAAGTAATAAAAATTACGGTTTGACTGAGCCGTAAACTTACTGCCGAGATTCAAGAGCAGAGTGCTACGAAAACAAGTAATTCCTTTGTTTAAACTTTCTGGTAAAAATACAATTGCATGTCTTAAGTGCATGTCTTCTTTGTGTTTCATTTAACATTTTATAGAGCCTTTGCCAACTCCGCAGGTATAGGCAACTCAGAATACATTTTTTTCTTTTAGTTCAGTCTTCCGTTAAACATAAGCTATACAAATTATAAACATAGAACAGCTTGCTATTCATAGCCAAATATCTGTGCTTTAAATATGCAGTTCAATTTTGTTACAAAGCTTGAAAAAAATTAATATAAATCAATAACTAAAAACTGCTCTTACTAGTCCCGGTCTCCCCCTAATATTTTTATTTTAAAATGTGTAAATATAACTAAAACGTCTTTTAATAAATGAATTGGCGCGTAAGGCCGCCGCTACTATAGCAACGGGGCTCGGTACAAATTTTAATGCCGCCCCACCTCAAGTGCCTATTTCATGATTTCTGGCAGGTTCTCTTTCTCTCACAGACTTAGCATACTCCAAGATGAATACTTTCAACGTGCATATGTAAGTGATGTTATAATTTTTAATAACTTAATAATTGAATCTTTAAATTTTAATGATAACTTACTTTTGCAATTTGAAGTTTGAATGAAAAATGTATGTACTGGTGCGGAAAAAAAAAACCCGCCCACTTGCGCTTTATTTGGCCGTATTTCGTCGTATAGCAAAGTTATATATACCATTCGTTTGCAAATAACGCATTCTTTAATTTACTATTAATTTTATTAGCATACGGGGCCATCTTCATATTTAATTCTGCACCAGCTTCGTTTTTCTCAATGGCAACACTCTAGTTTGACTTTATTAAGCCGAAAAACCCCCTTCAAATTACCCCTGAGTATAAATTTTCACCAATTTCCTAAGATCCGGAGATATTGCGAATTCTTTTTTTGAGAGATTTTAAGGGACTTTCTGCAAAATGAAAAACTCTATTTGTAGGTTCCGAACTTTCCACCTTTCATTAATTTCGCTCGCGATAGTTAAAAGAATTAAATATTATTTACAGGGAAAATACTGTTTCTAGTCTTAAAGTTTTTTGTACTGAGAATATCAGGGGTAGAAATTAGAATATTTAGTCAGTGGTCCAAATGAACCGTGACTCCAAACTTCCCTGGTTCGAATGCATGATTTAAAGAAAAAATGCAAAACGACTGCTTAAGATTCTGAAAATCTTTCTAATTTTGTAATTTTATTGAGTATTTGAAGGTTCTCTTAGACAGGTGAAATGCTGGCAAAGTGAGAATACGTTCTCTGCTCTTCTGACTACAATCATGAATATTACTCAGCTATGGCCTAACTTGAAGAATGGTTACATGATTGAAAATTTATTTGTTTGAATTTCATGTAAAAAACACAATTACTTTCTTAACCAATAAAGAATTCGTTTGTATTATCACTGACCAATAATATAACTCACAAATATACCAACAACCCAATAATATCACTGTGCTTGTTATTTCAATTTCTTCATTTAATATTATCGTCTGCTGTGTGCAATATTTTTATGAGACTTTTGGCGGTATTTTAATTTATAGTCAGATGGAAATTTAGACTGCAAAATGTGATTTTAAATATTTGTGAATGCTTGATAAAGTATGGGAAAGTCAAAAGACCTGATTTTTCAGATATTAAAAAGGACGAATTCAAACGTAGAATGTTGAGGATGTTAGGGGGGGGGGGGGAGAAGAGGGAGCTAACCTTTTAGAAATCCGTGGTGGGATGGAACAAATTTATTCTGTGCGGAAATTTTCATCAAGATATAAATTTTAGATCATCGAAATAAAAAAAATTATATAATTTTTAATGAAATTAATTAATTAAAAACGCCCTTAAAAGTCCGGGTCCTTATACAATACAATTGGTAGAGGCAGGGGCGTAGCCAAGGGGGGGGTTAGGGGGTCATAACCCTCCCCATGAGGAATTTTTTGCCATACAAAATATATATTCTTCACTACATTATCATACTCACGTATACATATATATGAGTTGTAGTTGTCGTAACCCCCCCCCCCATGAAAAATTTCTGGCTACGCCCCTGGGAGGTATCCCCCTTACCCCAAATGGCGGACCCGTGCATGGTCTCCTGAGTTCAGGGCCCGGCCCTAGGGACCCCCCCCCCCAAGTCCAGCCCTAAGCAGTTTCATTGTTTAATTACCATAACTAATACAAACTAGAAAAAATATTTTGAATTCATTTTTTATCGAATGAAATTTTTCAAGACTCTACAGCTAATTGCAGCTTAAAATTTAAAATAACATGTTTATGATAAATTGTTTATCATAAACATTTAGTAAAATTGTTATTGCGTGAGTTGTGCGTTCTTGTGTGCATATTACCTCAATCTTTTCTTCCTGATGGGGCTGCCGAGAGGGGTCGTCAGGAGGGACAATTGCCCTCGGGGCCATGTTGATGGGTAACTGTGTTAGGTACGACGCCATGTCTTTACAGTGGCGGATGATTGCAAGTTTGTCGGGGGGGGGCGGCGGTTAGTTTGTTGGTGGGGGCGGTTAATTAGAAGATTGACGTATACATCTATTTTATGGAAATAAAGTAGGATCTTTTACATTAATTTCTTTTTTCTCGGGGGGCGGTAGCCTCCCCCCACCTTTAATCCGCCCTTGTGTCTTTACAATCAGTTGCAGAGCTGGATTCTCCGCTCGTCGCTAGTTTTTCGCAGTCGTTAACTCTGCCCCGCCTTGAGGTCACTTGAGGTGGAGTTTTAAGGAGGAGCGTCAAGGGGTTCATGTGATTGGCTAAAAGACCTCCCGATGGCCTCCGGAATCGTTAGCGCAGTCGGTAACCAAACAACTGGTTCTGCCGAGTCGGCAGCTAACCACCGACGATTTCGGAAACCACCGGCGGAGAATTCTACCCGCAGATTCTTTCGGTTTCAAACATACTGTATTGATGGGTATGTTTTAAAATCATGTTCTCGTTCCTAATTTTACAGATCCTGTAAGAAAATGGCTGTCGGAAGTTACGCTGAAAATCTCTAAAGAGTTGGCACCGGAGTCTACATCAGGTGAGTTTGATACATATACCGTGTGTGGTTCAAAATAGATGTTAAGGAGATTAGTTTTTAAACAGTAAATGATCGAAACATACTTCCAGTTAGAAAAGCTCGTCAAATTGAGAGCAGCTTTCAGATATGGCATTTTTACTGGGTGGGTTGTATACATATTAAAATACGAAATTTAATTTTTATACGGTCCATCTTTACCTACCCTTTATATTTAGAAGAATGTTGCTCTTTGCCTAAGAAAATTAATAAAACAAATATCAAAACTATCTTAAGACATCCCTGTTGGGTAAAATTTCAGTAAGATCGTCTGCAGCATGACAGCGCTAATACATTGTTCACGTTTTAAGAATTACACGATAAAATAAAACAGCTGTCCACATCATCTAATGTTATTTCTGCGGTATTAGAGCTATAACGTAAACCTAAAAACAGTATATGATTTAGAAGTAAGGCATTTTGAAAGTGAAGAGTTTTGGGTGCACTTTGCAAACTCTGAAGTTCTTTCTTTTTTGAACGCGAATGACACTGAAATAGCCTTTGTGCCATCATGTTGCATTCGTCACAGGCTTAAGAGATGGCTGAAGTGAGAAAGTATTGAGTTCTGGCTTATAGCGCGACTGTCGATCTAGTAGAATTTTGGGCGTTTTTTTTCCTTGATGCAATATGAATAGGCGTCAGAGCCGCTTTAAAAGTTCTCCGAACAAAGCTCTCCCCCCCGACACACACACACACACACCTCCTTAGGCCGATAGACGGCTCGTGTACCTTTGACTTACCCAAAATTATTCAATCTCGGGTTTTTATTCATACCATCACGCATTTTTTTTTTTTTTTTTTTTTGCAATTTAACTTTCGCAATTTTTTTAGTTTTGTCATCACGGAGATTAATTCGAGTTGCATGAGTTAAAAAAAAAAAAAATTATTTCCTACAGTGCGAAGGATGGGCACGCAGCTAGTGTTATGTATTGCTTTTTACTATTTTACTTCTCAACAATGCTTCTGGTATTAATATCAATAATTCTATTTTCCTCTTTTTTTTTTTGTAAATTTAATTAGATGCTGATTCAAGCAAAAAAGACGCCTCAAAAGCATCAGCGAAAGAAGACAGAGGCTCAAAAAATGAAAAATCTGTCTGTTCGGAAGTAGAATTTGGTAAGCCTCGGAAGTTTTTTACTTTGTATAATTTCCCCCTTGGATGTTTACAATGTCACTAAAATATTCTCTTTTTAAAGCCTGTATAAACTTTGGAAATAGAAAAAAGTCTGCAAGTACAATATCAGGCGAATAGGGTGGGTATTCGAGCACCTAGATCAGTGACATGGAGATTAAGTGCCTGTCTTCTTCCGCCCTAACTGCCTAAGTGTATGGTTGTGTATTCGATTCCTACTGTACCCTGTCTGTTTAAATTTTCTTTCTCTGTGCTAGTAAAACCTGTCTCTGTGTTAATCATAAATGTTCCAAATACAACAGGCATAATAATAATACCTATCTTAATTTTATTATTATTTTACATGTATGATTTATATTGATTTTATTTACTGCATTATGATAGATGAAAAAGAAGAAGCATCTTACTCAAAAATAGAATACGATATCAAGGATGTTGGAAAATCTACAGCTATTTTGACGAAAGGTGAGAGGAGAGTTTAATGAATAATATATGATAGATGAATAGCAAATTTAACTAAACTGAAACGTATTTTAATATACCCCTCTTTAGCTTAAATGCTTTAAATATGCATTTTTTTTTTTTTTAGTACAACATTTTCAACACAAATCGGACATTGTTACGAATTTTTAAGATTAGAATTACCTCTTAAAGTTATAAAATTGTACAGCCAAGAATCAGTAAGTTAAAACATATCACACATTTACATATTTATTTGTTGTTCAATCTTACTTGCACGTCGTTTAAATTTTAAGTCGCATAACTTAGAAATTCTTGTATTCTCTAGACTTTTCTTGTAATGTTCATAATTCAAGAGGTATTTAAGAATTTGGCAGTGTGATTTACGAAAGGAAAGTAAACGAGCAAGTACATAAAGAATTAATTATCCAGGATATCTCAAAAATGCAGCAACGAACTTTCAGGGGACGCATGGTGCATCAAAAGGATTTGCACATTACCTAGCAATTTTAACTGAAAGCACTGTTTTATTTTCACTTCACAAACTATGTTGAAATATTAGTTAATTTCCCGCGACACGTTGCCAAAACTTAAAAAAAAAATTCGGTTTATCCTATTGACTGTTTGAGCTCGATCTGTATACCGACTGGCCTGCGTAAAATTTAAAACACATGTCCTGCCTTTACAGAGTGTTTTCAATATACCTTCCGAAATTTAAAGGCACGTATAGGGGATTTAAATGGAAAAGAAATAAGCAAATGGTACCTAAGGAGTGATTCCAGCACGATTGAGCTATACCTCATTTCGCAAGAATGCCGGAAATGACACAACTTTCAGCCGGCACTGGATCAGATTCTTTCCCCCTTTTCATTTCTGAAATATCTTTCAGAAACATTAGTGCATCCGTATGCATCTGAGTAAAGCTATCTATTTTCCGTCTTGCACTGACAAGTTCCCTGTGCAACGAAGGCCACCAAGTTATTGAAATTCCACAAAATCTGTTAAAGAAATTTCATTTGAAGTACGTAATTGCTATTGAACACTCGATACAGTGGCTGTTTGGATTGTTAGACATATCGTTAGATTAAGTCCCCTACATAAATGCACAATAAATACAAGCTGACTAAACTAAACATTGCCGCAGCAGCTCACTTTGGGCCAAACTTTGCGGTGCCTAACCACGACTTCGCAACCACGGGCTTTGGAGGGGAAGCACGTGCCTCGGCCAGATGGTCAGCCTGACGTAAAGACCCCAGTGTTTAGTCCCCAGGAAAGTCTGGTCCTCATTTTATCGACCTAATCAAGCGTTGAAAAGTTAGGTCAATTTTACCGAATTCCGGACATGTGGTACGGCAGCATAATGCGATAATCGTTACACCATTAGGATTCATTAATATATAAGCAGTAGGAAAAAACTCACTTCTTATATTAACTTATCGTATATTAATAATCTGTAAAAATTACTGACCTATCTTGAAAATAAACGAAAAAGTTTAATAAAATTATTTCACTGAATTTTTATTGACGTATCTTTAAGGTAGGTCAGTAAATCACGTACAGAATAAAGAAGAAAAATTTCGCAGATGCTTATATATTTATGCAGACAACTGTAAGATCCTTTGTTGAAAGGCTATTCACCGCTAGATAGCCCTGCGAAATTATATTTCTATCTTTGTTTACTTCTTCACAATCAAAGGCTAAGCAAGCTTTTATTCAAGATTTAGAATAGGATTTTTCATACGTACACAAATCCGAAAATACATATTCCAATTACAACAAAAGATCATTCTAGACGTTGGCTGAAATCATCGATCTGGAACTGCCGGACAGACTGTCCAATGCTGAAATAATCCAGACGTTGTCACTGGTGGTCAATGGAATTGCCGATAGCGTGGCCCATAGCCAAGGAACTGCTTTGACACAGCTGTCTGTGTTGCACATGATTGGCAATTTCATCTCCCGCCATTTTGCTGGGACAGACATAAAGCAATGGCAAGGGCTGCACTTTATCAGCTTTGAAACATTTGTGTAGTCTATCCAATTGTTCTTCTATACCGATAGCTGGAACAGTCTCTTAGTTACTACACTTAGCCGAAATCAGTGTGTGGCTTTTACTTTAAAGGTCGCTTTAAGCCATTGTCGAATGTGTAATTTCATGTACAGTAGACCCCGCTATAACACCGTAGCTACGTTCCGTGCTATGGGAATCCGTGTTGTACGGGGACTGAGCTATAATGTACCCGGAATGCGAAATGTGCGGTATAATTGCTGCAAAAATTTATTTGTACTTTTAGAAAAAAAATGATGTTGAGTTTCGCCATTCAAAAGTTGTTTTAATTACAGGAGCTAAAGCGTAATAATAAAATCAGACCACCTGTCTCATTTTACCGTGCTGTACGAGTCTTTTTTAACATGTTATAAGAAAACGATTGCAATTTTTTCGCCGTAATCTACGAATCCACGTTGTATGAACCCGTGTTATAAGGGGGGTCTACTGTATTTCACTTCGAGTATTTAGTTTGTGACACAAGTCTTGAGTATTCTATGTGAAATTACGTGTTAACATTAGTTGGTTCTTATCTTTTTCCCCCAATTTGTTACAGGCATCAGCAAACTGCTCCAGGATTTAAAAGAACTCTTGGACAGCAAAACACACAGCGACCTGACCATCGACGTCAGAGGGACGCAGTTTAGAGTCAGCAGGGGCATCATGGCAACCCGCTCTCCGGTTTTCTCCAAGATGCTTTCGCACGACATGAAAGAGAAAGCTTCCGGAATTGTCACCATAAAAGACATCGATCCGGATGTTTTCCGGGATTTACTGGAATACGTATACACCGGAAGAGTCCAAAATCTCTCCTCGGGCAATGCCCAGGCTTTGTTCGTTGCAGCGGACAAGTACCATGTGGCTGAACTTAGAGAGGAGAGCTTGGAATACATGAAAAAAAACTTGTCCGTGAAGAATTTTTGCGGCGTCATGTCGCTCTCGCTTCAGCATAACGAACAAGAACTGACTGCACTTGCGACTGAATTTTTCGTTAAGAATGCTTCGGATATTGTTAAGACTTGCGACTGGCCGTTGTTTATGCAAGAAAATTTAGTCGCTGCGAATGAACTCTTTATCAAGCAGATGGAAGCCTCTAAGCACTAAAATGTTTATTATTGATACCATTCTTATTTGACAGTCATGCTTGAGTGCTTTTTAGAGTAGTAGAGTTAGACATGCTTTTTAGAGTATTTCTTAAAAAATCATATTCATTATGCGTTTGAATAAAGAACTCTTACTGTGAAGAACAATTTTTCATAAAACGTTATTATCATCCTCTTATGAATTTAAATTATCATGTACTCCCTATTTTCTTTATTGTGCTATTCGTGTTCAAATACTTTACTAAATCGACGGAAATAAGAGAAAATTTGCTGAATATGAATATAGGAAAATTGAATTTAAAATGAAATGAATTCGCTCAAATTTTATAGGATTTATTCTTTTTAATTTAGGACAAAATTAATTTAGGAAGAAAGTTGTTTTAAGACAGCAGAGAACAGCAAGATAATCCTACGGCATTCGCGTATAGCGAAAACAAAAATAGAAGCTCAAAAGTAAATTATTAAAGTACGGCAAAGCAAAGCGTTTCACGAAAATATTTAAAATTTTTTCTTTACTTCCCATTTTTCGCCGGTGCTGAAATCACGTTTTGTCCCCCCCCCCCTCCTCCCCGTGACGCACTTGGAACGGGAAATATGATTTTGGGATTTTAAGGTTTTATAAAATGCTTTTGCATCGTATTATTACATTTACGTTCAAAATCCACTTTGAGCAAAAGCGAGCGTTCCATAGAAAATTTCTGCTCTTTTTCTTCTAACCCCCTTCCTCCCCCCTTTTATAATGTCAGATACTGGACATTAATTCTATTAGCTATACACTCGAACAGAGATATTCAAATATTTAAAATTTACTTTTTAAGCTTTTAGTGAAAAGCACGTGCTTTTCAAATATTAGTGCCTGGTAATGTATTTTAACTTGAAATGGTTTTGAATCGTCGTTTTGTTTGTTCTCTAAATGCTTTTCAGTTGCGATTCGAAGGACTCGTCCTGTGTACTTGCAAATTGATGGTGAAATGCTATCGTTAGAGTGGCACGTTTCACGCACTAATCGTTTAATGTAATCTTAATTGTTTTAAGATAATTAAAACCTAATTCAAGTGCACTGTTTTCAATATTTAAAGTCTTATTCTGTACTTTAAATCATGTTTCTCAAATACAGTTGTTCGCGTGTTTTTTATGTGTTTGTTTCTTTGACAGATCATGCTAACAAACAGACTGTAGACTCAGATCATACAGGATGTTTTATAAAAGATGTTCAAACCATTTAAGAGGTGATAGTAGCCATAAAAACAAACTTTCATTTAAAAGAAAAAGCATGATCGAAATTTAAGCATAAATTCGCTAGAAGGCGCTGGATGTATGTTGTTTAAATTTGTATGTTATTGCCTAGCGAATCAAAAACTTACAAATAACGATGAAGTTACAAAAGCCATTTGAATGATATCTGATAACAATAAATGTCCCAAACAGCGACTATGCACGCGGTGCAACGGCCAACACAGGATTGGTGAATATTCTGAAACACATCAGGCGTATCTCTCATTTCCCATGCAGCGGCGGAAAGTCAGACAACAGGTTCTTCTGCAGTTCCAATGGATTCAATTTCTGCAAGAGTCTCGTACCGAAAAAGAAATCGAAAGATCTGGCGAGAGCGGAGGCCAAGTCAACAGGATAACCTCGCCAAATCCATTGGTTCGTAAAAGTTACGTTTAGATTTTTCGTCATCCGTTTTTTAGATTTTTGTTGTTTTGATACATCCTTGTTGGAAATGTGAAAATTCAGAGTGAGGGAACTTCATTTAGCGTGTCCGCCAGCAAAAGGAAGATACCTTTTCCAGGCGCGTAGCCAGGAAAATTTTTCGGGGAGGGATATGCGCCTGCAAAAATTTTCGAGGGGGGGATATGAACTTATATGTACATAAATAGACGGAATTTCATCACTAATCCAAAAATTTCGGGGGGGGGATATATCCCGATATCCCCCCCCCCTGGCTACGCCCCTGACCTTTTCCAAATCAAGGCGTCCAGAAGATAAATCCGAATAGAAGGTCGCGAATTATTCTCTCCCCAACATGTATAAAAAAATGTTGCTGATGAGCATGTGGAATTATACCTGCTCGTTTATGCCGATTGTGTTTCAATATCGCCTTTGGCGCCCTCTGGCGTTTTTCTGTTTTTATTCCGATCATGCATTATTCGATGCAAGTTGCTTGTATTTATGTGCACTATCGCCTGTTAAAATTTTGACCATCTTTTATGAACCACCCTGTACAACAACATACTACACATATTCTTCTTTCTTCACGTCAAAACCTGTTTTTATAACTTTAAAACGGCAGTACAGTTTTTTTTTTCCTTGGTAACTCGATTTTACTGCCATTCGTGCAGCAATACAGAAACTTTTCTTATAAATACCTGTAGATTTTAGGCAAAAAATTTCCAAAAATAAGCTGTTCTTTTATGATAATAGAAATTAATTTAAAAATGCTAAGAAAGAAAAAAGAAAAAGACGGTTTAAACATTAATAGGACCTTGTGAGACTTAACGAGGACAATAATTCTAAAGCAGCTCATGATTTTTATTTAGAGGCATATAATTTTGTACTCTGAATAGTTTGAATTCAGTTCATATCACATAAAGCGATCTTCTGAGTCAACTGAGACATAATTTGCAAAGTAGCTCGTGATTTTCATTTAAAGTCAGATAATTTTTGGATTGTTTTTAATTCATTTTGAATAGAGTATAGCACCCATAAAGCATAAGAATGGGGATACTTAGCAAAGAAAGAATACGCAAAGTAAACCATGATTTTTGTTTACATCGTTTTCATATTTTAGAATCGAGAATATCACTGATTATGTATAAGTCAGAGAGGATTGGTAGCTATTCCTGATTTTTTTTTAAATGAGAGGCAAGAAAAACATAACATTTTTTCTTTGAATTGCAGGTACAGTGAAACTTCTACGATTGACCACCTCAATTAAGCGACCGCCTCTTCCAACGACCAATTTTTTAAGGCACCGATTTTTTACCATATCTATTTAATGCTAAAAGATCCTCTAGAAGTGACCAAACAAAGTAAGAGACCGAACCCGAATCCCTGTCCGAAAATTTTCTATCAGTTTTCTGGAAGTAAAGAAAACAAAAACCAGATTCCAAACCAGTCGTTCTACTGTAAATCGACAGCAGGTGCAAGTACCCCTGCACATTACGTACACCCTCCAAAAAAAGTATTCGAGCAAGAGAGAAATTTCCTATTTTAGATTTGCAAATAATAAGTGAGTTTTTGAAAAAGGCACAACATTATAGAAAGATGGAAAGTCATAGTTATACGTAGCCTAATTCATATTCTATGATAAATAATTTTTAATATACGAAATGAACGTAGGAAATTTCTCTTTTGCTCGAATACTTTTTTTGGAGGGTGTACAAATCTGGTAGGTCTGAGAAGAGATTTGTCTAAGAAACGAATGATTTTACCTGAACCGTTGGAGCAGCATATTGATGTGATCGAGCCACATGAAAAAGGAAATTCGGGAAGAAGTTTGCGGTTACTTTTGTTTGTGAGAAAACCCCACAAGGAAATAGATTGTTTTATGGCGAATTCAGAATCCATGAAGAATATCAGAATAATGCAATTCTTGTCAGGTTTAAGAAATAAAGCAGAGAAAGAAGTACTCTCAGAGACAGAAAAAAGAAAGAAACAATCCAAAATTTCTTAGTATTTTATAAAAATTTATATTTAAAAAATGTTTGTATAATTATTTGCGCATTAGTATAAAATTTCATAACAAAAAATCAATATTTTGAAGCTTTTTTTTTTTCTTGTTTATCAAATGTTTATACGTCTTTGAGCTGCCACCTCCCTTAAGGAATGATTTTTCGTGGAACGGAGGGTGGTCGCTCTCGATAAGTTTCATTGTAGTAGTACCTCACATTTATTTTGACTGTTATAAAGGCTGTTATTACAAAAGAGTTACTAAAACATCCTAATACTGTAAATCATTCATATTAGTAATCTTAAAATCTATAAAAAATATTGAAAGACTACTGAAACACTGGCTCATTTTAAGACAGTAGTTTAAAGAGGAAAGTTAAATAAGTACTTAAACAAAGTAGACATCCAGAGCTGCCAACTCTCTGATTCCTCGGGAAGATTTTTCACTACGAATGTTTAGTTATCAACTTAACGTTAATAATAAGGCCAAAAATTTAATCTAACATAAAACTATTTAAAAATTGTGGTGGAACATTTCCCGAAAAAAAAAAATGGGAGAGTTGGCAGCTTTGGAACAACACCTCCTAAATACGGAAGCCCTGAGAACGAGAACGGAAGCTTTTGCGTCATCACTAGGTCTTCTAAGATGACGTTATTGCAGTTTTTATTTCACAAAATAAAACTATTTAAAATTTCTGGTGAATGATACAAATTTTAGAAAATATCTTAAGTCCATGATAAAAATTAAAATACCTTTCTTTCTGATAAAAGATAATTTATTATGATCTATTTCTATATCTTATAAATAAAAATGAAATTCTGTTTGTTTGTTTGTTTGTTTGTTTATTTGTTTGTGGATTTGATTCGTATACAAATCCACAAAAATGGACCTATCGGCCTGAAATTTAGTAGAGATATGTAAAATAATATAGAATAACTCATAGTCCACTTTAAAACTTTGAAAGTCCACCCGTTCCCGGAATTTAAGAGATTTTTTATGCTCTTCACGCAAAAATCTTTCCATAATTGTAACCCCTGTAGTGAAAAATGTGTGAAATAAGGATCGTGGTTGCCATGTGTGGCGATTTTGCCGAATAAAATGTCGTTCGTATACAAATCCACAAAAATGGACCTATCGGCCTGAAATTTAGCACAGATATGTAAAATAATATAGAATAAATCGTAGTCCACTTTAAAACTTTGAAAGTCCACCCGTTCCCGGAATTTCAGAGATTTTTTATGCTATTGACGCAAAAAGCTTTCCGTAATTGTAACCCCTGTAGTGAAAAAAGTGTGAAATAAGGATCGTGGTTGCCATGTGTGGCGATTTTGCCGAATAAAATGTTTTAAATTCTCGCAGTAAAAATAAAAGAATAATAATGATTTTTTTTTGTTAGTTTATATTCGTAAGGTTATTTTTTTTAAATTATAATATCGTGTGCATGGGAAATCAGAGCAGGAATGTAATGCTTTACACGCAAAACAATAAGAATTGAAGATTTCCGAGGCTAATAGATAAATTATTTTAGTTTGGCGAAAAAATAAAATGGCTCAAATGCCGATTTTGTGAAAGTGAGTTCTAGCGGTTTGCACAGATTTCGGCTTGGCGCAATTTATTGAGAGCTTAAGGAAATAGATTTTTGAAAACAAGTGGAAAGGTTTTATTTGAATAAAGCGTTAAATTTTAATGATCCGTGAAGAAATAATGCAGTTATTAAGGGATTTCAATTGATCTATCTCCAGAATTCTCGCCAAATGAGTACACTGATTTAAGTTGGGGGAATTCCGCCAAATTTCAGAAAATTGAAATCTTCTCATTTAGTACATCGGAGTAATGATGAATAAAACACGTTATAGTTGATAATTTTAAAAAATTCGGCTGTATTAATGGATTCAACTTTTCAAATAAAGGCTTGCTTTACTTTTTCGCGGTCGAACCATTTCCCATATATTATTGCTGCTAAGTCAATGCTTCGAATGATTTCCTGAAAAAACGCTTGCAAAATGGCGTATGTTGGCACTTTGGCGAGGCTTAGATTTGAAACTGGATTTTATTTGAGACTGGTATATATAATAACACTGATTATAGATAAAAATGAATCAGAGGTGTGGTGTATGAGGTGTATGAGGTTGAAAAACTCCAGCACCGTTGAGCACCGTTGCACCATGAAATTTGGTTCACCTAAGTCTTTTATCATGGAGAAGCTTTTTATGCTATCCGTTTTCCTCTAACTTGCCACCAGGTGGCGCAGCAGAACGTCGAATTCTATTCCGTTTAGCCGTTTGCTATGCGAATATCGTCCAACCGATTTCGATGAAATTTGGTACACGCGAATATTAGAACACGGAGAATATTTTTCACTATCCATTTTGCTGTAACTTGCCGCTAAATGGCGCTGCAAAGCATCAACTTCTATACCGTTCGACCGGTCGGCATAAAATTTTTTATACTTACACATTTGAGCACGAAGAATATATTCTAACTGCGTTCCTTTTGATGTTACTCACCACTAGATGACACTGCAATGCATTATTATTTTAACTCGCCACTAGATGACGCTGCAGCATGCCAAATTCTTGACCATTCAAACGGTCGCTATGAAAATCAGTATACATAGCTATTTGAACAATGAGAATATTTTGGCGTTATCCATTTTGCTATAACTCGCCACTTGACGGCGCTGTAGCAAATCATTACTTTAATTAACTACTAGATGGCCCTGCAGTGTATCACTTCTTGACTGTGCAAATGATCGTTATGAAAATTGGTATACATAGATAGTTGAACACGGTCGCTATGAAAATCAGTATACATAGCTATTTGAACAATGAGAATATATTGGCGTTATCCATTTTGCTATAACTCGCCACTTGACGGCGCTGTAGCAAATCATTATTGAACCACTAGATGGCCCTGCAGTGTATCACTTCTTGACTGTGCAAATGATCGCTATGAAAATAGGTATACATAGATATTTGAACACGGGGAAGAGTTTGGCGCTATCCATTTTCCTATAACTTGCCACTAGATGTCGCGTCAACACATGAACTTCAGAACTGTCCAGCCGATGGTCATGAAAATTCGTATACGTCGATATCTGAATGCGAAAAATATTTTCGCCGTATCCGTTTTGCTAAAACTCGCCACTAGATTGCGCTACGCCTCATGGCCTTCTGCACCGTACAAACGATTGCCTTGCAATTCGGTATGCATGATTATTGGAGACAATATAACGCGATATCTGTTTATTACAATGAATAGTAATCACCACAAATCGTAATATCAAAAAGTCCATTCATTCCCGTGCGAAGAACGGGTACTTCAGCTAGTCATATTATATAATTAATGATAGTTGAAATTTCCTATTTGTCGTAAAATTATATTTTCTATCGTAAATCATTAAACTTTTTTTTGCGGGAGTAAATTCACCACAATGAATAGTTTTACTTTGTGAAGATAAATGTGTGGTGAAGTCGTTTTCCTGGACATTGTGATGACGCAAAACACTGGAAACACTGTGAACAAAAACATTTTCAAATGAATTTCAAAGTAAATCTATTATATAAATGTGAAAGTTTATCTGTTTGTTTGTTTGTTTATTTGTCCGGGAACTCCTCACACACCGTCAGACCGATCGGCTTGAAATTTTGCACTTACACGTAAAACGACATAGAATAGGCCGTAGGCTACTTTAAAATTCTGGAAATCCACCCGTTCCCTAATTTTTAATGATTTTTCGCAATTTTCAGGGTAGAAAGCTACTCAAATGTCCCATTTCAGCATATTCGTGAGCATGCGCTGAGACGGTTAGTCGCAGACTTACCGAAATTTGCATACAGCTTCACTAGGACAGATCCTAACACGCCTCGGAGCAATTTTTTTCGAAATTCGAATTAGAAAATGTTTTATTTTATGTTTTGTCCGATTTTTAGCGATTTTTCTCGCTCATTATAACGCCGGTAATTACACTCGCAAGAAAACGATATTTACATCGTCGGGTAGAGGAGAAAATTTTCTTTTGAAAACTGTTTGTTCGGACTATGTAACATAATTTGCAGATTTTTGGGAATTTTTCAAATAAAATTAAATTTGACGCTGACTTCCGTTAAATATTTTTAAAACTGCTGCATCTTGAATTCTATCCGGCATAACTTTTTTATATTTAGTCAAATGACGGAGCATACATTTCGCCCTCTTTTAAAAGAGAAACCAGAGGAAAATATAAATAAGAGATTTTTTACGAATTAAGTGAAGGAGGATTTTCATGTCAATAGCAGCTGCTTAAAATTTTCGGTATGATATTTTGCGGTTTGGTTGTCTTGGAAACAGTAACAATGATTAAAATTGCCAGTTGAAAAAAATAAATAAAACTACTTTAAAATAACTGAGTTTTCGCATGTGAAATGTGCATGTTTTTGATGTCACAAGTTTACAACCCCTTTCGAAAGTCTATCAGAATAACGGACTCATAAGCAAAACATACGCCACGCATGAAATAATTCTATATTTTATTTTACGTTACCAGAAAAAGAATTGAATGCTGTTTTTTCACCAGTGAATTATCCAACATTATTTACAATTGAGATTTTAAACGGGACACGTTTTCGAATCGCAGGAAATATATTGCGGTATTAAACAGGACCTGATTATGACCAGCGGGGGGGCCCGGGCATTGATGAATTTGTGGGCCACCCATCTATGAAATTTGTTTTACTTTTCATAAAATTTTGTTGTTAAAAAAAAAGAACATTTGAAATTGGGGGCCATTTCGAGCCGGGGCCCCTGGGCAAAGTCCCGATTTGCCCGTGCGATAATAGGGCCCTGGTGCTAAATCAGCCAATCTGACAAGAATTATGCGTAAAAATTTATGGAGCTGATTTAGTGGCAACCATTAAGTGAAATGATTATCGTTTATGCTAATGCGTAAATTGCAAAGAATCACCAAAGAGTTAAAGTCTGCATTCGTGGCAAATATCTAAACCGTTTCTTTAAATTAAGCATTAACGGCTGCAAAACGAAAATATATTGTATTGGTATCTGTAAAAGATAGTATTAGTAAGTAGATATGCTAAGGCAATATTGATCAGAGCACAATATACCGCATTAATAAATATTTCGTGAAACTAAGTCTTCTATTTATTTTTGAACAGCCGTATTACATCACAGCTAACTAAACATAAGTAATTCTACGTCACGTTAATATATCCCGCGGTAGTTTCAACAGAAAAGACTGCAACAGAACTTTCTTTTTTCTTGCAGATTCTGTTTTGTCACAGGTAGTTAGGATCACATTTTAGGAAAATGTTTTCATCTTGACTTGCGAAGAGCGGGTACACAACTATTTTAATTATAAAATAAACCGGTTCTCCACATCATGTAGTATCTAAGGTATTAATGGCATAACTTAAATCTAAAAATGAGTATGATGTAACAATGAGACGTTTTGAAAATTAGGAATTTTTACTTCAAACCATCAACGCTTTTCTTTTCTAATCGCGAATGACATAGACATAGTTTTTTGCGTCATAATATTAACAATGGTCTCAGGTCAGTATTTATACTAACTTTACAAATAACTAATGAGTATCTTTACGCCAAGAGTCAAATCATTTTGCTTATTTTTAGATTACAAATCACTGGAATCAATTCGAACTATACACGTAAGAAAAAGTTTCGTTCCCTACCGTACGGAGAACGGGCACGCAGCTAGTATTTAGATAGTTCCAATGTACTTTCAATAGAGTATACAACTGATAAAGGTTAAAAAGGATATCAAAAGAATCTGAGAATAAGAAATTTGAAAAGCAATCTGTAATTTTCGTATTGACATCAAATACTTGAAATGGAACTGAACGCTGATGAATTAATGTTCAAAGTATTTCGAATACTCAAACAATTAGTTATAAGAACGTTCATTTTAAATTGTATACAAACTGTTGCAATTGTATACAAAATCGTAACCACAATAAAATTTCACCTGCAATAATGCTATAAGTGTATTTCCCATAAATGAACATAACATTTTTATAATTTGGCACTGACGCTTAGTGATTTAAGTCTGATTATTTTCATAAAACTCTGTAAGGATCTGATTTACTTCAGTTATACGTTTTTGTACAATTATAATACACCAGTTTGATTATTAAGTATATTTAAAAGTTTTTTTTTCCGCATAAGTATTGGTTAAAATATTCTACTTGTTTCATATCAGCTGCTTTTTAGAAATAACTAAAGCTTATGAGAATCACGGTAAAAGTCAAAATATTAAATTTTTACAGAACGAATCGAGATCCAGGCATATACATATATATTGGTATTTTGTCCTCTAATGCATTAGTTAAATGATATTAGTCATTTAAACGGAGAAAAAATATTGTGTACAATTTTTATAGTGTTCCCAATCGGGAACATGGCTCGTTTCTAACTGAACTTTTACATTGGTTTCAAAAACGGGATACACTGATGGGTAGTTTAAATAAGTGAAATGTTAAGAATTAATAAAAGAATTATTTTTAAATTGAAGCAAGATATGATTTAACTTTGAAGGAGACGGGAAATGCAACAAGATAGCTACGTAAACATTTATTAAAATGGCTATTTTCATGATTTTTTTTTTTCAGTTTCCCCACTCATGATAGAAATGCAACTTCTGTTTCAAAAAATCAAGTCATCTTTTAACTTTATCTTCTAATTTTTTCTAGTCAATAATTGATAAAATTCCATTTCTTAATAAATTTTTAATATAGTGCTCGCAATTGGGAAAATTGGCCTGTAAAGGTTAACAAAATTTGGCTGAGAGGTAAAAAAATCATAACATATTTTTCTTCGATTTAAAGGTAGAACCTTCCTTTATTCTGTCTGGAATGCAAAAAGTGTTTGAAAAGTGAAGAAGCATCTTTGAAGATTTATTTTTATGTAACTCAGTATATTGTAATTAATAAATGCAATTGGATGCTGCGATTTAAAAATTTGAATTTTTTGTTATTTTTAATATAAAGACGACCCCTTATTCAAGGCTTACGGATAAAACTGCAAACCATACACTTTTTCATAAGCACTGTGATTCTTTGACGTCGCAACATGCATCACAGTGTGACTTTATGTGACATGTTCGCTGTGATGTGTTCCTTGCGGAGAGGTTGAGGTGAGAGGCAAATGGCTCCCTGGGAGAGGTTTCGCGATGTCTCTGGGAGACCACCATAGACGTCAGACAGTGGTCTGCACTTAATGAGAAACGATGCCTCAATGTCACTCTGCAACCTCACTTGGCTGATAAGATGCACAGGCTGCAGTACCGATATTTTAGTCAAACCCCTTTGCACTCGAGAAGTCACGTGACCAAGGGAATGTGATCCTCTTAGTCCGAGATAGTCTTAACAAAATGTTTATACCCCTAGGTCACATGATCCATCGAGTGTAAAGGGGTGTTACCAAAATGTCAGTGCCGCAGTCTGTGTATCTCGTCAGCTACGGCAACAAATGTTTGTCACACAGTGACGTAACATTTTGACAAATTATCAATTACTCTGCAACATGACGTTTGATAAAGTGGCTGACGAGATATACAAACTGAGGTGCTGACCTTTTGCACTCTAAGAGTCATGCGACCTAGGAGGTATAATCATTTTACTATGGTTATCTCTCACTAGGATGTTCACAATCCCATGGTCACATGACTGTTCGGGTGTCGCTAAAATGCCAACACCATACCCTGCAACTGCCGTCATCTACGTTTAACACGAAGGAACGTTATAAAAGGCATGCACTTGCATTGCACTTGCGATTAGACGAAATGCAACGTTACAGCAACGCTACTTCCAACATGATTGTTGTATGAGTCGTAAAGACCTTGGGCTAAATAAAGAACAGCAATAGTGCCGCTAATTGAAAACTGAAATTTTCATCTAAAGAAAAGGGTTTTCCTTTAGATTAAAAGCAAATAAAATTAAGTGCGAACGGCGAATGGAAGAAATATGATTATTCTATTCGTAAACAGATTTTGAAATCACAAAAGCTTTATTGATCTCAAAGATTAAGGAGGACTGGAGAAATTTTTCAGAATAAAATAAATGCCTTCCGCTGAGAAAAGTTTTACGCAAAATTAAAAAAATATATATATTTCACGCTCTTGAAGCATCAAGAAAGTCATTGATTGAATATAAGCTCTTGAATGACTTCTGTGGAACTTAATAAGATTCTGTATGGCAGAGTGAAATTAGAAAGTTGCTTATTTTCCATTGCATTAATACCTTAGTTACATCATGTAAAGATAATTAATAGTTAATTAATTCATTTCTTTTGACTTGTATTAGTTTGATGCAAAAGCTCATCTAAGTTCTTATTCATCTTTGGAGTTAGGGATTAGTGATAGTTTAAAAGTCAGAGTGTGGGGGACTCAAAACTAGATATAAGGGAATGATGTCTAAAAATACATGGCTAATGCTGGGAATGCAAATAAAATGTAAATAAATTCAACTACCTGCAGCAGCGGTTCTCAACCTTTTCAACGTCGCCCCCCCCCAACAAAGGCTAACTTACGTTGGCGCCTCCCCTCACATTTTTCAGCATACATTCAGTTTTTTAAATCTTTAACAATGAACATTTAGTCTAATTTTCTACAAAATAATGTTATCAGTAAAGTTTGAATAAACATTTTAAGCGAAAATGGATATATTTTTTGGAGTAAAAATAAGAATAAATAAGATGATTTTTTTAAAAAACATGCATCACTACTTGCTCTTTGGCTTTTCTCGCCCCCCCCCCTTGCAAACGCTCTGCGCCTCCTAATTTTGAACCCGCTCCATATGAGAAATCTAGCACCTGAAATCGGCATCTCCAGAGGTCTCGTTTGAACATGATGGACATTGGAGCCACGAACATATTCTACGTGCACCACCACCCATTATCATACACGGTCCAACAGCAGTCCAGCCGAGAGAGAAGTTCACCCTCCCAAGCACTGGACAAGCTGGTGCTGCCGCAGTTTCCGTGTTCTTGTGGGAACTGAGTATCAGAGATATCCAGCTAGTTAAGTTTATGAAATACATTTTTAAGGGCTTTTAACGCATACGCAGTACCTTGCCAATTAATAACCGCCCAGGAGTGCCGATAGCTTATCTGAGAGTATTTACTTGTATTCAAATAATGTTCTAAAGTGCATGGGACTTCATCAAATATAGTATGAGAAACAAAGTACTCCTTTTTCATTTGCTCAAGGACAAGCGTTCACGATAATATTTGTAAAAGAACTTTTAAGCTGGGTTAATTTAAATTCTATATGATACTTAATCAATTAATAACGATCATTAAATACTTATGAAGTACTATTTAATACAAAGTTCTTAATATTTTAATATACGTTTGTTGGAAAAAGCTTAAATATTATGTTATAAAACTTTACAAGCGTATTATTAAACTGAAGGAGATATAATGGTGAAGTGGGTTTTTCCAAATACCATTTTTTTTATGCATTACTTTATGAAAAGGTTGATTATCGAGCATTGTATCTCATGAAATAGTGTTTTGTAAGACGTAACTTACGTTTTAATATAATGTAAAATTACATACAAAATAAACTATCAAAATATTTTTTTAATTCACTTAGTGACATTTATTTGTAGTAGTAACAATTATATAATCAGGTTGTCCCAAAACATTGATCTAGGCTTTTATTCTTTAAAAATTAATCATAGACATATACAATATACTAGCCGTCTCCGGCGACCAGTTGGTTCGCCATCTTAATAAATCTGCGTTTCTCGACGGCTTCCTTGGCACTGAAATATCTCAGATTCTGAATGGAATTTAAAATTAAGATGGTTACAAACAGAGACGGCCCTAGGGTAAGTGGCGCCCCCTGCTAACCTAAAAAAGACGCCCCTTATGTGCTCTACTTAGTTTTTGAGTTCGACATGACGCCCCTTCGAAGCCCGCTCCCCGATGTGATGATTATCTTGCTTACCGTGTCGGACCGAACCTGGTTACAAAAATAAAATGGTTTAATGATAAAAACCTACAAAAAGGTAGAAATTATTTTCGTCCTATATTAATGCTGAAGAGCTTCTAGATATATCGCCCGTTATCAAAAAAACGGAAAGGAAAAAAGAAAAAAAAGTAAGAAAATCTGAAACACTTTTAGATTTTAAATACGCACTAAAGTGCTATATATTAAAAGCGTATCATATCCATGCGTCGTCCCTACTTTCTTTACTTATTGCATTAATTTGGAAAGTGTATCTTTATTCATGAGTGTGATTAAACAAAATTAAAATTCATATTTCTAGCATCCTTTTTCTGAATGTAATACATTAGAAAAAGAAGGAAAAAAAGACGCGCAGAGTAATGCATAATTCGAACTGAATGAAAGTTTCAAAAACGTATTTTTTGTTTGTTTGTTTGTGTGACATGTATTTCGGATTTGTGTGCTTGGTCCGAAAACCGCTTATAAATCCACGTGAGAAAGAAAAACTTATTCAGGTGATTCTATTTATTAAAAATTGCGTATTCTGTAAGTTTGTGCCATCTATCGACGGCTTTGTAAAAAAGCTCTTGTATTCTTTTTTTTTTTTTAATAAAAGAATGACTTTTTGTATATTATAGGAACAGTGTTTTTTTTTTTGCGCGATAAATGTAGCCTGTTTGTTAATCCAGGACTGTCTTTAGTCCAAAGTTCATCGAAATCCATCAAACCGTTTCAGCGTGAAAGAGTAACAAACATACACACAAACATTGACATTTATAATATTAGTAGGATTACAAAGTAACGTAGGACAGAGTTTTAGTGTAACGACGAAAAATTTTCAGCAAATTAAACGTCAACAAGTACAAAATTTAATTTTTTATACCAAAACTCCCGGAAAATAAAATCAGTAAAGTATGCCTCACACATTATTTAGGTGATGTACAAAGCTTTCGTTTATTTGAATTTAATGGATACCATAAAATTATTATTAATTGATATTTAAGAAGTAAAAGACTAGGTCAGCATTTTTGGAATACTCTGTATACTTTTAGTAAATGTTTAAATTTATGCAAAATTAGCTAATTATAAACGATCCCTAAACTTATCAGATGGACTACTTGACCAAGGTAATTGCGTTTTAAAGTTATATACTGTTCACGACAATAAAAATATATTTAAAAACTAATTATTCCCATAAACTTGTTTAGTAACGAAGGAATGTAAGTTTTAACATTCCTATTCTGAGCACCATACTTTAGCAATTACAAACAATCGTCGAGTAAATTTAACTCTATTGTACTTCACTTCTTGAGTTTTATATTTCAGTGTGCTAAGATTTTGTGGAAAACAATTAAAATTTTTCATTAATGTTTTGTGAAAATTACAATTTTAAGTCTTTTGCACTTTATTTCATAGGAATTATCATTATTTATAGATAGCTAAATTTTCGTCGTTTTATGCATAAAGATTCAGTTATAATTTAATACAAAATTGGCTTTTGACATTTAGTTACAATAATAATTGCGTAACTACCAACTTATAAGGTTTCTCTGAAAAATTACTCACCACTATTTTCTGGTTGCTTTTTGCATTATAGAGATTTAGATTTATTCAAAAGTAATCCATCTGAACTAGAGATGGGTGGTTCGACTCATTCACTACTTCGATGATTCGAATCAGTGATTCGAATCTTGAATCAATAAAACAACTAAAGAAATTTTCCCTCTCTCTGCGCCGAAAGCCGTACTATTTAAACACCCTTCACCCATTCATCGGGTTTCTTCTCCGCTGAGTTCTCGGGCAGTTAGCATCTCTCTCTCCTTGCTCCAGTAAAACTAGTGTTTAAACTGCCCGAAATGAAAATACAGGGGAGCTTCGTATGACCCCCTGGGCCTGTAAGATTAAAAGGTTAAGTTTGGTGTCAAAGTATTCGAAATTTTATGTATCGATGGGGGTCCCAGAGGGGGGGTCGAGAATCAATAAAAACGCGCTCCGATGGATAGTTTCAGAGATATACGTTAATTAATTATGGTAATTAGACTAATTAACCATGATTGAGGCTTAAAACGACTGCAAACATGTAGAAATTGGCTCTGGGATGGTTTCCAGACTTTGGAGATGCCGTCGGAGGAGGCTAGTGTTTAAAATGACCAAATTGAAAATATA
The DNA here is from genome assembly GCA_038373885.1 of Cheiracanthium punctorium. Classification (NCBI taxonomy): domain Eukaryota; kingdom Metazoa; phylum Arthropoda; class Arachnida; order Araneae; family Cheiracanthiidae; genus Cheiracanthium; species Cheiracanthium punctorium. The sequence continues at coordinate 271,667 of JAWZYV010015005.1, read as the reverse complement.
GGGGAGCTTCGTATGACCCCCTGGGCCTGTAAGATTAAAAGGTTAAGTTTGGTGTCAAAGCATTCGAAATTTTAAGTATCGGTGGGGTGTTGAGTTTAGGGGGGGTCGAGAATCAATAAAAACGCGCTGCGGTGGATAGGTTCCGAGATATACGTTAATTAATTATGGTAATTAGACTAATAAACCATGGAGCTGTTTTTTCTGCGATGAGAGAAGAAGAAGCTTTCCGAGAGAAAGCAGTAGCAAAAGCATCACAAGCTGGTATTGATCTCAGGATTTTCTTATCGCCGGCCTCAGAGGCGTAGCCAAGGGGGGGGGTTAGGGGGGTCATAACCCCCCATGAGGAATTTTTTGCCATACAAAATGTATATTCTTCACTACATTATCATACACACGTATACATATATATGAGTTGCAGTAGTCATAACCCCCCCCCATAAAAAAATTCTGGCTACGCCCCTGGCCGGCCTGTATTTTTGCCCTTTATCGAATTCGAGATTTCACTGAAATGAAAATGGGAATATCGGATATTTGATGTTGAAATAAAACCGATATGTCGATTTTTGGCCCAGTCCTACTGAGGGGCTGCTGCCCCCCCCCCCCAAAAAAAATGGGACCCTTTACTTAGCTTACAATTGAACTTTATCTTTAAATTTGATACCCAGCCCATCCCGAAATAAAATCCTGGCTACGCCACTGTCAATAACACTAACTACGCCACTGCTTTAGGCCCTATTTTGTATTTCTCTGAATTACGAAAGAAAATAAAATCATTCCCCTTAAACGAAAAACAAGGTAAAAAAAAAAAAAAACGAAATCTGTAGGGATGGACGCGAGACGAAACATAAGCGTCTCGCGTCTCGCAAAATAGCCTAAAAGCTTGTCTCGTCTCGCAAAAATCCCTATATCGTAATGTTAAAAATGTGTGTCTCGTCTCGCAAAAAAGCTGTATATCTCTGTCTCGTCTCGCAAAAAAGTCGTCTCGCGTCCATCCCTAGAAATCTGCTGCAATAAAGCGAAATGTTATTTTGCTTACTACAAAGTCCTTTTGTGAGAGCGCTTAATACCGCCCCTGTATCCTTCATTAAAAGTGACAAGCACAATCCTAACTTTATTTCATTCTATTTCCCTTCACATGAAAATCCGCCACCATGTAAACTTAACGTTCCGTTTTTTTTTTTTTTTTTTTTTTTTTTTTTTTTTGAGGGTGGGGGCAGGGGGACATATATTGAAGTTAAAAGTAGAAAAGGGATGTTTCATTAAATTTTAAACAAATATTAAATCAGTCAGACAAGTTGGAAGGAGGGATTTTCTTAATTTTTTTTTCGGGGGGGGAGATTGGCTCCTCTTGCCCTTAGGAAGTAACGCCTATGCCCCCCGCCAAAAGCAAACGATGTTCGACCCACTCCACACCCACAGACAGATAAAACTTTAAAATCCGACCACCAACCAAGAAATGAAACACCAAAGATTCGAAAAAAAAACTTCAATTAAATGAAACATCCTTTCAACTCTTTTCGACTCCTTTCGACTCTGAGTCGATAGAAGATTCGAAAAAACCCCTCCAATTAAATGAAACATCCTTTCAACTCTTTTCGGCTCCTTTCGACTCTGAGTCGATAGAAGATTCGAAAAACTAACAAATCTCAACGATAGTATACAATCACCGAAACAGAGCGAAACACTGAATCAGTAAAGATTCGTTGCTGCACCAACTCAGTGACCAACTCACCCACACCCACTCATTTACTGTTTCAAATCATCTATCGACTCAGAGTCGTAAAGAGTCGAAAAGAGCCGAAAGGAGTCGTAAAGAGTCGAAAAGAGTTGAAAGAGTAAGGGAAAATCCCTGGGAACGGCAAAGGGAAAATAAGTTTTTCTTCCCTTCGCACTTGGAATGTATTTCCCTTGAGGGCTTGAGATTCGAATCAGTAGAGAGTGAGTGTAAAGACTGAGCCACTCAGTACCAAGATTCGAATCACTGATTCGACTCATCGAATCATTGGCCATCTCTAATCTGAACCAGAAAATTGTAATAAATAATCGTACTAAACTGTACAAGTTGGCAGCTATGAAATTGTAAAAAGTATCTGTGTAAAATTCTTTACTTCAAAATGCTTTGACTACAAGTGGATGATAATTTACAAATGACTAATCAGCCTTGGGCAAAGATTACAAATTAGTCGTTGTATGAAGCATATTGATTAACACTTCAATACAATATTCTACTTATTCACACATTTAGTCACGTGAAAATTCTTTACTTTATAAGTACATTCATTTACATATCACTACACAAACAGAGCATAGATTGACTTTTTCTACGCAAATTGATCATTATTCTAAAACAATACTCTACTTATTTATATTTTGCTAAGATAGTAATCGAGAAATATGTTTTTAAAAAATTCTTTACTTCATAATCCAAACGACAATTAACAGATTACGAATAATGTCTGAACCAAGATTACTAATTTTACGCTGTGTTATAGAAATTAATTCATACTTTAAAAAAATACTGAGCCTGGTAGTATCGTTATTTTGATTATTTAACCACATTGGTAATTGCAAAAGCAAACATTACAAGTTATTAGTAAAGTGATTGGTTAGGTTTAAGTTAGGTTAAATTAATTAAAATAATTTCTTTAAAAAATTATTTCATGATGTAGGCGATAATTTATAAATTATTAATCAGCACTGAAAAAAAGTTATTAATTCGCCCTCGCAGCAACAAATTCATCTGCATGATAATGCAATACTCATAAATATATATCCAAAATAATAATTGCGAAATATACATAATTTTTTTTTTTTTTTACTTTATATCTTACACGATAATAAAAAAAAATTGCTATTCAAAATTCGACAACGTTAGGTAATCTGATAGGGCTTAATGTGTAACAAAGGAAATATAGGAGGCCTAGTTTTTTTGTATAGTAAATAGCAACATTAATTACTCACAGTTTATTGTAAAATTAAGTGAATTATGTTCTAATTTACTGTACAAATGATTTATTATTTGTTTTGTAACATACCATTTATTGTAAAATTAGGTAATTAATGTTGCAATGTATAATACAAATAATTAGTTATTTGTATTGTATTTTGAAAGCTATTGCAAATTTAAGTAAATAATATTGTAATTCATTATACATTTAAGTAAATTTTTGCTTTGCACTGTAATTGTACCAAATGTAATAAAACTAGCATCAATAAAATCAATGACCCTACTAGCAATTTTGCTCGGGCAACCACCGGCCACGTAGCCAGCCGATGATGGCCCGAGCAAAATTGCTAGTAGGGGATGAAGTTTATTAAAATTTTTAATTTAATATAAAAATTCAACGCAAAAATATTAATGCAGACACTAAGCCCCCGTTTAAATCAAGCCCTACAATCTGACATTCCTTTACACAAATTAATTTACTTTTCAAAGCAAAATGATGTGAGGAAAGCAGCGAAAACTCTTCATTAATCTACTCACAAATTTTCCCAATGAGCTCTCCGTCCTCCAGTGCCGTCACATCGTTCTCACAACGTTCTTAATTGGTGCCGAAGAACACGTGCTCTAGTACAAGTCTCGCTCTCCACAGAGCCACAAGTGGATTCTGTCGGCTTTCATTGAAAAGTCACAGAATTCTCGGCCTGATCTGGCGCATGCGCGGAGCGAGGGATGAAGAGCAAGGAATTTTTGAGCGCTGCGACAGATGATAGATGGGAATGGAGAGAATCTATCTTTTAATTACTACGGTTATTAACTTTATTGCCCGGTATAACGTTCAATGATGTGAAATCATTACGCGTTTCTGCAACTGGATCAATACCACAGAAATGAAATGAATACATCCTGTATTAATATTCCAAATATACTATTAATCAGAACCCGTTTCAGATTTCTAATTATTAATTGATATTACTAAATATACTTTTTATTGTTCCCTTATAGTATGGTGTTCTTTTATACAGGATGATATAATTATAGCAACGCACTTTTAGAGGAGGTAGTGCAAAAAGTAAGGATTCAGAATCTATCCTAGTGTGGGATCAGAAACGTTGTTTACATACAATATTTAAAAAAAAAGTACCCTATTTGGCGGTTTATAGCTAAAGTCGCCAATATTGGCGACTTTTGGGGCAACTTTTGAGGGAGCACGCAATCGTCGTTAGAGCATTATTTAATTCTATATCGTAGGATTCTATTGCGCTATAAATGGATGACTGTTTCTAATAGTGGAGCGTCTCTTGGACTGCAACCTGCCCTGTTCGGTTCGTTTTTCCGCAGCTTTAAAGCATGGAATTTACAACAGTTCGCGCTCTTATCGACCGTCTAAAAAATGTCTCCAAGCACAGACTAAGACCAAACTGGGGAATAATTTCACTTTTTGCAAATTTTGTTGTGATACTATAACCGTATAGTACTATAGTAATACTATAACCCTTAGTGTTGTTATTTCAAAATTGACACAACAATGGAACCATCGCCCGACTTGGCACGAAATAATGCCAGCCAAATTACTTCTCTAATTTTTTACGATGCAATAGCACATTACATAAAAATTTACCCGTTCCCGCAATGTGCTGCAAAAGGGACAGAAAGGCTTTCCTTAGCGTATCTATATATACATACATTTGAAAGCATTATTTTCTTTCGAGTAAATGGCACTGATGGACATCAGAACGAAAAAAATATCGTTTTAAAATTTTATCTGCAGTCACTTTTTCTTTTTCGTCGGACTTCTAACACTCTTATAATTAATTTTTAATTGGAAACTAGGGGAAGGTTACAAAGTTGTTATTTTAATTTTCAGGATTAATAAATGAAATCACTTATCCTTTTTTGGTGCGAAATGAAGGCCCCTGGATTAGAGATGAATGTTTAAATCACTACATGGAACAAGACCTGACATGGTGTACTAAAATGTTGAAGTGGTCGCTAAGACAACTCATGGTTTCAACTTTAATGGTTTCCATCTATGAATAGAATTATGAACTCATTAACTTATAAAAATAACAAACTCCCCCCGCCCTCTCCAAATCGAAGTTATAGTGGCGCCCTCAATGAATGGAAAAACAAACTTTCTAGAACGTAAAAAGATTTAAACGATCATGTGCAAAACGTCCAAGAGAACGATTTTCTTGCCGTCATGAATATTTTACTTCGAAATGCGGGTTATGTTACCGAACTGAGCATCCGTAAATCTCGATATATTTTCGGAAACTTTTCTGCAATAAATATGTAACATTTCTGAATTTTTTTACCTTATAAATTCAGAAATAGGCAGATATTCTCTGGCAGAAACTTACTATTTATATAAAAATATAAAATACGTCAAATAGTAAACACAGGTCTAGACAATTTTTTTCTTTGAAAATTACAACTCAAGATGTCCCGCTAGAGGTCTTTTCCGATCCTATAGTTATATTTTTTAAAGATATATATATACTAGCTGCTACCCGCGACTTCGTCCGCGTCGGCTTTAGAGTTCGGTCCCGAGAGAAATGAAGCATGTGTGAATAACACATATGTTTGCGACAAAAGAAACTGCATTTAAATCTTATTTGCTTTTTACTTATTTTAAATGAAGTATAATGCATGGTAGTATACTTCATTTAAAATAAGAGAGTATGCAGATTTACTAAATTTAGATTTTTTTGTCAGGCATTTGGCGAATAGAGACAGTTACAACAGTATTTGTGAACTGTTTTTGGTGTTCTTGTAAAAGAAATATTTATGCTATATGCATGAATTGTAGCCTGTGTTAATCAGGAATAGTGCAGCTTTCTATTAGCGAAAAAGTTTTAGAATCGGTTCTATAGTTACAGAGATCGTAATGTCTTAGAATTATTTTGAGTGTTCCTGTAAAGGAACTATTTGAGCTACATGCATGAATTTTAGCCTATAATACTCAAGAATAGTGTAGCTTACTATCAGTGAAAAAAGTTTTGGAATCGGTTCAGTACTTACAGAGATACACATAGAGCGTAATGTAATTCTTATGAGTCTCGCTGTAAAAGAACTATTTGTGATATATGCATAAAAGGTAGCCTATAACACTCAGGGTCCCACCAGTGTCTAAGAGGTTCTGCTCTCAAAACTGCAAGGCAGGAGGTGCCAGGTTCAAACCCGGTCGCGCCTGTCGACCCAGCAGATCGCAGTTTTCCGTGGTTTTCAAACCTCGCGTAAATACGGGCTCGGATCCCTTAGAAAGTCCCCCACAGAGGAATTCCCCATATAGGCCTAGGACTCTAGTGCAGTCAATCGGTCTTAATCCACAAACAAACAATAATACTTAGGAATAGTGTAACTTTCAATCAGTAAAAAAAGTTTTAGAATCTGTTTAGTAGCTATAAAATTTCCATAGAGCGCAATGCATTAGAATTATTTTGAGTTTTTATGTAAAAGAAATATTTATGCTATATGCTTGAAAGGTTGCCTGTATGTTAATCCAGGGCATAAGCTATCTTCATTACAAATTTTTCCAAATCCGTTCAACCATTTGTGTGTGATTCAGTCAAAAACATCTAAACACACAAACGTACACATTTATATTATTGGTAGGATTTGGAAATTTATGAACTTTAAAAATCACATTTGGACTTTTCTTTCTTCATTAATAATGTTATTTTCACTCCCTCTTAATTGCTGAGGTATTTCTTCAATAATATTTTTGGAGAAAATTTGCTTTGGCATACTGCCTGGCTGGAGATTATGAAGAAATTGTCGAATTGGCGCGTTTCTGAGCAGCGTCTCTTGGATTTCGACCTGCCTTAACGAATAGCAAATATATTATTCTCTCCTTTAAGGTTTTTCCACTGCTTTTAAACATGAATTTACAACACTTCGCGCACTTATCGCCGTCTAAAAAAAGTCGCCAAGCACATTGCTAAAGCACATTTTGGTCATTGGCGTATCACCAAACTGGGGAATAATTCCACTTTTTGCAAATTTTGTTGTAATACTATAACCCTATAGTACTGCTGAAACTAAGTGTTGTTATTTCAAAATGGACACAACCATGGAACCATCGGCTGACTTGGCGCGAAATACTGCGTGCTAAATGACTTCTCTAATTTTTTACGGTGCATTAGCATACTACACAAAAATTTTAACATTCGCACAAACAATTCCATACGAACTTTAACTGTGCCGAATTTCACGGTCATCCGTTTGCGTAGTGCGCTGCAAAAGGGACACTAAAGTTTTGCTTAGCGTATTTATATATACATAGATAGATGGATAGATTTGGCATAAAACTGGCATAATTTCCGTGGTATTTAATATTTTCAGATGCAGCACGCGCTTTTTTTATTGAAGTAATAGCATTCTTGTTAGCTCAAAACATGAATCATTTGATACGGGCGAAACTCGCCAAGCATGGCAACGTAAAAACGGTTCTTAATTAATAATTAAAAAAGTAATTAAAAATCTAAAATTCTAAGTAGCCTATAACCTACTCCAGGGTCCCATCTATATCTAAACCCAAATTCATTCTAATCGATTCAGCGGTTTAGGCGTGAAAGCGTCATAAACAAACAAACTCACTTTTGCATTTATAATATTAGTTAGGATATTTGTACAGAATTAATAACTTTCGTCCTTTTGAAAGCGGTGAACAATAAATACTTCTTTACATTTTGAAAAGACACATTTGATATGTGTACAAAATGAGTGGAATCAGAGTGTATTTTTATCTCATGGAATAACATATTTCCAAATAACGACAAGGGGCTTTAAAAGACGGATATCTTTAGCCTTGGAATTGCTTCCTTTCCTAACTGATCCACAAATTACAGTGAATAGAAAGTCTTTTTCCGCAGAAAATTCAGAAATTGAACAGTTCTTGATAATTCTGGATCAGTTGAATTTCAGTGGATTTCTATTTGGAAACAGTTTCTCCGCCCTTTTTATGATGCGTAAAGAGTAAAGCTTATATGCTACCGTACTACTTTTTTTGTATAATTGGCTTTAAAAAAGTATAGCAAAAGCGAAAAATCCAGATTTATCTCACTTTATTTCCTTAAAAAATGATCAAAAAGCGAATTTTATATTTTATTTTATTATCAGCATAACAGCAGTAAAGATTCAGTAAATGAAAATTGTTATACCAAAATGTCAATTAATTTTTCTAAAATTAATTAATGCTCTTTTAACTTATTAGACTTGTACAGAATGGTTGAGGTACACGAGTACTTCGGCTCGGCAATAACTTAAAAATATGTGCTTCAGTACAGAAGATCTGAACAATTTTTCTGGTTGATTTAAAAATGTGTAAGGTCATAGTTTTTACATTTTAAACACGCTTTCATCGCTTTCGCCTGTATGTCTGCATGTATGGGTCATTCATTCCACGTCAGATCAAACAGTGCAGTTCACACGAACTTAGAATTTCCTAAAATTTTATATAGCTAATTTATAGGCTAAGATAACCACGGATTTCCTATTTTGGAGGGTTCTACGATAATTAATTACCGAGAAATTAATTATGCGAATTTTTAAGTTTCTACAAGGTGCGCCATTTTCCCCCAATTTCTTAAATAATTCCTTACCTGTAGAGGTTACTAAAGTGAAAATTTGTTTCTTGGGGTAATTTTTCAAGCTGATTCCAAAAATGTTATTATCATTTGCGTATCTTCTACAGTTTATGCGTGAGCATTGCATTTGCTAAAAAAAAATCATGAATTTTTTTCGGCATGTTCGATCAGAAGCACATGCTTGGAACTTTTAAATGTTGTTAAGATGGTATGCCACTACATCCCCCCAAAATTTACCTTGGATTTCTGCTCAGAAGCTGAAAAAAAAAAAAAATTATTAAATTTACATGTGACTTTCGTATATTGGGTCTAGCAATAAGTTTTAAAGAGAGTGTCAAAGAAATGAATATGCTGTAATACCTTTATTCGTCAAAGTAATCTCCATTAATTTCCATAACCCACCGCCAACGGTCAGGTATCGCACGGATGCCATCAGCATAGGAAGATTCATCTTTTAATGCGATGAAGTCATTAGTGGATTTTCATACTTCGTCCACGATCGTTTCCATACTTCGTTTACAGAAGACAAGGTACTGTTCATTGACGGAAAGAAATAATAGTCCGAAGGGCCTTTATCAGGGCTACACGCCGGGTGCTACAAAACTTCCCAAACAAACTTTACTAACATGTCCTTGACCGGTTTTGCAACATGAGACCTTCCGTTTTTGGAAGGGATATGTAGGGTGTACTGTATTACGAACTATTGAAGCTCGACGAAAGTGTAACTGCTGAACGTTGCACAGCCAGCTGTCGTCAAAAAAGGGTCTCTAGATCTGTGGCACGCGATGAACGTTTCGATCGTCCGCCATCTTGCTGGTAGTTAAGTCGAGCGATGGCAACGGCTGCCCTTTATTCAGCATTGGGCAATTTATCCAGCTGTTCTCGCATTCTTCCATTTTTCAGCAGATGTCAGTGCTGTTAAAAATAATCCTGACAATTTTTTGACGGGAAATGACGTGCTAAAAAGTAAAGGATTTTCGTGGAGCTATGTCACCCGCAACTATTTTTTTTGAAATCAAAACTATTCTTCGTGACTGGCAACAGTCAAAACGTCAGAGTTGGGTGTTCCCAGAGCGGGATCACTGCGCGTTAAAGGGATAAACGTCCGTTTACTGGCAAAGGTTCGCAGGCCGTCACTTTGCTCCATGGCATTGCAAGGTCTCATGCTGCGAAAACCGGTCAAGGACAACGTAGTAAAGTTTGGCTGAGAAGTTTTGGAACATCCGGCGTATATCCCTGACACAGTCCCTTCGGACTAACATCTACTTCGGTCGATGAACATCGCCTTGTCTTCTATACTTTTCCCCACAGTGGACGAAGTACGAAAATCCATTGATGACTTCATCGCATCAAAAGATGAATCCTTCTATGATGCTGTCATCTGTGCGCTACCTGACCATTGGCGGTGGGTGCTGGGAAATAATGGAGATTACTTTGACGAATAAAGGTATTATAGCATATTCATTTCTTTGACATGCTCTCTAAAACTTATTACTAGACCCAATATACGAAAAGTCAGATGAAAATGTAAATAATATTTTTTTTTTGCTCAGCTTCTGAGCAGAAAGCCAAGATGAATCTTTTTTGGGATGTAGTTGTATACCATCTTAACAACATAGAAAAATTTTAAACAAGTGCTTCTGATCAAACATGCCGAAAAAAATTCATGATGTTTTTTAGCAAATGCAATGCTCATGCATAAACTATAGAAGATACGCGAATTTTGATAATGTTTTTGGAAACAGCTTAAAAAGTTACCGCTAGAAACAAATTTTCACTTCAGTAACTTCTACAAGTAAGGAATTATTTAAGAATTCAGAGGAAAAATAGAGTATCTTGCAGAAAACTTCAAAATTTGCATAATTAACTTCTCGTTAATTAACTATCGTAGAACCTTCAAAATTGAGATTTGGAGTTTTCGTATTCTATAAATTATTTACAAAAATAGAGGTAAATCTTAAATGGCATGTTGAACTTTTTCCAATTTTGTGTTTGGTTTGACGTGGAATGACCCGCATGCAATGGAATCTTGTAATTCAATTTTCACCCACTCACCGATTCTTTAAATGTGTGAAGTTTTATAATACGCATTTAAAGAATCGGTGACAGTACAATAGTACTGAAAATAGTATAAGTAGCATGTATTATTATTTTACAGGGTAGCGTAATAGAATTCCAAAACATTACTGCCTATGATCAGTCATTGTTTAAAGCATATTTTAAGACATCCATCTACTTCAAACTAAATAAAATTGAAATATGATGTTCAGAATTACAAGACCCTCCATCGAAAGTAGAGTGTGTAGCATTTTCATTGCTATGTAAAAGTCCACTCCCAGGTTACAAAATATCTCTTCAGTTCAATTATTTAAGACTGTAACTTCGTAGTTTATTTACGAACATTAAGATTTTTCTTTAGAATTCTAAGTATTAGGCTTTTATAATAAAATAATATAAAAAATCGCGACCTTATCTCGATAAAGCTATCTCAAGTGATTTTAAGTAAAAATACTTACCCTATACACTAAGCGTTGTCGTTATTATTATGATGGATTTTCAGTATTCTTAACTTGTATTTCTCACTGTACTCCTTCCCTCTCCTCTCAAATATATATTCGAATATAAATTGAATCTTACTAAATAGTTACCCTGACTCACTGTGATTTTCACTGATTCTCTGACAATTTCGAGTAACCACTCCAAGATAAAACGTCTACCACCATTACTAAAAAAAAAGTAAATTAACAAAATAAAAAGTTAAGTACAAAAAACACAATAGCAACTAACCGTTTGAACAATCCGTTTTAAATTGTTCATAATTATGTATAAAAATGTAGGAAACAATCTGCGCTACTTTAAAAATCTGAAAAACCACCCGTTCTCTAATTTTAAGCGATTTTTCACTATTTCCAGCTCCAATTTATTTCTGAGGGTAAAAAAGAGGCTCATTTGCTTGACAAAATTATCTGTCGCAAGTAACAATTACGTCATACTGAAATCTCAGTTATCAGACTGTGAAGGGAAAATTGCGATTCCAATTCGTTTGAAGTAGTTTTTCTAGATTATTCAGCTATTTTTCTTTCACAAATAAAATTGCTTCCTCTGCATGAAACATTGACATAAGAGGAGATGTTCCCAGCGAAACGAAATCCTTTGAATGCGAAAAAATTTTGCGTGTTTTTTGAAGAAAATGCAATTCCAATTTTGGTACATAATAAAAATTGAAGTGATTTATTTTAAGTGGACGAAGAATAAATACATTGAGTGCAGACATATTTTGTTGAATGTTTTTTTTTCTAGCGGCCGTTGTAATTGCCTCCACATCTTCTAGTTTTGTATCATAGTTTCATAATTTAAATCTACTTATTATTATTATTTTTATTATTAAATCTACTATTTATTATTATTTTTTGTGAAACTTTCAAACTCGTTTTTATATCTGTGCTATTTTTAAAAAAAAAAGAAAAAGAAAAAATATTTCTAGTTATGAACACAAATATCAATTTAAGAAATCAAATACATTTTAAGTGCGTGTACAACGGCTGCAAGACGAAAATCCAATTTCGCATTCTTGTTTACTTTCCGGAAACTAAGTTTTTTGTTAACCCCCGCTAACCTAGAAATGCATGCACTTGTCTTTCGGAGAACCTAACCTAAGCGGTATAAGTCGAGAATTTTTAATTGTGCACATTCTCAGAAAACTGCTAATTATCTCTCTTAATTGGGAAGACAGCCCAATTATGACGGTAGTACCCGAGAACAAATGTCTTAAAGCAATTAGCTCCGATCGGTATTTAAAAGCCAAAAATATCATAACGGGGAGAATGAAACATTTTCAAAAGACTTCCACTGAAGAAAGCAGATTTAAATGTAATTATCATTGCCACTCGCAGAAAGTCTTTTTTAATTATTTTTCCATTCGAACTTTTCTTTCTTAACGATTTTCAGCCGTAAATAATGATGGGATGCTTTTGTTAAAGGTCAAGGTACACGGAATTAACAATAATGTCGCGAATAGACTTCTTTTTATTTAAACAATAAAATTTGAAACTTTCTTTCCAGGTTTTTGTTACGACACTATTATTATTATTATTATTATTATTGGATATTTATTAGTAACATACTTTTTGTCTTATGTATAAATACAGTACAGTAAAATCTTAATTTAAGCTAGGGATACGCCTCAAAATTATTCGCGTGAGAGAAAATTCCGCTTTGTGAACTTAGGTACACCTACGATTTTTTGAAGCACGTACACAGTCACTTTACACACTTTTAAACATACGTTAACCCTTTGACGCGCAGTGTTCCCGCTCTGGGAACACCAAACTCTGACGTTTTGACTGTTGCCAGTCACGAAGAATAGATTTTATTTCTATAAAAATAGTTGCGGGTGACGTAGCTCCACGAGAATTCTTTACTTTTTAGCACGTCATTTCCCGTAAAAAAAATGGTCACGATTATTTTTAACAGCACTGACATCTGCTGAAAAATGAAAGAATGTGAGAACAGCTGGATAGACTGCCCAATGCTGGAAAAAGGGCAGCCGTTGCCATCGCTCGACTTAACTACCAGCAAGATGGCGGATGATAGAAACGTTCATCGCGTGCCACAGAGACCCTTTTTTAACGACAGCTGGCTGTCGTCAAAAAAGGATCTCTAGATCTGTGGCAGGCGATGAACGTTTCGATCGTCCGCCATCTTGCTGGTAGTTAAGTCGAGCGATGGCAACGGCTGCCCTTTTTTCAGCATTGGGAAAGGGTTTCGCCTTTCCCGATAGAATCTGTATAAATATACTTGAAACTTTTAAATAGAAAAAAAACTGCTTTATTTACAACATTATCTATAAAACATTTTCTCTCTCTATTCTTGTGTTTCTTCAATTATTTCAGATGTGAAGCCAAAGATCTCAGTTGAAGTCACAAGTTCTCCTTCATCTGCATAGTCTCCTACTCAATTGCTCCGGCCTCTTCATATTCTCCAGACTCAGTTCCGTTAAATTCTCCTCCATCCCCGTCTCCTGCGTAAGAGTCCTCAGGCATTTCGTCTTCATATTCATACACAAAAGTCGTTGTTTCTCCATAGTCATACACAAAAGTCGATGTTTCTTCATACTCATACTCGACAGCCGTTGTCGCTTCCTCGTTATCGTCTTCCCCGCTTTCTTTGCTCTCTTCGGACTCTTGACTCTCGGACGAATCGCTCTCGTCGGATTCTTCGGAACTTCCTTTCTTCTTCTTTTCTTTCTTCTCCTTCTTTTCCTTCTTGCCTCCTTTCTTGGCTTCGACGTCGAGGAACAGCTGGAGCAGCAAGCAAGCTGCCAAAAGAACAATCTAAAAAAAAAAAAAAAAAATGAAAAAAGACGAACAAATAAAAAATCGTGAACGGAAAATCGTTATAATATGCATTTATGGACAATCGAGACAGAAAACCAAGCGTAGGAGGATAAGATAAAGAATTTCGGCGTGACGTTTCAGTGACGTCATATGAATGACAGCCGAATGCACATCCTTTCTCCGCATATTCTAACCTCTTCACACGTGACAAAAATCTCCCATCTCAAATTAAAGAACAATCATATAATCGTTTAAAAAAAAAAAAAAAAAAAAAAACTATTACACATAAAAGAGACTAGCAGAAAGCGCATGTTCAAATAATTTTTCGAGAATAAAATCCCCATTCTCAATCTCTGGTTTCAGTAGTCAAAAGTTATTACCACAGAAAAGAAAGACTGTTTAGACTTTTAAAGGTAAATTACGTCCTACAAGTTCTTTTTAGCCAGGGGTCGCGCTGTCGATCGCCAACGTGCAAATTGCGAAAATAAAATTAGTTTTGCGAAAGAAAATACGTTTTGGCGAAAATATTGGCAATTGCTTTTCTTAATGAGGTCCGGAAAAATCTAATTTGGCGAATGAATTGGCGAAATGTTAAAAAGAGCCAGCGCAACCCCTGTGTTTCGCTATATAATTTTCGAAATAAAATAAAATAAATTATAATTCAATTTTAGGTGAAGTTATTACTCGAATAATTTCTAAATTATTTAAGCTAACTTCATGCCAGATTAAATAGTTTTATCTTTCATACTTTAGAAAAATTTAACATGTTGCTTTTTTTAACCTTAATTCCCCCTGTGACCCTACGATTTTGTGTCTTTGTTGTATTCGTTCGTTCGTAAATCTGACGTTCGTTTGCTGCCGAACCAGTCGCATGGTGCATAGCGCACTGAACTGGAAAACGGAAGGTGCCTGGTTCGAAACCAGGTAGCGTCCGCCGACCTAACCGTTCGGAGTTTTCCGCGGTTTCCTCCGAAACTTAGCGTAAATACGGGTTAGGACCCCTTAGAAAGACCCCCATGGAGGGCACACCACCCATAGGCATAGATCCCTCGTGCAGATAATTGGCCTTAATCCCGCAACAACACTCGTTTGTTCGTGTTGTAAGTTTCATGTGCTCATTTGTCTTTCATGTTTTCTGTACTTGGTCATAAATTCTATTAAACTTCCTCTATAAATCGTATTGTGCAGATAAAGCGGATGAGTAAACTGCTATCAAATTTAGAATATGGACTGTACACGAGATTTGCTCAAGAAAGTTCTTAGATAAATTTAGTTCAAAAAATGTCCAGTGGGTGGCTCTTTACATGGTGAAATTAGCCTAAAAAAATGACACATGTATATGTTAATACATGCTCAAAAACTGTTGATTTTGCTTTCTTTATGGATTAAGGCCGATTGACTTCACTAAGGTCCTAGGACTATAGGGGGAATACCCTCCGTGGGGGACTTTCTAGCCCGTATTTACGCGAGGTTTCAGAGAAAACGACGGAAAACTCCGAACGGCTAGGTCGACAGGTGCGACCGGGGTTTGAACCTGGCTCCTCCTGCCCTCCAGTTTCGAGAGCAGAATCTCTCAGCCACTGGTGGAGCCTCAAAAACTTGAAATTGTTTGTACATATCGAATCACTCATGTCCATTGTTACTATAGCTATTTATTCATGCAAAACGGCATCTAATAGATATTTTTTTCTTATTTCTTTAGCTCGTCTCATGTACAGTCTGTGTACCGAATTCGGTTACAAACCGTTCACCCGTTTTAGCTGTTTATAGCGAAGTTTAATCCTAACTACCTTGTACAACGAATGTCACTTTTTCTGAGTAGTTTTTGGAGAACCTTTCTATCAAATTTCAAATTCCGGTCACGGATTTGGGTGTCATTTTTTACGGTAAATTTGGTCCACCTATTAAGTATCTACGTAATAAAGTCCAATATTTACGGCCTTAGCAGTAGCAAGTGGCCGCCATTAAAAAGAAAATAATAATCCTACTAATATTATAAATGTCAATGTTTATATGTATGTTTGTTACTCTTTCACGCTGAAACGGTTTGACGGATTTGGATTAAATTTGGAATAAAGACAGTTAAAGTCCTGGATTAGCAAACACGCTAATTTTTTATCACGAGACAAAATTTCTCTTCCTATAATATACAAAAAAAACTATATAAAAAAAAGAATACAATTGAGATTTTTTTTTTACAAAGCCATCGACAGATGGCG
Organism: Cheiracanthium punctorium; assembly: GCA_038373885.1. Lineage (NCBI taxonomy): Eukaryota > Metazoa > Arthropoda > Arachnida > Araneae > Cheiracanthiidae > Cheiracanthium > Cheiracanthium punctorium. Next base: position 255,580 of record JAWZYV010015005.1, on the reverse strand, counting down.
CAAACGTATAGAATAATCAGTATATAATACATAAAATCATCTGAATAAGTTTTTCCTTCTGACGTGGATTTATAAGCGGGAAACGGGCCAAACACACAAATCCGAAATACATGTTACACAAACAAACAAAGAAAACAATAAGTTTTTGAAACTTTCATTCAGTTCGAATTATGCATTTTTCTGCGTATCTTTTCCCCCTTCTATTTCTAATCTATTACATCCAGAAAAAGGATGTTAGAAATATCAATTTTAATTTTGTTTAATCACACTCGTGAATAATGATACTTTTCAACTTAATGGGATAAGGAAAGAAAATGGGGAAGACACATGGATATGATACGCCTTCAATATAGAGCACTTTAGTGCGTATTTAAAATATGAAAGTGTTTCAGATTTTCTTACTTTTTTTTTCCTTTCCGCTTTTTGGACGAAAATAATTCGTATCTTTTTGCAGGTTTTTATTATTAAACCATCTTATTTTTGTAACCAGGGGCGGCCCAACACGGTAAGCAAGGTAATCATCGCATCGGGGAGCCAGCTTCAAAGAGGCGTCATGCCAAACTCAAAACCTAAGTAGAGCATAAAAGGCGGCGTCTTTATTTACGTTAGCAGGGTGCGCCACTTACCCTAGGGCCGCCCCTGTTTGTAACCATCTTAATTATAAACTCCATTCAGAATCTGAGATATTTCAGTGCCAAGGAAGCTGGTGAGAAACACAAGAATTATTAAGATGACAAACCAACTGGTCGCCGGAGGCGGCTAGTGATAATAATAATAATAATAACGAATGTTTTGTCAGAATTCGACATTCTGAACAACAGTGTTGCCAGCAGGGCCCGATTATGATCTACAGGGGCCATGAGCATTCATCAATTTGGGAGCCCCCATTTATGTTTTAATTTTCATAAAATTGTGATATGAAAAAGAATATTTCTGAACAACATTTGAAATTGGGGGCCCTGGTCAAGGTCCCGATTTGCCTATGCGATAATAAGGTCCTGTTTGCCAAGCGTAGGATTTTTAATACTACTTTAGTAGTTTCCTCCCCTAATTTTTTTCTGATATCATTTAGAAAATACCAAAAATATACTACATTCTGAAAAAAATACCACGATAAGTACTACATCCCCAACTATATGCGTAAAGACTACTAACGAAGTATTAAAAATACGTCAAATAACTTTTGCTGGACAAAAACTGTCTCAAAAAGTTGTCGAAAGATTTCATTTTTTACTGTAGTAAGGGGGAAAAACTGAATTATCAGCAACCGAAAAGGCCTATTTAAACATGTTTTCGATGCCCTCGTCTACCCTTTTTGGCTAATTTATATATGAAAATCGGATCTTAATTTTGATTAAAAAATCGTAATATTCATATTAATAGAGACTATAAAACTCATATTTAATTGTACTGTTGCAAAAACGAAAACATCCTGATAAAAGTTCGCTTCCGAGTTAATGAATGTCTCACAATTTCTAATTTATGATGTCACTTTTTGACTGCAGTAAAAGAAATCCTGGGTAGATGAGTTATTTCAAATGGTTGCTTCCCGCAGTTTGTTCACAAACGAAATTATATTTACACTTACAAGAACTTTTTTTTTTAAAAATACACCCAGGCCGTTATTGAGGCGTACTTCTTTCCTTAAATAAAACATCTACTATCTAAATAATGTGTATCTATATATATATAAAACTCGGCTGTTCGAGCCTCGTCAGGGGGAGACTCCCCCTGAACCCCCAAACTTGTTTAGTTTCATTATTGCCATATTGAAACGATATTAATATACTATGTCATTTTATCTCTCATCTTTCGTGTATTTCGCCTGGTAACCCTATGTTGAAATTTTTAGGACTGTAACCTATTTATAGAAAAATACATGCGATGCATATTCTCCAGCTTACGAAATATTGTAACAATAAATTAAAGCTGTTGTGAACTAATAGTATTTAAATATATGTAAAATTATGTCGCATTTTTATGTCGCTTTTTTGGGGCACATTTTTCGGGCAATTTTCAATAAAGGGGGTGAGAGATAAAATGACATAGTCATTAATATATATGCGCAATATAAAAATATTTGTCTCAATGCAAATAGTAAATTGAAAACCCAATGGTTTTAAAAATGCTGCAATTCGACTTGTATTAGCCACAATTTAAAATAGCGAATACTGATTGTCATGTTATATGAAAATCAATAACTGTCTGATTGTATTGTACGTATCTACATTCGAGCAGTTGGCTGCTTTTATGCCGTTTACATCTAACCATTTGTGTATTTTTAGGCATGTAATTTAAAAAATCCGTATCTGTTTATTTTGCTACAGAGTTCTTGCATGTTTTTGTATTCTCATGCCATAAAATTATCATTGTTTTAGTTATTATATTTTTATTTTAATGTAAATTGGAAAATAAATGATTTTTTAAAATAATAAGAAATGCAACTTTTAAAGTAACTGTAAGTAAATGCAACTTTTAAACATATCCCCGTATGATCTATTTTTTGATTCAGCATACATTCAATCAACAAATAGATCAATTGGGGTTATGTAGAATTAAATGCGGCAGCCAGAATTTTTTAATACTTTCATAACAGTTTTTTTTTTCCATGATGGTTACAGGATTTTATAGGCTTAGCGGTGCATAGTAGAAGGAAAGTATTAGTAACTTTATTGTATGAGGGCTATGGAGATGAGGGCCACTGGTACAATTTTACTAAAAAAAAAGATAGTAAGCAAAACAGAAAGAAGGAAATAAAAGGTATAAAGCGGTTGAATACCACTTTAATCCGGCGAAGGGGGCATTAAATGTCTATGTGAAGCTACCATGATGACTTTTGGTCTTTATATAGCAACCGCAACAGATATTGCAACCGAAACACGGGAAAGTGGCACCAGCAATAATAAACGCATAATCCATAATTATACCATTAATTGGAAACATTTCTGCTTTATAGCACAACATGCAAATACAGCAATACCTCGACTTACGCAAATCCGAAGTTATGCGATTTTCAAATCTCGTTGATTCGTCTTTCGTTTACATCCAAAATAACTTCAGTTCACGATTTTAATAATATAATTTGTTATATACATGTATTATCTAAGATTTTACTAAGTATTTTTTTAAAATTTATTTTTTTTAATCTCCAGCTAAATTAAAAATGATTTGCATGAACATATTTATGTGCGCCGCTCAGGTGGTGTAGTGGCTTAAAAACCATTCTATCACTCCTCGGGTCCGGGTTCAAATCCCGGATTGGGCATGGATGCTAACTTGTCCGTCCCTTCATAGGGGGTAATGCTGGCAGCTCATTGGGTCCCCCATACTAAAATTTCCACATTACCGTCGGGCAGTTGTAATGGACAGCACCTAATCGATAAGTGGCCTCCCGTTGAAAAAAAAAAAAGAAGAACATATTTATGAGCGAAATTGCACCCCAACTTACGTGAATTCGAATTACGCGGTTATAGCTCAGTCCCACTATTGCGTTAAGTTTGAGGTATTACTATACTCACAAGATTGGAATCACATAATTTCAGTCTAGCTTCGTATAATGTTGGACCAGATTAACACCCTCTAAATATAGAAGGCCTTACAACTGAAGCACAGAGGTTGTAACAGTATTAGTTTCACAAAGTATATCTTTTTTAAATTTGTGGTGAATTTTCTCACTCATAAAACTTTTCAATGATTTAAGATAAAAAAAAATTAATTTTACGAAAAGTGACAATTTTTGACCATTACAAAAATTTAATGCTGTATTCTAATAAAACCTATACACTTGTTTTCAAAAATGCTATTTCCTTAATCTCTCAGTTAATTGCGCCAAGCCTAAAACTGTGCAAACCACTAGAACTCGCTTTCTCAAAATCGGTATATCAGACATTTTATTTTTCGCCAAACTAAAAAATTTTACATATTAGCCTCGGAAACATTCAATCCTTATTGTTTTGCGTATAAAACATTCAATTCCTGCTCTCATTTTCCATGTACATCTTACAAATATAAACTAACAACAACAACAAAAAATCATTATTATTCTTTTATTTTTACCTTAAGAATTTAAAACATTTTTTTCGGCAAAATCGCCACACGTGGCAACCACGATGCTTATTTCTCACATTTTTCACTACAGGGGTTACATTTACGGAACGCTTTCTGCATGGAAAACATTTTAAAATCTCTTAAACTCCGGGAACGGGTGGACTTTCAAATGTATCTAGTGTATCAAGTGGAAGTTTTAAAGTGGACTATCATTTATTCTATATTATTTTACACATCTGTGCAAAATTTCAGGCTGATAGGCCCATTTTTGGGGATTTGTATATTAAACCAATCCACAACCTGACAAACAGAATTTCATTTTTATTTATAAGGATTAGAGATATTTCCTAAAATTTGTAGCATCCACCAGAAGTTTTAAATAGTTTTACTTTTTGAAAACACTACTGTGATAACGTCATGCAAAAATATCTAGTGATGACGTTAAAGCTTCAGTTGTTAGCCCTTCCACATCTAGAAGGTATTAACCAGGGGCCGTACTACGATGCTATCCGAATGTATTAGTAATAGTCAGTTCTCACTTACGGATACTCAAGTTTTTCGTAAATAGCCACGACCCTCAATTTGGACTGCACTATTAATTGCGAGTCAAACTGAGAATTTTGATATCTTTTACAAGAATATAGGAACTGGAAGCAATAAGCCAATACAGACACAAGGCAATGGAAGTTCGAGGGGAGAACATCGATGAAGTAAAGTACGTGCTTTTTGACAACTGCTGGATTTTCGCAATTCTCTCTGTTTTTGAGAGAGAGAGGGAGCATTTTGTCGGAGCTCCATAATACAAACAAATTAATCCATACACTGTTTTATAATCCAACATGCCAGAAAGAGCTTTTCCCGCGTTTTTACTCTGTCGGGATAAATCAGTGGAATTTTCAATAGCTTCGTGGTAGTATACAGAGATACTCTTTCAGAATGTGACGCCATGAGTAAGGAAAGGTTGATTTAACCGGTACCGAATGATTCGCGATAACATCGTGATAGGGACCTGCTATGAGCATATCAGGCCCCTATCACGATTTTATCGCTGCACGTAAATAAATTCACACGAGCTCTGAAGTCCTGAACAATTTTTGTTAAAAATGGCCTATGACATATATAGTCTGAGGGTCTCGGAAGGCTTAGTCTGCTCTGATGATGAATGACGGACAACAACGCCGTGAGAAACTTCAAATTAAAAAGCTTACCAGTGACGTCCTCATGATTTCAATAAATTTTATCTAAGTGGCTGTAGAATAATGTGACAGATCGTCGAATGTTGGAGGATTTTATACTTTGAGCGAAGGTGCATGACACCATACATGCAAATGACATCAAGGACGTAGAAATATTTCAGATACGTTTTCATTTTTTCACGGGGAATATTTTTCCTTGTACACCAACGCATTGAAAAATAGAACAATAAACGAAAAGAAATCAGCTGTTTGAACAGGAGTTTCCTACCAAATGTAACACAAGGCCAGGGTTGCATAAAATGTAAATTTATTTAAACTATTGGCATAAAGTTATTGTAGCCATCATTTATTTTCTTTGTAGAGTTTTTTTATAAAATTACCCGCGATCAACCATAAATTTTGGAGAGAAATATAAAATGTTTAAGAGATTAGCGTGTGCGTTCACTTTCGTCTTCATGCACAGTTACGTACTGTTGAGTAGTCACGTGACTGACATTTCAGTCACACTCCTTTGCACAAGCGAGTGAGATCTTCTTAGTCCAAAATGGCCATACTAAAACGGTCACACGCCGTAGGCCCATGGCCATGACTCTCTAAGTATCAGGTTGTAACGAAAGTTTTCCGCCATATCTGCCTGAAGTACTAACTTCTAACTCCTTAGATAACTGTTTTTGAACTTTAGGTACCAAACCTGCACAGTGTCTCATGATACAACAATAGTACTTAAAGCTGTACTCATAATTCGTTGATATTATGTAGCTGACTTTTTGCAACACAACTGGAAGTAAATGATGGTTCTAATCCTCTAGAGTGATAGTTCTATTTGAGACACCTTATACTTAATGATAACTATATTTTTTACAGATTTCACAACACAGTGTTATAAAGTAAACCTCTTTCTTTCAAATGCCAAAAATCGTTTGACAAAATATGAGCCAATACGCCAACGAGAACTGTGTGCTGACGAAGTTTGCGTGGCGGGAAACTTTCGTTACAACCTAATACAAAGGGCTGTGACCAAAATGTCAGTGCCGTGATCTGTATATCTCATCAGCCACGGAATAGCCAAGGAAAGGTTGTATGATACTAACAAAACTGTGCAGTCCGTTAAACCAACACCTCCTAGATATAGAAGACCTGAAAACAGAAGCTTTTACGTCATCACAGTTTTTATTTCACAAAATAAAACTATTTCAAATTTCTGGTGAATAATACAAATTTTAGAAAATATCTTAAGTTAACGATAAAAATTAAAATATTTTTCTGATAAAAAATAATTTATTATGATCTATTTCTATATCATATTATATAATTACTGATAGTTAAAATTTCCCATATGTCGTAAAATTAAATTTTCTATCTTAAAACATTAAAATATTTTCTGCAGAAGTAAATTCACCACAAACTTTGAATTGGATTGTTTTATGAAAATAAATGTGTGATTACGTCAATTTAGTGCACCTAGGGATGACGTAAAATTTTCTGTTCTCAGGCATTAATCAACACCTCGTAGATGTAGAAAAGCCTAACATCTGCTACGTCACCAAGCTGTCATATCATTAGTAGGCCTTTAAAAATGACGTCATCACAATTTAAGTTTCATAAAGCAAAACTATTTAAAATTTCTGGTGAATTTACTCACGCACAACAGCATTTTAATGATTTGAGATAGAAAATTTAATTTTGCTACCAAGGGCAAGTTTTTAATTCTAACTAATTATGTAATATAATAAGGAACTAGATCATAATTAATTGTTTTGCATCACAAAGGTATTTTAATTTTTATCTTTAACTTAAGATATTTTCTAATATTTGTAGCACTCACCAGAAAATTCAAATAGTTTCACTTTATGAAAGTAAAACTGTGACGTTATCATCACTTGAAGGCCTAGTAGTATTGTCAAAGTTTCAGTTGCTATGCTTTCTGTATGTAGGAGGTGTTGGTTAAACTTAATCCCCGTCAAGTAGAAAGTGAAGATGAGACAACATTGGTCAAGCATATATATTAGGGTGTCCCAAAAAAATGAAAGTCGTTATTTTTTTTCGCATACCCTCTTATTTTTTTCCTTTTATGTCAAAACAATTGTAAACAAAGTTTCATGTAATTTTAACAACGGCAACCCGTGCCGACTTGCATCTGAACGCGTTAGTCAGTACATGTGCATACTTAAACAAGCAAACGCTGAAGACGCGTGTCTGTAGCGGAGCGCCCTCCACCTACAAATGGTAAAAATAAAACAAATCGGAAAAAAAGACAGATTTTGGAATGCTTCGATTTGATAGTGACAACGGACTATTCGTGAAATGTTTCAGTATTACTTTACACAGGACAGCGTACGTCTACGTATCAATGTGCTTATTCTAATCTGTTTGTTAATAAATGTTTGTATAGTTTTTAATCAGCGAACAGAGCATGGCAGTGGAATTACGTAGTTCTAAAAAAAAGGATATTTTTTTTATTAGGGAACATAAAGCATAAGATAAAGGGTTCAAAACTTCCGTCGAATGGGCAAGTTCTCTCGATTTTGTTTTACAATATTCGAGAAGTGAATTTAACTGTTAATGAAAGTGCAAATCTCGCTATTCGCGAATGTTACTATCTTTTGGGAAAAGGCACGCATACCTACAAAATCGTTGCCGAATTGTGTAAGGAAGCTTCTAAATATGAATGAAGATTGGAGAGACTTACAAATAAATTCAAAGAAATCACAAGGCGTAATCAAGCGGCGACAACAGGAATTTTTAAGTAATTTAGACAATGTGTTCGATATTGCACATGCTGATGCACTTAAATTAATGAAAATAGAGGAAGATAGGATGTTCTTGCAGCGCCAAAGAAAGCCGGGCCGGCCCGGTCATTTAGGAGGAGTGGACAAAAAACTGGCCAAAAAAGAAGAAAGGGCACGACTTCGAACTGTCAAAGAAGACAATCGGCGAATCAAATATCTTCGACATCATTGCAAGACGATTCCTCTTCGAATTCTAATGAAAATATGGATTTAGAAGATTTCCCAACACTAGTCGAAAGTTCAGAACCTGGGACAAGTAAATCTGTAATGAGGAAAGATTTCATTACTCAAAAGTTAGTTGCTGCATTAGACAGGTATCAGTTAAGTATACGAGATTCTGTGTTTATTCTTGAAGCTACTATTGATGCACTTGGACTTAACATTGACGAATTTCCAATAAGTAAGTCTTCAATTCAAAGGATCCGAACAGAAAAACAGAAGGAACGCGCAGAAAACATGAAAACGAAAGGAACGCGCAGAAAACATAAAAAAATTGATTTCCAAAACGAAGTACTGGATGTAGTGACCTTACATTGGGACGGCAAACTCTTACCTGCTTTGAGTGCTTTAAAATTTAAAGAAGAACGTTTGCCCATAGTTATTTCATATAGACTCAAAGAACACACATTGCTGTGCCAAAACTGGAAAATTCTACAGGCAAAGAACAGGCGCAGACTATTTGGCATGCGGTCTTAGATTGGAATCTCAGACCAAGAAAAAGTCCAAATTCTCTGTTTGATACTAAGCTTCGAATACAGGTCATTTTAATGGCGCTTGCGCGCTTCTAGAGCAAACATTTGATAGGAAAATGCTTTTTTTTCGCTTGCAGTCATCATGTATACGAACTGAGGCTATATTCGAAGTGAAAATTAAACAAGTGACAACAAGCCCCGATATCTCTTTTCTATAAAAAGCTCAAAGAGAATTGGAAGAACATCGATACCGCTAAAATGCAATGCTATAGAGATACAGAGGAATCGTTCCTAACTGTATCCGAACTTGAAAATTTGCTTGCTTTTACAACCGGACGTGAACTTAAAACTGATATGGCCAGAGAAGACTATCGGGACTTGATTGAACTATCGTATTTTTTCTATCGTATTTTTAGCTGGAGATGCAGAAAAAAAAATGTCAGACCTCCGGGTGCCATGCACCAAGCTAGATGGATGGCCCGAGCGATTTACTCTCTAAAACTATCGTTATTTAGTTCTGAGATGAAATTAAACACAAAGGATAGGGAAGCATTGTTAGACGTCTGCTTGTTTATCGTGACAATGTACGTTAAACCATGGCTTCAATGCATTTTGGCAGTTAAAGCACCCTACAAAGGTTTGTGCTTTTTGAAATCTTTGGAATCTTACGAAAATGTGGATGAAAATATCTCGAAAGCTGCTTTACTAAAATTTCTCCAGCATTTATAGTATTTGACTGATAAAATAGCAATATTAACACTCTTTGATGATGATGTGGACGAAGAAACAAAATTTAAAATGGTGGCAAATCTACATAGAGAAAATGTCTCGGCCCATGAGAAGAAATACATTCCATCGAAAGACAAACTTTGTGTTCCATTGTATGGTGAGTCTGATATATTGATTGTGTAGTTTTTATTCAGTTATTTATATATATCACGTAATTGATACCTGTTATTTAAATTTATTTTTCACAGAAAAAAGCATTGATGATTTTATATCTGTCTGTATTCGAAGATATAAAATCGTTGTTCGTCATTATTTCCTAGACTCAAAATTGATGACAGTTTTCTCAATGAGAGTCCCTCTTCATGGAATAATAACGCTACGTTTTTAGATGCTAAAAAAGCAATATCAATACATATACATCGTATTGTTGGAAAAATTTACTCGAGGGCTATCTCCCTAAGGAGAAGTACCTTGGACGGAGAACTTTTTAAGGGGCTCTATTTTGTCGAATCCAAATGTACCAAACAGATGTACCGTCAGTTCAGATCGACTTTGGTGGAGACGGCGTACACCTAATAGGGCTATCACACTGAGAAAAACCCGACCAACTTTCCTTGCAAATCAAGTTTCTGGCCGATTTTCTCCGCCGTTACCTTGACGACCGCGAACTCCATTTTTTTCCTTTCCGAAAGAAAAAATCCGAGTCCGACGAAATTTCGGACAATCAGAGTACTTCTTCCTGTATCAATCATATTATAAAATTAGTGATGGTTAAAAATTGTCATTTGTCGGAAAATTATTTTTGCTATCTTAAATCATTACAATATTTTATGCTGGAGAAAATTCAGCGCAAATTTTAACTAGTTTTACTTTGAAAGTAAACCTGTGATGACGTCATATGAGATCTAGTGATGACTTCAAAGCTACCGTTGTTAGGCTTTCTATATCTAGAAGGTGTCATTGGATCAGCCAGATTCATTCCAAAAATGGATAGCTCTTCACTATATATATAAATCTCCAAACTAAGTATTAAAAAATTAATTCAAGTTCAATATTCGTGTCTTTTATGATTTGCTTTGATTTTAAATTTATACTTCATGTGTCGTTATAGAATTCTTATTATTAATTTACATTTATACTTTAATGCATAAGAACTCGGACCACTTTTTGAAAAATTTCATTACTTGCATTCTTTAATATAATTTTTTAATGAAATTGCGAATTTTAAATAATTTTTCGGAAGCTTCGGCACAAGCAGATAGGAATGGATTAAATAAATATAATTATGTAAGTTAATCTGCCCAAGCCTTAACTTTATCGTTATCCGAAAGTGATTAAGAATTTCTCATTCATAAATTTTCATAAAATGTCATTTTTTTACAATATTTCGATCACTCGGGAACCAAAAGATACGGGTAGATTTCAGCATGAAAAATATGAATCTAAATAAATTACGAGACGATCTCTCCATTCAACATAAAGCTATTTCAAAAGTATTTTTTTCCTTATACATTTCATACCATAATGTCCACATGAGATTTTTATGAGACTGTCAAGGTAAGCCTTGGACATAAAAACTCAGTGAGTTTATTTGTCACTCGTGAATATGTATTAGAACACTTTAAAAAGTCTTCAACCCAAGGAACCCCTATCGGGCAGATGCCCTTCGTGTAGGCTTGATTTAACAAAAAACAAAACAAACTAATCATCACTTGCGATATCTCAAAGCAAAGACTTTGAAAATTAAAAGCGTTAATACTGTTGCAGATAACTCTGCTATTCCTGGGTTCGTCGTTCTAAAGTTCAGTTGGTGTAGAAAGTTCTAGTAAAGAGTCCACTTGTCAGGATGGAAAACGAACTTTATTTCTTCTAGAACTTCGTGGAACGATCAGATGTACAAGATTCGCAAGCACAATCAAACAGTAATGTGCTGTTAACAGTCCGCTTAGATCGGAAGCTCTCACAAATGCTGTATTTCTCACACAAAATAAAACACTTCCACAGGCAAAAATTCAGTGGAAATATACGAGAGATATCTCAATCAAGCCCTCAATACTCAGTAATAAACAATTTACACACAGCAATTTAAAAACAGCTTCGAAAAGCAAGCGGAAACACCGCTTCTATAGCACTATCAATTCACAGAGCAAAGCAAGCGTACTCACTCAGAGAGCTCGATTTACACACTGAACTGGGGCCTCTGAATTCTTGTATTTAGAGGTGATGCAGAAGCTACAAGAAGCTTCCAGAAGAATGTATTTCTCGAAGATTTCACATAAAGCGAGAATTTTGATTTTGTCATAGAAGAGAAATATTAGGCTATTATGCATGGGAATGCAGGAAAAGTATTTTTACAAGTGCCACTGGAAAAATCGCGCCAAATGACCAAAATGTCGCCAAGTTTGGCAACTTTTGGCGAAATTTCGCCAAATTTGGTGTCAAAAATAAGCCCCCAAAAGTGAAGTTACCGTAGGCCTACGACCAATATTTCTCGAAATTTCTAGAAACCCTTCACTAATGAATAGGGAAACCGAAACCTCCGTATCTCCCGTTCTAGTTGATCAATTTTGATGCAACAAAAGCAAAATTTAACTGTTTGAAGATTAGAATATGAATTTCGAACTATTTAAAGCCCCGGAACAGCGGGTTGCCCCGAAAATTCGTAACAATACGATACAATTTTTCTCTGGTTTATTCTTCCTATTATTTCTCTTGAAAAGAATTTTTCCTCTGTTCAATGGGGTAATGTCACGTGCACATTCACTCCACCTGACTGATTGTCACGAAAGCTTTACTAAAGCATAACGAAAAACACGGTAATTGAAGTTGTTTTCAAACTTACTACAACATATTGTAACTGACGCGGATGTTTTACCCGATATATTTCCTTGTCTTCCTATATGCAATAACAGCAGTCCATTTTTTGAACATCGTCACTGTTCATAGTTCCTTTACCAGTAACATCCCTGTACAGGTATTTTCGAGATGAAAACGCTCGTGAGTGTTACTATTTTAAACTAATTTCGGATTTCTTAAATTCTCTTTACATGCATACTGCATTGCTAATAACAACGCTAGAATATAGCTTACGACTTTTTTTTTTTTTTTTTTTTTTGTTAGCAGTATAAAATGTATTCTTTTTTATTAACAACTAGCTGCGTACCCGTTCTCCGGACGGTTGGGAACGAAACTTTTTCTTACATCTACTAGGGGCCAAGGCCCCCAGACTCGCTACGCTCGCTTTTCGTATGAGGCATTCGGCCCCTAATAAGGCTTATTCGTAAAAAAGACATAATTTCAACAGACAAAACCCGAAGATTGGATCAGGTAGAATGTTACTGAGCTATACATTGCTTGGTTCTTGCATGTTCATTGGTACATAAACATTTAAACTTCACACTACAGTAGACCCCCTCCCCCTCATAACACGGAAGATATTTTGTTATGGGAATCCGTGTTGTACGGGTCCTGAGCTATACTCCACCTGGATTGCGGACTCCGCTTATAATCGCTGGAAAAATTATTTGCACTCCTCAGAAACACAATGATATTTAATGTTGCCATTCAAAAGTTATATTAATTAGGAGCTAAAGCGTAATAAAATCAGAACATCTGTTTCAGCTGTATTTTTAATAATGTAAAACCTATTGGACACCTTGCGAATTTGCCACCCATGACGATTTTTCATTATTTGGCGACTTGCGTACATGTAAAGTTAATAAAAGCTACGGAACAGGTAGGATTGCTTGCCACCAATGGCGACTTTTCATTATTTGGCGATTTACACATGCTCACAACCTATAATTACTGTTCATTTAATGTTACCGGAAAACCGTTATCCATGTTTTCATTTACATAATTGTTTGCAGATTGGCGTACTTAGCACCACGAATTATACCATCTCGTCGCGCTAGCAAATATCCAAAGTGTACTGTAACTGCTATAATGGCATAGTTAACGCCGCCAAATATTTCTACTGGTAGCAAATAATCCAGCTGGACCAAACCGACTTTAAAATAATCTGCATTTTAATTATTTTTCATTTTCAAGATATTAGTTATTCTGTTTTGGAAAAACGGATAATCGCTAATTCTAAACTCCTGTTGTCTAAGCGAACTTACTATTTGAAAATTGTCAACTTTGTGTAACACATTTTCAGTTACTTATTTCCTGTAGTTTTTATTTTGGCGTAAAATGGGTATATTTCTTCTTCATGTTTGACAATTTCACGTGATACTACATACTTGGAAACGCTTTGTTGCAAAGGAATGAATGATTTTATGCCAAATCTATCAACCATTCTGTTTATTTTTTCAGTTTTTTTATTAATATCTCCTAAAATAATTCGATTTTCGAAATTTAAGTCAGCTCATCAGGTTCCTCGGAATTTTTCGAATCTGTGGGCACCTTAATCGAAACTCAAATCCCCACGGTTTAGGAGGAGATAGGTCCACAAGCTATTGACAGCGCCAGCGGCCTTTTCTTTTTTTTTAGAATAGAGAGATAATTCGAATTGATTCCAGTGATTTGGAATCTAAAAATAAGCAAAATGATTTGACTCTTGGCGTAAAGTTACTCATTAGTTATTCGTAAAGTTAGCATAAGTACTGACCTGAGACCATTGTTAATATTATGACACAAAAACTATGTCGGTGTCATTCGCAATTAGAAAAGAAAAGCGTGACGGTTAACAGTGAAAATTCCTAATATTCAAAATGTCTCATTTCTGCATCATACTCTTTTTTAGATTTAAGTTATGCTATTAATACTTTAGATACTACATGATGTGGAGAACCGTTTTATTTTATAATTAAATAGTTGTGTATCCGCTCTTCGCAAGGCAAGAAGAGAACATTTTCCTAAAATGCGATCATAACTACTTGTGACAAAACAGAATCTCCAAGAAAGAGTTGTGCTACAGTCTTTTTTGTTGAAACTACCGCGGGATATATTAACGCGACGTAGACTAACTTACTATTTTCTTAGCTGTGATGTAAGACGGTTGTTGAAGAATGAATAGAAGGCTTAGTTTCACGAAATATTTATTAATGCGGTATATTCTGCTTTGATCAATATTGCCTTATCATATCTACTTACTATTACTTATACTATCTTTTACTGATACCAATACAATATATTTTCGTTTTTCAATCGTTAATGTTTAATTTAAAGAAACGGCTTAGATATTTGCCACGAATGTAGTCTTTTATTCTTTGGTGACTTTTATAATTTACGCATAGTCCGGTCAAATTAGACCAAAAAATAGGAGTGAAGTTCCAAAAATTCACACCCAGCTGAAAGTTGGTAGGACTGTTCAAAACTCCATCATAAATGAAGCCTAAAAAGTCCTCATCAATCCGATACCTGGAAAAATATTTACACGGGGTCAAATTGACGAAAAAACCGTTTTGACTAACTCTAAATTTAATTTTAAGAATTTTTGCGATGCGTCTCATCGTACGCTAGCATGCACGTTCATATAAATGCATATACAACCCATTTTGATCGACCGCGAGTCTATTTTGACCAGTTTTTGCATATCGTCTGTACGTACGTACGACATATGTATGTAACTCGCATATCTCAAAAACTATTGGTCGTAAAACCTTGAAACTTTATATTTAGGATTGTTGTAACATCTAGTTGCACACCTTCCCTTTTAGTACTGATCAACTGGATAGTTTATCTACAGAACCGCCGAAAAGATTCTAAATACATTACGCTCTATGGGCATAAATTCATTAAAGCGTATTTTAAAGGTATTAGGCTACTTCAAACGACTCAGAAGTGATATATATTGTTAAGAGTTACAAAATGAATTTCTCCATCGAAAATAGTGTCTTTATCATTTATAGTTCTGCTACAAGCACACTCAAAAGATTTCCAACGCATTGCGGTCAAGGACAGTTTTAGGGACATTCATCCGTTTCAAGCACAATACTGTCCTACCAAGTTAGGTAATCATCCAACCAAGGTCACGTGCTTCTCTCAAAAATTATACCGATTTGGTGTATGTGTGTATGTATTTAACTCATATCTCAAAAACTATTAGTAGTAGAATGTTGAAATTTCATGTATAAGATTGTTGTGACATCTAGTTCTGCATCTCGATTTTTGGTTCCAATCTATCGTAGAGTTTATTTACTGGACCACTCAAAAGAATTTCAATACATTAATGTCTACGGACATGCCGACTAGATTGTATGATGGATAAAACACCGTACTACGGTTTCGGGTTCAACTCCCGTCGGTTGGGGTTCGATTCCCGACTGGGCGTGGATATCATTGTGTCCGTCCCTTCATAAGTGGCAACGCTGTTCCACCTACTAGGTACCCCCATAATGAAGTGACCAACAACTCCAGCCTTAGTAGTGGCCATTGCTTCCAAAGCAGAGGCCTGTCATTTGAAAAAAAAAATGTCTACGGACATCTTCAATATATTACATCTGTAGTCAGTTACTATTGGTCCATGCCCAAATTCTAGCCACTTGTCATCGACTTTTAATTATAGAATGTTGAAATTTTGTATTTATAAATATTGTTACATCTAACTGTGCATCTCTTTTTTGATTGCAATCGACTGGGTAATTTATTGACAGGATCTATCTTTTATTATTCAGTAGTTTCAAATTAAACAGAATCACAACAGATCCGTGGAATAGGCCTACCGGGGAAACCACATAAACCTCACACTACCTCTACCCCACATACACTACCTCAAAGCGTGGAAAGGTGTGCATATTATGGCGATTACAACTCTTCCAACTTTTTGAATCGTTATATCTGAAAAATGGTGGCTCTTAGGAAAAAAAGTATTTAGACATTATTTATAGATAATTATCTGATCTACAATTTTTGTCTGAACTAATTTTATGATAAAACTTACCGTTTTGCTGAAAATCGCGAAAAACCCGTTTTTGTGATTTTTGACCCCGAGTCAATTTTTTTCCAGGTGTCGGATCGATGAGGACTTTTCAGATTTCATTTATGATGGTGTTTTGAACAATTCTGCCAATTTTCAGCTGGGTGTGAATTTTTGTAACCTCGGATGTCTAAATTGACCGGATTAGCATTAGTATTAACGATAATCAATTCACTTTATGGTTGGTATTAAAACAGCTCTCCATACATTTGTATGCATAATTCTTGTCAGATTTAGCACCAGGGCCCTATTATCTCACGGGCAAATCGCGACTTTGCCCAGTGCCCCAGGCTCGAAATGGCCCCCAATTTGAAATGTTAATCTGAAATATTCTTTTTTATAACAAAATGTTATGAGAAATAAAACAGATTTCATAGATGGAGGCCCCCAAATTCATCAATACCCGATGTCCCTGTTTGTCATAATCAGACCCTGTTTAGCACCACAAAATATTTCTTGCGATTCGAAAACGTGTCCCGTTTAAAATCTCAATTGAAAATAATGCTGGATAATTCACTGGTGAAAAAACAGCATTCAGTTCTTTTTCTGGCAACGTAAAATAAAATATGGAATTTTTTCATGCGTTGCGTATGTTTTGCTTGTGAATGCGTTTTCTGATTGAGTTTCGAAGGATGTTTTAAACTCGTGACACCAAAATGACGCACATTTCACATGCAAAAACCCAGTTATTTTAAAGTAATTTTATTTATTTTTTTCAACTGGCAATTTTAATCATTGTTACTGTATCCAGGACAACCAAACCGCAAGATATCAAACCGAAATTTGTAAGTAGCTGCTATTGAAATAAAAATCCTTCTTTACTTAAAAATTCGTAAAAATTCTCCTAATTTATAATTTTTCTCCGTTCATATTTTAAAATTGGGCGAATTGTGGGCTCCGTCTTTTGCCGAAATATAAAAAAGTTATGACAGATAGAATTCAAGATGCAGCAGTTTAAAAAATATTTTACGAATGTCAGCGTCAAATTTAATTTTATTTGAAAAATTCCCAACAATCTGCAAATTATGTTACGCAGTCCGAACAAACAGTTCTTAAAAGAAAATTTTCTCCTCTATACGATGATGTAAATATCGTATTCTTGCGAGTGCAATTACCGGCGTTATTATGTATTACGCAAGAAAAATCGCTAAAACATAAAATAAAACATTTTCTAATTCGAATTTCGAAAAAGTCGCTTCGAGGTGTGTCGAGACCCGTCTTGGAGAATTTTCGTACAAAATTTGGTAGGTCTACGATCACCCGTTTCAGAGCTACGCGAGACAAAGACAGACAGACAAACTAACGGACAGTTTACACATTGCTTTATTTATATAGATAGATTATTATTATTATTATTATTAGAATTATTATTCCGCTGTTGACCTCTTGCCATTTAGCGAATTTTTCATTGTAAAATATCGAAGGTCCGTATTAAAACATCGTTCAAATCGATATTTTGAATTCAGAGTTAGTCTGAGTAGGACTTGCTGGGAGCGGTCAATATTGAAACCGCATGTTATGCTGATGTTATTAAATTGAATTGTCATGCCAAATGAGAAAAATGCTTCCATTTGTGAATCAGATTCTCAAATAATTAAATTTCTTAAATGTCGAACCGAAAGCCAATCAGTTTGTTTAATATTGCCTGAGGAGAGAATTTCTTTACTCTGATATTATGGATTTGAAGAAAAGCAATGATGGAGAAGCCTTAACAGCTGAAAAATATTGTGTTAGGATAGGGGTTATAAAAGCATATCTGCCAATTAGTACGGATTTTTCCGAAGATTACTAACCACCATTCTTTATTTTTATTTTTTATAGATTGAAATTTTAAGTCGAATTGCAAAGTTTGCCGCATCGATATCTCTTTTTGCTGGAACACGTAACAGCTGCAATCTTAGTAAAACAGGGCTTGAGATCTCTGGGTGGGGTCTAATGCATAGATACCAACACTTCCGATTTTATTGGAAGATTTTTCAACTCAATTTTTAATCAGCTTTAATGTAAAAATTTGATATTTTTGAAGTTACAACCGCATAGGGAAATTTTGTAACATAAAGTGTAAAAAACGGAACAGTTGGCAGCTGTGCTAATATTAAGTTCAAATATGATGCCCGTACCAGTCATGCTACGTAGATTGGATAATAGCTCCATTTTGTATAAGGTAATTATATATGATTCTCCAGAATGTGAGTAATACCTGTTAGTAGTTGTTTAATACATAAGTAATAATCACAGAATAAAAGCATTTATAAATTATAAATGGATTTTTAATCACGATCATGCATATGCTTACTAGCACTCATCCCTCACTAATAGAAATTGGTTCAGGATTTTTTTTTCTATCTTTGAAATGTGTGAATAGAATTAAAGCTTTTAGGATTGTACTTAGTTTTATAACTACATGTAAAAATGTTCTTTAACCCTCTCGTCACCCTGGACCTCCTATGAGGCTCCTACTTCAAATAGAAATATTTAGAGAGAAAACAATTGAATTTAGTATTTTTTTTCTTTCAGTGATATCAATATCATTAATTCACGTAGAAAGTATATGAGGCCCTTAACTAGATGCATAAATCGTGCCTAGATTGTAGTACTAGTCAATTTAGATCATTTTTTACAGTTTTCGCTTATGTGTTTCAGGAGAAAAATTAAGAAAATATTTACTCGGCTTTTTTACCGTTTTTATTTCTTTTTAAGGTAAGTACAGTTTTTTTCTTATTCCTCAACCTTTACCTAATATGTGCATCCTTTTAAGTTCATTTTAGCATAACAAAACGCTTCGAAAAGGCAGAAATTAATATTAGAAAATCTAATATTAATCGACATTAGAAAAAAGTATTTTTGCATGATTTATAATATTATTTCAGATGCATTAAATGCTAGACAGATTTTTTTTTCTCTGATTTTTCATAATTCGGTGACGAGAGCGTTAACAAAATATTGACATATTGTGCAAATATAAACAGAAATAGAGGAATTTGTCGATAACTTTCGTTTATGAATGGGTAACTGAAAAACAGTGAATTAGCCACCAAAAACTGATTTTTAGAAATTTTGACAGTGACTTTTCAAAAGAAATCTGGTCATCCTGTTGGCTAATTTTCGATATTGCTGGTTTCTATGCTGTTATGACTGGTGAAGCACAATTTCATGCCATTTTTTCCCTTTTTTCTTGGAAAACCCGTTCTAAGGAATGAGACTTATTTAAACTGTTAAACACTAACAACGTTAACACGGACTAAAATGTGTTACACCAATTTTACATTTGTTTCTTTGCGTCTATACAAAATCTAAAATGAACGATTAAGTAGAGATTTGTGAAAAATTGCTAAAAATTGGTGAAAGAAACTTACAGTTTTTTTAAGAAGTTACTATGTATCTTTCTATCATTTTTTTGTGCATTTATAAAGAATGTTACCGTTCAATAGATACTCTCAAAGTTGAGAGTTGTGAAAGATCGCAAAATTTATAAACACATACGTTTTTAGATTTTTAAACTGCTGAGTGATTATCAAATATCATTCAGATATATGTACACCTAATGACCTATCCGCTCAGCCAGTCGAAAGGAAATTTCAAATATTACTATTTGAAATTGTGTGTTCGAGATTACGATTGATTGAGCAATAGAGCTCTCACAGCTGTGAAAACAGTGAGCGAATTGCCAATATTTATTAAAATGTAGGGTAATTATAAACAACCCATCCCGGTATGTAAGAATCTTTAGTGACCTATCTACTCCAGTAATCGAGAACAAATTTGAACTGTTGGTGATTGCTCCGATGTATGCTCGAGATTGGGTTTACTTAGTCACCACAACGATTAACGCTGCAGATCGAAAAATCGTATGATTGCCGTACATCAATATTAATAATCTAATGATGTCACGGACTTATACTGATATCACGGACAAATATTTCAGAATGTTACGCTATGTATTAAAATAAACAAAAAACATTTAGCAATTACGAAATTAAAAAAAAATAATTCTTAAAAATCGAAAAACTTTGCAGAATATTGCTAATTTTTACAAAATTCTGCTCCGAAAATTCCACGTGATTTTGGCACATCAATCTAAATAATCTAATGACGTCAAGGACTTCGAGTGTTTTAGAATGTTACGCTTTACTTAAAATAAACAAAAACCCTCTATCAGTTACGAGACTTTAAAATCAATTCTTAATAATCGAAACATTTTGCAGAATTCAGTCAATTTTCACAAAATTCTGCTCTGTAATTCCATGCTTAACATTCTTTTCTAAAAGTTTAACAAAAGTCACTGTTTTAACGTTTGTTAGCGCATGGTGCAGCGGATGAAGATTCATATTGAATTTTTCATGTTCTTGGCACAATTAGATTATTTTAGTTTGTGTATCAAGATCATGAAGCAGGTTTTGTTTCTCCAAACTTTCAGTTTAGCTCGCGTTGAAGTGTCTGTAATGTACCTGGTGTAACGTACTCCTTTCGCAGTTTTACAATGGCAGTTTCAGAAGGGTATTAAACTGACAGACGGAGCATCAACTAGAAAACTCGTCTCAACCTCACAATACATAAATGGGCGTGAAAATGAATCGAGTGAGATGTAATAAAACATAACATGAAATTTTATTTATAGCCTTTCCTGTATTTACACAGTACTTGTACTATATTTTACTCTCTCATGAATTACCGGGCTCTTAACCACCAGAATAAATGTCTCCTGTACAAAACTGTAAAACGACCTATGCTGCTTGCTCAACAGGGATAAATATAAACTGCTCAAAACAAAAGATAATTTCGTCTTTTAGGAAGATTCTTCGAAGACACTACTTCCTACTATTAAAAGAGATCTTAGCATGCAACATCTCAGACATCACTAGCAACATCTACGACAATCTCTATGATTTACTTCGTGAGATCGCAACGGAATGTCCCGACTATGATCACGGTGATACAGACAACAGAAAAAGACCGCTTG
Organism: Cheiracanthium punctorium; assembly: GCA_038373885.1. NCBI lineage: Eukaryota > Metazoa > Arthropoda > Arachnida > Araneae > Cheiracanthiidae > Cheiracanthium > Cheiracanthium punctorium. The sequence continues at coordinate 234,245 of JAWZYV010015005.1, read as the reverse complement.
TAGTCATTCTGGCTCTTCCCTCGCCTCTACCACCTAGTTCTGTTTTCACACCTGCCTGCCGCGCTTGATCTGATTCTACCTTACGGGCAAGTAAATGGGTATTCTACCTTATATCTCAAAGTTTAATTTATGCACTGGAGGTAAAGCATTTAATTCAAATGCTACTCCAATAAGCTCCCCATCAAAGAGACAGGCAATTTAACATGCTATTTTCAATTATTATTTAAACAACTAGCTGTCTTCGGCGACCAGTTGGCCGTGATGGCCGCTTCGCGGCCAAAATGTGCAACATAGAGCGCAAGGGCCTCTTCGCAACCGAAATTTGCAACCTACGGGCCGTCCGCCTTCAGCAACCAGCTGGTCTGACCTCTTCACGTCCAGCCTGTGCAACGTACGGGCCGAGATACAGAAAAAGCGTCAACTGCAAAGTTTTCAATATCGTGGATTTAGTAAGGAAATATACCTTAATGTTAATTTGCACATGGTTCTTCCTAGTTCGCATAATAATACTACGCATGGGAGGCATAAAACGCACATTTGTTCGGTCGAATTTTCCAAAACTAAATTTAGCTGACATTACGTTTATTTGTCCTTCATGCTAAAAGTGTTTTCTGTCAGCAACCAAACACATCTAGACACTGGTCTGCAATTCCCGCTGTTCAGTGTGGCTGGTGACACACTGGCAAAAACATCAGTAATTTTATCAGTTGGATTTTACCCCTTTAACTTTTAACATTAATAAGGTCGAAATGATAGCAGTAAGTAGCTTGCGTACTGTTAAATGCATTATTTAGTCCTAATCCTGCACATCCTTTCCTGCGAAACTAATCCTAGTATCCGAAACCACAAAAAATTCTGAACAGTCAGTTACCAGTGCCAGGCCCAGATGAGGGGTTAAGGGGGCTTCATCCTCCCATCCCCCACCCCCCAAAAAATACTTAAGTGTAACATTTCACTTTATTGTACATTTTTCTTATGTCAAATAAGCTACAGTTAACCCTTCCCAAAGCAAATTATATTGGTATTGATTTCATGTTACATTTTTCTTTATTGTACATACTGTTTAGGTCAAATAAGTTTTATCTTAAAAATTAGCCCCCTCCCCCTCAAAAAAAATTCTGTATCTGCCACTGCCCTTTTCCACCTAGTGAGTGCCGAAATCCAAAAATGTTCAACAGCAGAAACAAGATACTCCTAAATAGACAGTATAAGAGAGTATGACCTCTCTAACTGTTAATGACCGCAGAGATGATTTTCGACGTAAACCTCTTTTTGGAACTTAAAACCAGGCCCTGATTATCGCATGGGCCCTAGGGTCACATGCCCTGCGCTAACACCTCCTAGATATAGAAAGCCTTACAACTGCCACGTCATTAAGCTTTGACGTCATCACTTGGCCTACATTTAAAAGTTCGATTGTAACAAAAATAAATCTATTAAAAATTTCTGGTGAATTTACCCATGATTGGCAATATTTTCCTAATTTGTGATAAAAAGTATAATTTTACGACAAATGGCAGTTTTTAACCATAACTTATTAGATTATGTGATAAGGAAATAGATCATACTGAATAATTTTGTATGAGAAAGATATTTTAATTTTAATGTTTAATATAAGATATTTGCTAATATTTGTAGTATTTACCAGAAATTTTTAATAGTTTTATTTTGTGAAAATAAAACTTTTAAATGTAGGCCAAATGATGACGTCAAAGGTTGCTGACGTAGGAGTTGTAAGGCTTTCTATATGTAGGAGGCGTTGCCTGCGCACGCATATACAAATAGACAACAAAATTGAGTTTAAAGCTATGTACAGGGGGCACAAAAATTGAGCCAGCTAGGCGGCCTAAAATTTGAAAAGTGCCCTGGTCACAAAAATTTTATAGTCAGGCCTTGCTTACAACCTTTCTATTATTAGTTCCGTACCTTTAGGCAGTATTCTCAAAGTATATTCACAGTAGCATGCGCACACAGCAATAGTCTTCTAGCAACGTGATATAGATGTAGATGACTGCATCTTTCAATTCTCATTGATGAAACCATACTTCCGCACACTCGTCCGTCATTCCAATGAAAGTCCGTTTACTCATATTCTCTCACCCACCACTGGTCAGCAAGAGAGAAAAAAAGTAAAAAGTTGGGACCGAAAAGGGATCTTCCTTGACCTCCGGCCCTCAGTCTCAATATGGGGAATCACACTAATTTGTTTCCTCGAAAAAAATCGCCATTCTCATTAAGCTAGAAGTGGAACAGCTAGTGAGAACTTGCATACTTACAATATGATCTTTTGCAATTTTTTTTAACTTTTCACATTAAAGCAGCGTTCCTGAACCTGTGGGACGCGACCCCCCAAAGGGGGTGCTGTGCATTTGAAAGGAAGGGGGGGGGCTCAAGAAAAACCAAAGAGCAAGTAGTGATGCATGTTTTTAAAAAATCATCTTAATTATTCTCATTTTTACTAAAAAATATATCCATTTTCACTTAAAATGTTCATTCAAACTTTAGTGATAACAATATTTTGTAGAAAATTCGACTAAATGTTCATTGTTAAAGATTAAAAAACTGAATGTATGCTGAAAAATGTGAGGGGGGTGGCGGCAGCCTTTGTTGGGTTAGCGCGACGTTAAAAAGGTTGAGAACCGCTGCATTAATGAATTATTTGGTGTAACTGGTTAACCACTTATCGGTAAAAGCTTAAAATTTTTCTAAGGTGGGCTAATTGTTGTCGTACAACCTACCTGTTACGCTGGTGCTTGTATTAAATAAATCTGGCCGTGCATTGCTTGTCACGCAAAAGGAGTATTTTCACCAGTATATGACGTCATCTCGTATAGATCGATTAGATGACGTCATATACTAGTGAAAATTGCTGGTGAAAAAAACTGGTGCGATTTTTTCAAAGAATCAAGGAATGAATCGTCTTCTCTTCTCTTTACTTTTTCAAGGCGTGATATCTCGCCTGATATTTAGAGTTGGAAGTAGCTGCAGGTTAAAAAAAAATGTTAATTTTTTAGAGATCTTTCGAACTGTATGAAAAGTTTTTGCTTTTAGTTAGAGATAAAAATGTCGTTTTTATCAAAATTTCAACATGGACGCAGATGCACCGGGAGCGATGAATCTTCAACTATTCGTAAAAAAAAAATGTAGTTGAGGACCAGTGGCCCGAGGCACTGCAGATACCCGACTTTTTTGTACCATTTTAGGCCATTAGTTGATGGCAGTGCCCTCTCAGGTTTCATCCCAATTGAGAACTTGTTTGCATCTTGGATCGGCCGGAACCACCGTGATTCTAGCGGGCCTGCTTGTGCACTCCACGGACGTTTCCTCATTGGTTAGATTCGGTCGTTAGAGGACGTATCTAAGTGCTGGAACCAATAAGTGAGCTTCCGTAGGCCTCTTTGGATGACTCATCGGAGTGCACAAGCACGCCTTTTAGAATCACGATGGCCCCGGATCGGCGCAGTGGATAGTTGTATCACATAGACACACTTTACTCTCCTTTGGGTGTGGCCATGTTTCGAGGTGTGACTTATCATACTCATATCGACTTCTTCTTTCAGATCATTTCTGTGGCCGTGCTTTCACTTGTTTCAATGGTGCAAGTAGAAGGCGAAGGCGGTGGAGAGACTGGTGCCGGTGCCGATTTCAATTTCGGCGCTGGTGGTGGTGCAGACGGTGGAGGAGAAAATGATGCCGGTGCTGGAACTGGTTTCAGTTTCGGCGGAGCCTGGATAGAAGCAGGAGCAGGAGCAGTAGGAGGTGGACATTATTTGTCATTGATACTTGTGTCATTTGGACTTGTTATTTGGACATGTGTTTTTCATTAATTGGACAGATCTGTTGTCATGCGTGAAAATAAAAATACTCCACTAAGAAACTCAGTGTCTTTGTCATAGCTGCCAGCATGTACAGAATATAATTAACGACTTTCTGTAAGTTGTATTGTTTTGCAATACATTTGCTAAGGGAAACATTAATACATATTCTTTGAAAATTATTGCTATATTCCAAAGCAAAAACCACTGTTTGCGAAAAGTGATTTGTAACGGGTTGGCAGCTCAACCACAATAGCAAGAGGGAAAGAAAAAGCCCTATAGCTTTAACACTTTAACGCGCAGTGTTCCCACTCTGGGATCACCAAACTCTGACGTTTTGACTGTTGCCAGTCACGAAGAATAGATTGGATTTCTATAAAAATAGTTGCGGGTGACGTAGCTCTACGAGAATCCTTTACTTTTTAGCACGTCATTTCCCGTAAAAAAATGGTCACGATTATTTTTAACAGCACTGACATCTGCTGGAAAATGGAAGAATACGAAAACATCTGGATCGATTGCCGAATGCTGAAAAAAGGGCAGCCGTTGCCATCGCTCGACTTAACTACCAGCAAGATGGCGGACGATCGAAACGCTCATCGCGTGCCACAGATCTAGAGACCCTTTTTTGACGACAGCTGGCTGTGCGCGCGATGAACGTTTCGATCGTCCGCCATCTTGCTGGTAGTTAAGTCGAGCAATGGCAACGGCTGCCCTTTTTTCAGCATTGGGAAAGGGTTGCGCTTCAAAGGAATAAGAATGAAAAATTGGGCAGCACATTTCCCTAAATAACTTTGCATGCCCATCAGCGCATCGTGACAGGCATTATAAGGCATTGGTCATCATTCCGATTTCTCATCCTCTATTTCTGCCATCCAGCTCCTGATATATATGAATGTAACTGACAACTTTTTGTAAGCAGAATTTCTTTGAATATTTTTGTGATAAATAAAGCTGTTTCATCAACAGGAATGCCATTTTATAGGTAAAAAGTTACTGTTCTACGAAAAGAGGTTAGTCATATTCCGTAGAAAGGTGCCGGCAGGATTTTTTTCAGGGGGGGTCATATGGTGTGGCAGTGATCGCATAGGCTTTCAGAAGGAAAAAAGAACAAACTAAAAATTGTCAGACGGAACATTATGAATTTACATTCACAAATTTATTTTAAAAATATCTTAAATATGTCAACTTTACACACTAATGCCATAATATCTTACTGAATGATTTTAAAAAATCGATATTCATATTCTATAATTGTACTTAATCATGCAAATTTAAATGCTCTATACTGCAGCTCTAATAAAACAGAAAAAACGATAAGAAACAAAAATAACTATACATCTTATCTTTAATCATATAGGTTGAATCCATGCTCAATTTTGGTGTTATATAATTCCATCTGTTCCCCAGGGAAAACATTCCAAAAAAATCTAAACAACCGGCAAGCAGTGTGTTACGAATTTTCGGGGCAACCCGCTGTTCTGTGGCTTAAAATAGTTCAAAATTCGTATTCTACGCTTCAAATAGATAAATATTGCTTTTTGTTAGATCAAAATCGGTCAACTAGAACCGGAGATAGGGATGGTTTGGTTTCCCCATTGTTTTTCTATGGCGGTTCTAGAAATCTCGAGAAATATTGGTCGTAGGCCTTCGGTAACTTCACTTTTGGGAACTTATTTTTTGCACCAAATTTGGCGATATTTCACCGAAAGTCACTAAGCTTGGCGGCATTTTGGTCATTTGGCGCGATTTTCCCTATGAGCCTTGTAAAGTTGCTTTTGCAGCATTAAAATCACATAATAGCCTAATATCTCTTCTATGACGTAATCAAAATAACCGATTTATTTGGAATCCTCGAGAAATAGACTCTTCTGGAAACTTCTTGTAGCTTCTGTGCCAGCTATAAATACAAGCGTTTCAGAGGCTCCAGTGCAGTGTGTGAATCGAGCTCTCTGAGTGAGTACGCTTGCTTTCCTCTATGAATTGATAGTGCTATAGAAGCGGTGTTTCCGCTTGCTTTTCGAAGCTGTTTTTAAAGTGATGTGTGTAAATTCTTTATTATTGAGTCTTGAGGGATTGCTTGCGATATCTCTCGTATATTTCCACTGAATTTTTGCCTGTGGATGTGTTTTATTTTGCGTGATAAATACAGCATTTGTGAGTGCTTCAGATCTAAGCGGACTGTTAAAAGCCTATTACTGTTTGATTGTGCTTCTTGTACAGCTGATTGTTTGACGAAGTTCTAGAAGCAATAAAGCTTCTGTTCCATTCTGACAAGTGGACTCTTTACTAGAACGTTCTACACATACTGAACTTTAGAACGACGAACCCAAGAATAGTAGAGTTTTCTGCAAAAAGTGGAGCACGAACGCGCGAGAGAAAAATTTCGTTCTGAAGTTTTTTAAAAACCGAATACACAAATCGTTGTTGCCAACGGCAAAAAGGGAAAAATGTTATGCCAACAAAATCCTTGCGAAAAACACTTGTTACGTCATTCACTTCAGCATGATTTACTTATTGAAGCTTTTACTTTTTTTTTTATGTCCGAGGATGAGAAAAAAAATCGTTGCTACAGTTCACCCAAGATATGCATTCTACAAAAAAAGAAAAAAAAAAAAAAAAAATATGACGCGCTAAGAAGGAATTGTCCGATTGCGATAAAAATTGGTGGATTTAAAGAACAGATATAAAAAAACAAACGATTAAAATTTCCGAACAATTGAATGAATTATTGTAGAGTTTGACCATTAAAAGGGAAGAAATCAATAAGGCGTTGGTCCAACTCTGGCCTCGATGCAAGCTGTTATCCAGCGTGGCACGGACTGGTAAAGTTCCCTGATGGTGTCCTGCAGAATTTCTTGCCAAATTGTATACAAATGTTGGGCTAAATCGACAACATTTTGAGATGATTGCAATTGTCTTCCCATAACGTCCCAAATGTGCTCTATGGGAGAGAGATCAGGTGACCTAGCTGGCCAAGGAAGTGCAATGAAAACTTGAAGACAATTCATAGCAACGCGTGCCGTATGTAGCCGGGCATTATCGTGTTGAAAAGTAAGTCCAGGGTGTTGCAAAAGGAGCGGTAACACAACCGGCTGTATGTCGTCAGCCTACCGCTGTGCTGTCAGTTTGCCAGAAATGACTATCTAAGGGGTTCGGCAATCAAAAGAAATGCACCCCAGATTATAACACCTTGTTGTGGGCCTGTGTGGCGTGCGATAGTCAGGGCAGGATCCGTTTTCTGCACTGGACGTCTCCAGTGACGTCTGCGGTTGTCGTCAGAACGCAGTTGGAAACGGAACTCGTCACTAGAGACTATACGTGCCCAGTCAGCGCAGTTCCACGTTGATCGCACCCGACACCACAGTAATCGGACTTGACGGTGTACAGTAGTGAGAGGCAGCCGGCGCGGCGTAACGGTCGGCGCGAGCGTAAATTCCGCTCTCTGGGACAACATGGTGTCGTAGAATATCAGTGACGGATATTTCTCGCTCTCGGATAGTCAGATACTTCGGATAAATAGCCGCGACTCTCCTTTTGGTGCTACTACGAAGAGTGTCGAATAAAACAAGCGAGTATTTTTGTGCTTGCTAGAGGTCTATCCGACACTCAGAGCGATCAACCAATCAAAACACTAGACTTTCCCCCCTCTTTTTCTTAAACGAAGGCATTGTCTTCAGAATTTTCGAAGACTCCGGAGACATCCATCACGAGTGGAAGCCCGTCTTTGACAGACCCACCGTGCTAGGGAGAGGGGTCCTTTTGTGGAAGTAGTTGACACTCCACGATCCACACAATAAAAACCCATCCATCTCGTACTCCCCGAAATTGTCGCCTTCATCCAACGTGTCGGGAAAAACAGCATTATATCCGTTAGTCAATACGACAGTGAAAAAAATCACGATTGGATCGTAGTAGGGCATATCGGATATTTCTCGGATTGTGACGTCATGAGAAGAGAAGGTTCGATATATTCGCTAGCGAAAGCTTTCCGATACTATGGTGGTAGAGCCCCTGAATCGTCTGTGGAGGGTCATGTTGGATACATGTGTGCGGGTCACACGGTGGATAGTTGATAGCGACGAATACGGTGCTGTGACACCTGCACTGGCAATGGCTTTGTCTTCCTGTTCTGTTGTGGCCCTCGGTCGACAGCTGCTATTTTGACGCTCATATCTCCCGTTGTTGATTGACCATCGTCTAATGGCCGCATCCCTTCGCCGCATATATCGAGCGATTCTCCGATTCGTCCAACTAGCCTGTTTCAGTCCGGTTGCACGACCTCTTTCAAACTCCGACAGCTGCTCGTAATGCGCACTAATCCTTCGGTGAGCCATTGTTACAGGCAACGTAAGATATCGCAGTCGAAATGCAACAGAAATTTTAACCACCTGATTAAGAATCGCTCCTTATATGGGCCTGCTGAATGCGCAGTTCCGATGCGCTAGCGCTTCCGTTCTTCATTCATTGGACTTCAGATTTTAATCATTTGCATATTCGGTCCGAATGTCTGCATACGAAATTTTATTAAAATTGGGCGACTCCTTCTTGGTGCGTCGATTTTTTTGTTATAGAGTGTATATACAGAGTGTCTCTGAATTCATAGGTTAAACTTTAAGAATAAATAAAATACATATAACATATTTTGTATAACAGAAAGGGGTTAGAAATAAAAAGTGTAGGTGGAAATACAGCAAATGCAAAAGAAATGAATAAAGCTCTACTGTAAACGCTCAAATGTGCAATCACCAACACTGACACAGAATTGGTAGCGTCTAGCAAGTGATTGGCGCGCCCTTTTGAAGATATGCCAGGTGTTCCGCAAAGAGTTGCAGCAGTGACTGAAATTTATACAACGAGGCCCTCATCCTAGTCAACTGGAGTCTCGTAAACGAGTGCCTTGAGGTGTCCTCAAAAGAAAAATTCGATACTTGATTAATCTAGCAAACGTTTTGGCCAAGCGACTAGTTCCCGCAGTGGTCTGGGCGCTAAACTCCATTCCCATGAGAATGCGGCAAGTGAAGCAGCATCCGGCTCGGCCAGTGCTTGGGAGGGTCAACTCCCTCTCGACTCGACTGCTGTGGAACCGTGTACGCTATTGGGAGCTGGTGCGCGTAAAATCTTTCGTGGCACCAATGTCCTCCAAACTGTTAAACGATGGGGGGGTGCCGATTTTAGGGGGTTGATCCCACCTCTGGAATTGGCTCAAAATTAGGGGACCACGGGCTAATGTCGGACTTCCTCCCACTGGTCCCCTAAAAATGGAAGGTGTCCATCGCCTCCCTAACTGGCGGTATGTGCCAGAGGGCATACGTAACAACAACAACTTCATTCGCGTTACAATATTTGCTGTGAATTGCATACAACAAATAAACTTTCTTTTTCTTTATGTAATGTGTGACTTGTGCTTTAAAAGGATGAAATTCCCTTACATTAAGGCTTGCAATTTCTAAAGTTGCGCTAGTGCAGTTCCTTAAAACCGATTTTGGAATATTCGGTGGTGCCGGAATAATACCGATGTTGAAATATATACTTGTTGGAATATATATAACTATATGCGGTTGCGCTAGTGCAGTTCCTTAAAACCGATGTTGGAATATTCGGTGGTAGAGTGAGAGACCATTGATTGAGAGTAGAATTTCAAAATAGAGGAAGTCCTCATCTGCATATGGTTATTTGGGTGAAAGATCACCCATCTGTAACGTAACTTGAGGTACTACCTGTAAGGCGTAGCGTAACCTGAGTAAATATGTAAATAGAATTTATAATGATATAGCGATTGACTTGATAGAAATTTCGCGCGTCCAACGTTTATTTTTTTGTCTGATCAGTGCCCTAGATTGATGAAGGGAGTGGTGTGATGACTGGTACCTAGGACCTACAGAAAAAAGTTTTAGCTTTTAGTACTTCACTTTGTTCACCGATTGCTCTTTGATAACAAAAATACCACCGCTATCAGGTATTTTTCACGACAGTTGAGGGCGTTCGTAAACCAACTAGTACTGGGGATTCTTCGGATACACAGTTACTAAACTTAACATATTTTATATTGTTTTAATTCTCTCTAATACTTTCCTGGTGTCAATAAAATTTTCCAGAAAAGTTTTATTTTATTAGCAAGATTCCATCTGATACCTACAAATTGAATAACACATGGACTATAGCTGCTGAATGTACAAGCATTTCAAAAAGAATGGTCTTTAAAATGCAAGTACAGTCGAGTCACGTTTATCCGCCCTTCGTTTATCCAACATTCCGTATTATCCGGCGTCGAATGAAATTCGTTTGGCGATTAAAAAGAAGCTACTGTCTACAGCGACAGACGAAATTGATGATGGGCGAGACGTGATAGACAGTGTGAGTTAAATGCTCTAGAGACCGCAATTCAATACGCTGAGCAACAAGAAGAAGCTACAGGAATTTACATAACTAGCAGTACCCTTGCGAATAATTCGCATTAAATAAGTGTGATATCACTTTGCAAAATTACACAAATTATTTATTCTTTACAAGGTGGCCGGATTCTTGTGTAAGGAAATTAATCGCAAATCGCAACAAACAAAATTTGCACCCATCTAGCGAGCGGTTCTGCATTCACGGGCGATTTCACTTGCAAAGCGTAACACACGAATCCCGCAATGACATCATATTTCATATGCGCGTTGGCCTTGCACTAACTGCGAATTTCACTGGTAAACTAATGCTAAATGAACAAAAACCACTACTTCGTAACTCCTAGAATATCACCTCTTCGCGCAATTTTTTTCGCAAATCGCAATACTCAACAGCTATGACGCTTCTCTTCATTACGAAGGAAAACGATAACGGTTGCTAGAAATGGTGCGTTATCGCCGTCATTTGGCATGGGCACCACTTGTGCATTCCACCCATTAATTTACAAAAACAAAAGCAATAACAAATTTTTTAATTGTTGATGCCGGTAGAGCAGGCAATTCTCTATAAAATGATATAAAATTTATGTGGAGTAATTGTGAGGTTTTTTCTAAAAAGGAAGGCAAACATCTTCACCTTAGCGTATTAATATATATAATTATCCAGCAAAGATGGGGAGATTCGGCAGCGAAGAAACGACAGACTACCATAAGAGATATCTTTAAATCCTCACAGGACTGAACTTTATGTGTAACATATGGCATTCGTAAATTCAGGCAGTAGATTATTCTGTAACCGTAGGTTCATTTTTTCAATTCCTTTTCTCCATTTTTTTCTTGTATTTTTCGGGCATTATTATAATACAAGATTGTAATGTTTAATATAACATACTATAGTCTGGTCAATTTAGACATCCGAGGTTACAAAAATTCACACCCAGCTGAAAGTTGGTAGGATTGTTCAAAACACATCGTAAATGAAATCTGAAAAGTCCTCATCGATCCGACACCTGGAAAAAAATTGACTCGGGGTCAAAGGTCACAAAAACGAGTTTTTCGCGATTTTCAGCAAAACGGTAAGTTTTATCATAAAATTAGTTCAGACAAAAATTGTAGAGATAATTATCTATAAATAATCTCTAAATACTTTTTTTCCTAAGAGCCACCGTTTTTGAGATATAACGATTCAAAAAGTCGGAAGAGTTGTAATCGTCATAATATGCACACGTTTCCACGCCACATATAAGGTAGTGTACTTAGCGCGGTTTTTTTTTTTTTTTTTTTTTTTTTTTTTTTTTTTTCAAATTCGTTTGCCCGGTAGGCCTATTTCACGGATCTGTTGTGATTCTGTTTAACTTGAAACTATTGAATAATAAAAGATAGATCCTGTCAATAAATTACCCAGTCGATTGCAATCAAAAAAGAGATGCACAGTTAGATGTTACAATATTTCTAAATACAAAATTTCAACATTCTATAATTAAAAGTCGATGACAAATGGCGAGAATTTGGGCATGGACCAATAGTAAATACTGGAGATGTCCGTAGGCATTTTTTTTTTCAAATGGCAGGCCTCTGCTTTGGAAGCAGTGGCCACTACTAAGCCTGGAGTTGTTGGTCACTTTATTATGGGGGCAATTAGTAGGTAGAACAACATTGTCCCCTATGAAGGGACGGACACAATGATATCTACGCCCAGTCGGGCATCGAACCCTGACCGACGGGAGTTGAACTCGAAACCGTAGTACGGTGCTTTATCCACCATACAATCTGGTCGGCGTGTCCGTAGGCATTAATGTATTGAAATTCTTTTGAGTGGTCCAGTAAATAAACTCTACGATAGATTGGAACCAAAAATCGAAATACAGAACTAGGTGCAACAGCAATCTCATACATGAAATTCCAGCATTCTACTAATAATAGTTTTTGAGATATGGGAGTTAAATACATACACACGTACACCAAATCGGTATAATTTTTTAGAGAAGCACGTGACCGTGGTTGGATGATTACCTAACTTGGTAGGACAGTATTGTGCTTGAAATGGATGAATTTCCCTAAAACTGTCCTTGACCGTAATGCGTTGGAAATCTTTTGAGTGTTCCTGTAGCAGAACTATAAATGATAAAGACACTATTTTTGATGGAGAAATTCATTTTGTAACTCTTACCAACATTATATCACTTCTGAGTCGTTTGAAATAGCCTAATACCTCTAAAATACGCTTTAATGAATTTCTGCCCATAGAGCGTAATGCATTTAGAATCTTTTGGGCGGTTCTGTAGATAAACTATCCAGTCGATCGGAACCAAAAGGGAAGGTGTGCAACTAGATGTTACAACAATCCTAAATATAAATTTTCGAGATTCTACGACCAATAGTTTTTGAGATATGCAAGTTACATACAAATGTACATACGTACGTACAGATTGCATGGAAAAACTGGTCAAAATGGACTCGCGGTCGGTCAAAATGAGTTGTATATGCATTTATATGAACGTACATGCTAGCGTACGATGAGATGCATCGCGAAAATTCTTAAAAGTAAATTTAGAGGTAGTCAAAACGGTATTATCGTCAATTTGACATTTGACCCCGAGTAAATTTTTTTCCAGGTGTCGGATCGATGAGGACTTTTTAGATTTCAATTATGATGATGTTTTGAACAATCCTACCATCTTTCAGCTGTATGTGAATTTTTGTAATTTCACTCCTATTTTTTCGGTCTTATTTGACCGGACTACTAGCTGCGTGCCCGTTCTTCTCACGGGAGGAAACGAAAATTTTCCTTACATGTGCCATTCGAATTAATTCCAGTGATGTGGAATCTAAAAAAAAAGCAATTTTTTTTTTACTCTTGGCATACAGTTTGCGTCATGTGTACTAACCTGGCGTCATTGCAATATAATGACTCAAAAAAAAAAAAAAAAACGTCAGTGTCATTCGCGATCAGAAAAGCGAAAAGCTTAGCGGTTTGCAGAAAATTTCTGACTTTCAAAATGTCTTATTTCTATATCATACTGTGTTTTAGGTTCAAGTTGTATCATTAAATTCCTCAGATACAACATGAAATGCACAACCGTTTATTTTAACCGTTTAAGGCGCAGTGATCCCGCTCTGGGAACATCAAACTCTGACGTTTTCACTACTGCCAGTCACGAAGAATAGATTGGATTTCTATAAATATAGTTGCGAGTGACATAGCTTCAGGAGAATCCTTTACTTTTTAGCACGTTATTTCCCCTAAAAAAATGGTCACGATTGTTTTTAACAGCACTGACATCTGTTGAAAAATGGAAGAATGCGAAGAACAGCTGGATAGATTGCCCAATGCTTAAAAAAGGGCAGCCGTTGCCATTGCTCGACTTAACTACCAGCAAGATGGCGGACGACCGAAACGTCCATCACGTGCCACAGATTTAGAGACACTTCTTTGACGACAGCTGGCTGTGCCGGGCACAGCCAGCATTCGTCAAAGAAGTGTCACTGCCTGTCTTAGTGGTAATATCTCTTAGTGGTAATCTGCCTGTGAATTCGGAGGGCAGCTAAATGTGGGAATGTAATTAAGTATTTTTACGACATTTCGTATTTCTAAATGTATTTAAAAATATTATAGACCAAGGATCAAAACATGTTACGGCAAATATCAAGATATTGACCACGCGACGATAAACCGTTATCACTGAAAGTTTAGCTGCGAGTATTTCAAACATTATTATTTGAATTTCAATTTCTATATCTGATGTATTTCAAAGTTATAGTAAATATGGAATTGTACAATGCTTACAGAAAACTTATTCTTTTCCTTTTTTTTTTGGTTCTTGTTCTTGTTGTTCTCGTTGCATGATTGCTTTAATAATTTTACAGATGAAAAAGCTGAAACTGCAATTTAAATTTACGGTTATTACAAAAATAGACGATTTTGAGCTGAACAGTTTTTGCTGCTGGCTTATTAAAACTCACAACATTTTTTTTACTTCCAGCTTCCTATGTCAAACTCTGTTATGCACGTATTGAAAAAAATACCAATTTATTGTACTTTAAAATTGTATACTGAAATTGTATTTCATTCATCAATCTGAAAAGTTTGCGAAGTGAATTTATCGATTTATTTATTTGTTTATTTGCCAGGAGAGGACAGCTCGCGTCACTGAATGTGTCGCTTAGAGCTACATATACGTCCTTCCTGGAATTTCCAGCAACAATTTGGACCTCATCAGAAGGTGGGTGAATTATGCAAATCATTCGCGCGATCGGCACATCACTAGATTAAATTGCATGCCTAAAAATCATGATTTATGCGGCTTTTAAAATGGCCGCCTATTTAAACGAATCCATTATTTTAGTAAGTACACTTTCACTTTCACAAATAATTCAATGAGTGGGGGGAAAACAGACAACATAAGTGAAAATACACAGAAATAAGAAACTTATTTACAATAAATAAATTATGACTTTATTTCTCGACCGTATTCTACATTTGGCTGTTACGTTGTTTCGATCTGGTAGAAAACACTGGCCTTGGTCTGAAAAATAAGAATAAGCGTTAGAGGACCTAATATAACTATAGTAATATTAAATTTTTCTAGCCACTTTCATTCTGTGATTATCAGATGAAAGCATACGTACACATTACTGCAGCAAGTGCTGATTTCAGAAATACAAGGTTAGCACACCACTGGATCATACAATTGTAAAATATTTGTAAGATTTTTAAGTCAGTAAAATTAAAAATTTATTTGACAGTAAAATTTACTTAAACACTTTATTACCGTACGAAAGTCAGACTATCAATTCGAAATAACTTTTAATTTTTAAAGAGGCTTTAGATGGCCTCATTTTAAATTCAAATGTTTGTTATTTGTTGCACAGTAAAACTTATTGGAGAAATTAAGCCATCCCATCTCCTCAGTCTAAATATGTCACCAAGTTTATTGCGATTTTTCAGGATGTATTCACTGTGTTTCATTAATTTTCTCAACATTGCCAAATTCATATGTTAAAATTTTTCCGTAGACTGAATTTCATGCACAATGAAACAAATGTAAAATATTACTGTAATTTCATTTTAAAGCTTATTGTCAATTCTTATGAATACTTGTTGTTAATTCCTAGTAGTATATTCGTATTTATCAGCATGAAATATAAATAAATAATTTAATGATACCGTATCAATGAATTCAATGAAGTACATACCCACACATTTCATCTTTTAGTTTGATTCTTTAGTTGTGTTTCTTCTTTTCAGTATCCTCCTCCTCCACCTCCACCGTATCCACCTCCAGATCCACCGCCATAGCCGCCTCCACTACTTCCTCCGCCACCGTATCCACCACCACCATGACCTCCCGATCCACCTCCTCCATAACCTCCAGATCCACCTCCGTATCCACCACCTCCACTGCTTCCACCATATCCCCCGCCTCCTCCCCCTCCTTTGGAAATAAGGATATAGGCTCCGCCTCCGCTTCCTCCTCCTCCGTAACCACCGCCTCCGTGTCCTCCGCCTCCGTAGCCGCCTGCACCACCTCCGTATCCACCACCTCCATGTCCTCCTCCACCGCCGCCTCCTCCGTGTCCTCCGCCACCACCACTGCCGTAGCCTTTTCCACTACCACTTCCACTTCCGTAGCCACTTCCACCTCCTTTACCACTGCCGTAGCCACTTCCACCTCCTTTACCGCCTCCGCCTCCGTGGCCGCCTCCACCACCACCTCCGTAGCCGCCTCCTCCACCGCCGTGGCCACCGCCACCTCCATATCCACCACCGCCGCCTCCATATGCAGCGGACAGCGCCAGCGCGCTCAAAAATGCAACAACCTGAAAAAAAATAAGAAATTTTTAGAAAGGGGGAATGGTTAGCCGAGTACAATACTTGATATCCAAAGGAAATTTAAGTGAAATACTTTCTCCAAAATATAAGTAAACAATAACAAGTATGAAATTACTCCGAATTTCTGTACCCTAAACAAGTGAAAACTTTTAAAATTGCATTTTACTCATTTTATTCAGATTCGCGTAAAACCCTATAAAGTGTCAAGTGTACGGAGTTTTACAGTATAACTCCAGGATTCACCAGTATCGTCATCAATAGCCGAGTAGTTTGTAGAGTTACGTTTATGTGAGGTCTCTTCAAGTTATACTATTTTCAATCCAAAGAAATATATTAAAGAAATTTTACCAGCTTAAAACAAATTTATTTTTTCATAAAACTCTAGAATCGTGTATTTTTCGTTATCAAAACATTTAACTCAATGAAAGAAAGAAATAAATAAAAGAAAAAAATAACAATAACGATAAATAATAGTAATAAAAATAAAGCGTTTCCTTCTGAAAGCGATTTTAGTTTTAAAAGTGATAGTGATTTAGATTTTTTGGACTGCTCCTCAGACGGCGATAAATCTGACCATGTTTCAATAAACCTGCAAAGCGTTAGGCGGTGGTGCATTTTCTTGTTATGTAATAAACGGAAATTAACTGTAATTCAATTGAAATTTAAAAAAGAAATTATGTAATAACATCTGAAATTTGTTTTGGTTCGGAGGGTTAAGGATGGTTGGATATTACGGATGCAATTTTATTCATGTTGAAAATTTTCGTTTTCAACATGAAAAATAACGCTGCTTTAGCCATTTTCATTATATGAACAAAAAGGATAAAAAAATATTCCATGCACTTGAGATATGACTCACGTGTATATCGTATTATAAAACTTTTTTTTTTTTATTTTACAAGTTTTAGGACATTTTACAATCTGCCGTCATCATTTTAGGGTGTTTGGTTTTTTTTCTAATGTTTGCTGCATGTGGACATAAAAAATTCTGCCGAAAATCTCCTAATTGAGAAGGACAGTGCATTTACTATCAGAGTTTTTCTTAAAACTCGATATCAAATAAGCTAACATGTAGTTGGTAACTAACAATAGAATGAAATTCTATTGTTATTAATTTTTATTGTTATTATTATAAATGTTATTTATGCTAACCCATTTACAACAATTATTGTTTTAAAAACTCTACTATTTTATAACCTCTGCAAGTTTCTACAGTTTACAGTCTCTTGACATTACATTAGGACTTCTCTTTCCATTTACATGTATAAATGTTAGTGCGTATAAAAATGAAGATTGCCAATCCATTTATTAAGGGGTATCGGCGTGCTTACTGCATAGCTGCCAGCTTTTACACTTTCTCTTGCAACACAAGACTTTCTGACATGAATTTTAAACAGTTTTATTTAAAATCATAAATTCGGAACCATATATGATGATTGGGGAAATTGCTAAAAAAGCCTGCAAGTTAGCAGCTGTGTTCCTAACAGTGATAATTGCCATGCAAAACTTTAATTGCACGCCCATTTCAAAATATTGATCAGATACAGTAATTTTACCAATAATGGCTGCCAATATCAAAATTTAACTCGCATATTAAAGTCATCCAAAACTCTACACCATGCAATGAATGTTTAAAAAAAAGAATCACTTAACGAAGTAAAGTTTAAAAATTTTTAGCTGATTACTTTTAAAGCAGGAAATCAAGTCCAATGTTGTTACTGCCAATGACTGACGAAGTCCAAATCGAATTCTGGTACGAAAACTCCCCAAAATTATGTTTAACAATATAATTTTGATAAAGTTATGCAACAATAAATAAATTAAGAACTCTGCTTATAGCGAGATCACTTATTAAGCTGAAAGTATTCTTTTGAGAATATCTTTATACTCAGTTTCAAGCTTTATGCAGTTATTTAACTAAATATATAAACTTTTCAGCTAGCACAATGTCAAAGAATACTGATCTACAATAAAAATATCCGGAAAATGTAATAATTACAAATCAATGTAAGAACTGGGACTAAAGCATATTACACTTATATGTAAATATACTTCATACATATATATATATATATATATATATATATATATATATATATATATATATATATATATATTCATGTTTAATGGGTAATAAATATTACCCCTGTGCTTTATTCAAAAAGAAAGAAAAAAAAAGAAACATTAGGAAGATACTTTTAGTAGCTTAATAAAAGAACAATACTTTTTATCAAGTTTACTAAAATTTATACAAGTGCTTTAACCTCCCCCCAATCAGAAAAAAGAAACCATGCATAACAAGAAAATACAGATACCTTAACTGTTTTTATAAGGGGGGTGGACAAAGGTCAATGGTTCCTATAAAATATACGCCCTTGACCTAGAAAATAAATAATCATAACGAAATTGTGAGGAATGGGACCTAAATATGTTATGGCACATTTATAATATATTACGTTACAGCTCCAGTGCTGTTACGTTTATAAAAATGTTTAAGGATGCACTCAGTTGTTGTTGAGGGATTATCTACATGTGGGATCTACGCCAATGGGTGGGATTCCCTCCGTGGGGGTCTTTCTAAGGGGTTCTAACTTGTATTTCGCTAAATTTCGGAGGAAACAACGGAAAACTGCAAACGGTTAGATCGGTGGACGCGACCTGGTTTTGAAGCAGGCACCTTCCGTCTCCCAGTTCAGTGCGCTATGCACTATGCCACTGGTCGGGCAGGATGCACTCAGAATAAATATAACAAGATCGTTTTCTTGATTATATTCGCTTAGAGATTTAACGAATACTTAGGTGTACGCCGCCCCCCCCCAAACACTATAGATGTAATGCATATCAAATTCATTTTTAAAGTGTTTAGGGGTGCTTTCAATTTAACCAGATATCAATATTTTTGATATGCAATTCACAAAAGGACTTAGAGGGTGCGTTAATCCTTCAGGAGGAATAAGAAAAACTGCACCCCTAGAGTATTAAGGAAGCTGAAATTTTTTTAGGAGAGGGGGGGGGGTGAATCCTTAAACTACGGCTCTGGAAATAATACAATAACGGTGGAATTTCAAGTTATCAAGACTAAAGAAGTGAAACAAACACAACATACCGCAACTGCTAACTTCATGTTTGGTAGATCTCCTTAGCACCAAGCCAGCTGGCAGTGGACTGATGATCAAACCATCTCGGGCACCGGCTTATATACCGATGGAGATTCTTCAAAATCTGGGGCTGGTTCCGGGTGGAACCCCGCGACGTCGCCGCTGATACAACCCCCCCAATTTCGCCTTTTTCTCCCATTCTCTTCCCGCTAATTTTTCGACTAATTTCATGCGCAAGTGGCCATCCGTATCACAGCACAAACTGTTCCATGACTTAAAACGCTTTTAAAATTTGGTGTCATAGACGCGGCACGCAAATGAAAATGAAAGTGCCCCGCGGGATATCTAATATTGCTCGTTTCGCTCTCGCTTTCCTTAACCCTTTGAGGCGCAACCCTTTCCCAATGCTGAAAAAAGGGCAGCCGTTGCCATCGCTCGACTTAACTACCAGCAAGATGGCGGACGACCGAAACGTTCATCGCGTGCCACAGATCTAGAGACCCTTTTTTTGACGCAGCTGGCTGCGCGCGGGCACAGCCAGCTCCGTCGAGCGATGGCAACGGCTGCCCTTTTCTTCAGCATTGGGCAATCTATCCAGCTGTTCTCGCATGCTTCTATTTTTTAGCAGATGTCAGCGCTGTTAAAAATAATCATGACCATTTTTTGACGGGAAATGGCGTGCTCAAAAGTAAAGGATTCTCGTGGAGCTATGTCACCGCAACTTTTTTTATAGAAATCAGATCTATTCTTCGTGACTGGCAACAGTCGAAACGTCAGAGTTGGGTGTTCCCAGAGCGGGAACACTGCGCGTTAAAGAGTTAATGAATGAACGGACGCGCAAATGATGAAGAACAATATGATGTAAGAGCTCTGACAATGGTTTTTTATTTTTCGTTAAAGCTGTTAGTGTATAATGTGTTTTTGTTTACCTATTCGGCATGATAGTTTTGCTTTCGTTATGCAGGGTGTTTCACCAGCTCTTGATCGAACGTTGAGTGAAAATTAGGGAAGTCGTGATTCTTGATTGTGTGCGCGCTTCCTGTCCACGTAAATATAGAATTGTTGAAAAATATCTTTGTTTACGTTGCGTAAGTTTGCATCGTCTACCAAATGATTCATAAACAGATATTTACGAAATTCGTGTACCATCAGATGTACACTGTACAGCTGCCACAGTAGCGGATTTAGGTCATGAGAGGCCGTGGCGCAACTCAATTTCAAGGGCCCCCTCCTCCTCAAAAAAAAAAAAAAAAAAGAGAGAGAGAGAGAGAAAAAATCACTAATTCTACACCTTTGCATTGCGCGTTCAATGCACACCTTTTTTTTACACTAATTAATGTTTTACTTAATCATTTTAAATTACAACTGTCTGTTGGCTGTATTTAAAATATTACAAATGTTCCGATTGAAGTAAAAGTATTAGAACTATCTGATAATCATTGGTTAGAAACAAATACTTTATTTAAATTTACTGTTTATTTGTATTTTTAATAATCTAGTAGTCTATGAATAATAAAATGGAATTTGTAAATTATTATAATAAATTTCACTGGTATTTGCTAATAATAACAGGGGACATTTTGAACAGCAGTTGAACATTTTTGAACATTAGTTTGAATTAATTTCATTCTAAAGATTCGAGTTTAGTTTTTGGAATTTTGGGGAATGGACTAATTGATAAAGTCCAAAGAAGAACAAAGAAATCTATTTTTTGATTCTGTATTCTCTAATTATAAATTATTTCTAAAATATAAATGTTAATTTATGTTTAAAATAAAATTATTTTTAAATGTTTTCACACCTTTTATATCTTATGCCTACAAACGAGTATTAAAAAAATAATATTTATATTTATAGATTAGTACATTAAAAAAAATTATTTTATCTCATGAAACTTAATAATTTTTGTACTACGTTTCACTTTTCCCGATTAACACTACTAAATAAGCATTAGCATACATCTAAGTACAAGTATAATCCAACAAATACATTTTCATTCTGGTCAATTTTCAGTGTTACTTGATTATTTTGGACCACTGGTATATGGCTTGTTTCAGTCATAAAAAGTTTATGTACTAACAGGGACTTTTGAGGGTCAGAACAGGGGAAACTTGATCAGAAACATGACTTTGATATCACAAAGTTTAAAAGACTATTTTACTTGGATAAAATGAAGAACCAGAATTTTAACATTGCTGCAAAAGCAGTTTAATAGTGAAAGTAAACATTAATAAGTGTTTTATTCAAAAACTAGAATTACATTTAGGACTATTAGTAATGTGTAATTAGATATGAATTAAATATATATATATATATATATACAGAATGAAAAAAAAATAATTAGAAGGGATTAAGAAAAAAATCACTATTTTAAGTAGTTAAAATACAAAAAATGGAGTTAGAAATAAATTCCACTTTATAGCTTCTACCCTACGTTTTCTATTGCTGTTAGCATTTTCATCTGGGACTATAAAATACATGCCGTAATTATAATATAGTTATCATAAATATATTTAGGTAAATGAAATAATTTTTTCATCATTTACGTGTTTTTCATTCTATTTAAATTATTGAATGATATGCTTTTAATCAGCTATGCATGTCACTCCATTCCAACTCAAAATTTGCTTATGAATTTTAACCCACTTCCTATCATCCGATCGAGCAGAAAATCTGCACGCATATGTAATTCCGGTGACACAGAGTAGAGCTCTTTTTAAGTTTCCTATACATTTTTTTTTAACTAACAAATGTTTTCTTTTCCTAAAAATTGTGTTATCTCACGCATATCAGTTCGTATCTGATTAATTAAAGGTCGGCAATTCTTTATCATTACATCCTCGGAAAGTTCTTTCGATTTTAAAAAAAGATAAAAATATGTTATCTCTAGCTTAAATTTTTAATTTTTAGTGATTTTCCGAAAGAAGATAAATTATTCCCTTAAATTTCTTTACATTTGGCATAAAAAAGTACATTATAGGTATATTTGAAAATTTCACTGAATACAGAGTATCCTTTCCTAAATCACTTACATGAAGAATGGTTGAAAAATATAAAATTTATTTAATTATTGGCTAATTTTTTAATCAGAAGCCATAGAATCGAGTAGTTCAGGCTTCTCTTTTTTAAAATATGAGAAATATTCTTGACACCCTTTGGTTGTAGGAGGGGGAGGGGATAATCTTTAAAGCAGCTGTGTTTGAATGTCCTGCTGTAATACCAGCGACTGCGCCACAATCTGTCATTCGGGTACAAAATAGGCATAGGGACTTTCTGCGCTTTCATTTTTTGAGGTGAAATATAGGGAGCAAATTGAAACAACACTATACAAAAATCTAGCAACTTTCCTTGGAAATAACGGATAGTGGAGGTGCCCTAGAATTCCAAGGAACGTTACATGAAAATAAGGAACTTTACTGAAACTGAATAACTCAGGAAGGCTCCACTGAATTGTATATTGTTCAGTAAAGTTCTTGGTACTTTCAAGTGACTTTCCTTGGAATTTAGGGCACCTCAACTGCCCATTATTTTCAAGGAACATTCCTGGACTTTTTTGCAGTTCTGGTCATTTTTAAGTGGAATGCGTGTTTTATAAACGAATCGTGAGGGCAATTTTCGGTTAAGGAACGGGTTAAACGAAAAATGTGAAGTTTTCAGATGGAAACAGGGGCGTAGCCAGAAATTTTTCATAGGGGGGGAGGGGGGTTACGACTATTGCAACTCATATATATATGTATACATATGTGTGATAATGTAGTGAAGTATATACATTTTGTATGGCAAAAAATTCTCATGGGGGGTTATGACCCCCCTACACCCCCCTTGGCTACGCCCCTGGATGGAAATGTTTACTTTCTCTATGGTATTTGTGAGTCTCTTTTCCCATTGTTTCCAAGGAATGTTTCTGGATTTTTTACACTGAAATAAGGAATTAAAGCACTGTAGCGCGCCTCCTATATCATCTTTCTTCCATGCGACGCTGCCCCTACCGGCGTTGAAGAAAACCATAGAGAACGTTCGTTCATCTCTCTCTTCTCTCGCGTATTCGCGCGTAGTAGCTACAGTATGTTCTCGTATAGTGTTTATTCATTCTAAATGTAACTTGTGTGTTTGTAACCGTTGTTCTCGTTATTAAAAATGTGTTGTTTTCTCAAGTGGTCGGTTTCATGGAATGTTCTACGTCTTTCCTCACGCCCCTGCTCTCTGCCCCAATCCTAGCCCCGGCACAGCACTAATTACTTATAAACTGAAAGTATTAGTTATTAAAATATTATATTGTATTGTGTGTATTAAAACAAATCTGCGCCAGGGGTATCTGTCTAGGATGAGGGTGTCTTGGTCGGAGGATTCTCTAAGGAGTTCTAACGCGTATTCATGTTACATCTGGAGACAACCGACCAAAAACTCCAGACCGTTAGATCGACGGCCGCGCGACGGGACCCTAACCCAGCACCTACGCGCTTCGGCTGTCTACCATTCTGAGTGCCTTATCCTGTCGGCCATGGTAGGGCTACTAAAAGTATTAATTTAGATCATGATCCAATGCTGTGAAGAGGGAAAGAGACAAAGGGCACTAAAAAATATATATATATTGTTCAAGAGCACTTTCTGAACTAGTGGTAATCCAGGAACTATGAAAAAACTTAAATTAAATAAAAACTTTGTGAAAAAAACACACATAAAAGGTTACCTCAAGGCGTAACGATCGTTTCGACAGAAAATTCGTTCGGTCTTCTTCAGACAAACCCTTCCGTCAAACACAGCAGAGGGAACACGCCTTGAAGTAACCTTTTATGTGTGTTTTTTTCACAAAGTTTTTATTTATTTTATCTTATAACACCAGTTTTTTTGAGTATTTATTTTCTTATGAACAAAGTTCTCGCCTTTAAACCGAAATTTAAATATATATATTTTTTTTCTTTTTGAGAACCGAATTTTGAGGCCCCTTAGATTTGTGAGGCCCGAGCCTCATGCGCCTATTCGGAAATCCTAAACTGAGCTGCCAACTGATGCACTTCTATTTTGGAGGAATGTCCACCACAACATACCAAACGATGTCTTAGTAACATAGCATAACATAACATAGAATATATTTTGGAGCACATGAGGCGAAGCCTCTTATCTCAGGTAGACAGTAAGTGGAAAACAGAATTGTCACCTCACAGAAATTATTACTGTAAGATTACAGGTAAGTACAGTTATAAAAGGGGAAAACATTAAAAGGGAAGGGGGGGAAATTGAGGAGGGGGAGGAAGCAGCCTAGTTTCCTAACAGCGACACGGAGAAAAGATTATCGATAATGGAATGCATCGGAAAGATAGTTATAGCACGGGATCTTTTATGACACATTCTACTGTCGTAGTCGGGTAGATTAACCCTTTAACGCGCAATATTCCCGCTCTGGAAACCCCAAACTCTGACGTTTTGACTGTTGCCAGTCACGAAGAATAGATTGGATTTCTATAAAAATAGTTGCGGGTGACATAGCTCCACGAAAATCCTTTACTTTTTAGCACGTCATTTCCCGTAAAAAAATGGTCACTATTATTTTTAACAGCACTGACATCTGCTGAAAAATGGAAGAATGGGAGAACTGCTGGATAGATTGTCCAATGCTGAAAAAGGACACAGCCAGCTGCGTCAAAAAAGTGTCTCTAGATCTGTGGCACGCGATGAACGTTTTGATCGTCAGCCATCTTGCTGGTAGTTAAGTCGAGCGATGGCAACGACTGCCCTTTTTTCAGCATTGGGCCATCTATCCAGCTGCTCTCGCATTCTTCCATTTTTCAGTAGATGTCAGTACTTTTAAAAATAGGAACTCTTCCTATTTTACTCAATAAAATTGGTTAAAAACAAATTTTAAAGATTTCAAACATTTCCCTACCATTGTTTAGTTGCTAAGTAAGAACTGGCGCGAAACATTTATTTACTCTCTGTCGCACGTCATGTCACGTCCAAGTCGCACTTCGAAACTTCCTGACCGTTTTGTCCAAGACCTCGGTGACATTCCTGATCTTTCCCATTTATTTTTGAAACATTACGGTCAATAAAGTGACCGTCGAATTCGACGAGTTCCAGCTAGTTAGTATTAATCTGCAGAAGACTGTAACACCAACAACATTTAACAGAATTCTTTAAAGAAACTACTCGAAAAGCTTTATGCCTCCCGCTGTCGTCCACCTCTCTTCAAGGAAACGAATCGGACATGGCAAAGCAACATTCACTACTGCCAAATGCATTCGAAGTTCTTGCACGTTTGCCTCATTTCCTCGCCACCTGACACATTTGAACCGCTTCGTTTGCCTTGCCACTTCACACATTTGAACTGCCTGTTTAGCTCACTTCAAAACTGTTTGAGGTACCTCACGTAAGCCTCGTTATTTCCCTCCGTCCTACCTAACAATAAAGTGCGCTACTTCTGAAATTTGAACTGCACTTCCTTATTAAAAGTAACTTCACAACGAAGCCGTTGCGAGGTACTTTATGTTAAATGTAAATTTATTTTCATGGATCGACAATACTTGCTGTATGTATATTTAATATAAGATGTGACAGGAAAATATTTCTGGTGTTACATATTAATAACTCCTTGCTTTTACTGATTGTGTGCGTATGTATCAAGCGGTTTCAAATTTTTCCTGCTTTCGAGAGTTTTAGTTTTTAGCTGACAATGTTTAAAAGTTCAATAACACAATAAAATTTTATATACATAAAGAGATCAATATATAGGATAGATATTAAAAAATCAAATTATTTCCTATTAGTCCTCTAATAAGAAATAAAGAAGACAATTTAATCAATAAATCCCGTAAAACGCTTGTAAATCTTCTTCAGCTACTGATCGATATAAAAAAATTTTGAAATTATTGTGTGTGTTTTTTTTTTTTAATTTGCAGTGTTAGTAACGGTATAGGAGCCATAATGGCGTGATTTGAAGAGATCCCACAAGCAGAAGTTTAACGTGGAACTCCGTAAAGCCGAAAAACCTTCAAACCAATTGTTGTTAGAGACATCAAGATAGTATTTGTCTATGGATATTTAGTTTTCGAAATAGCGGTGCACGGTGCTGTATTTAGAGTCTGTAGTTTTCCTTTTAGCACTGTCCGGAAAATGCTCCGACGTGTGATGCATTTACTGTACGAGGTAAAACAAACCTAGGGCTCTATTCTGCGACGTTCGTTCAACCGTTTGAATCGCAACCCTTCCCCAAAGCCGAAAAAGCGCAACCGTTGCCATAGCTCGACTTAACTACCGGCAACAGGGACCGGGCGATTGATCAAATCGTCCCTCATGTACCGCGCCGCACAGCCAGCTGTGACGAAAAAGGTTTTGAGCTCCGTGGCACGCGATGGGCGATTCGATCGACCGCCCTGTTGCTTGTAGTTAAGTCGAGAGATGGCAACGGCTTCACTTTTTCTTCATTGGACAGTCTATTTAGTTTTTATTCTGTATCTTCTGTTCTGTGTACTGATAAAAGTGATGATGACATCCATTTGGCAAATAATCGATCATTTTTACGGAAAAATGATGTGCTCAGTAGAAAAGGATTCTCGTGTAGCTCTGTCTTCCTTTAAGTAGTGTTATTCAAATCGAATTGATTCTTCGGGAATCAAACAGTCAAAATGCCAGAACTTTGTGTACTTACGTAATACCTCCTAGACATACAATGCCTGAGAACAGAAACATTTACGTCATTACAAAGTCCGCTGAACTGATGCCACCACACATATAGTTTCACAAACTATTCAAAGTTTGTGGTGAATTTACTCCCGCATGAAACATTAATGATTTACGATAGAAAATTTAATTTTACGACAAATAGGAAATTTTAACCATTACTAATTATATAATATGATATAGAATTAGATCATAATAAATCATATTTTATCAGAAAGATATTTTAATTTTTATATTTAAATTAAGATATTTTCTAAAATTTGTATCATTTATCAGAAATTTTAAATAGTTTTACTTGTGAAAGTAAAACTGTTATGACGTCATCTTAGAAGACCTGGTGGCGACATAAAAGCTTCTGTTCTCAGGCCTTGCGTGAAGTGTTGTCTCCAACGAGGACACCGCGCCTTAAAGGGTTAAGCAAACGTTCGTATGTTCCGGTAGCTAAGTCGACAGTGGTTAGCTAAGTTGGTGTCATTCGCAACCTGCTAACATATGTTTCTACTCTGCAAGGTAGGAATAGAGTTATAGGTGCTGATTCTCTTTACCGATTGTTTACATTCTAGCATACGTTTCGCCATAAATCACAAATCCGAACATCCGATTAAACGAATGCGTCAGAAGAGAGCCCTTAAGTATACTAAAAACCAAGTTGACTTATTCCGCCGTGTTTGTTTCCCAGCAAAACTAAACTGGCGGACAACACAGGCGGTAAGTAGTTCTGCTGTTTCTAAACCATTTTTGTCTTCTTTCTTTCGGCAATGAAAACATTATTTAAATGACTGGAACAATTTGGTCATAGAGGTATGAATACAAGGAGACGACACTAGTTATCTGATAGTGAAGCTGAAACTGTGACCGATCCGCCATATTGCCTAGACCACATTCCAATATGACAGTGTTACTCTACGGTGACAGTTCCAATTTTAAAGTTTTTGACAGTTCCATTTTTTCCAATGCCGCCAAATTTGGCGCCAAGAATAATCACGTATTTGGCATAACTGTAAAACGTTGAATTGTAGAATGCTGAAATTTTGTATTTAGAACTATTGTATCATATAATTGTGCATCTTTACTTTTTAATCCATAAAATCGTGCATCTTTCACTATTATTTAAAAAGGAACCTACTAAATATTCCGCCATACTTAGATCAACCCAGTTACTTCATTTCGTCCAGTGCTGAAGATAGCTAATGCAGTCTCCATGTATTCATATCTCAATGAATTTGGTGCTGCCCAAACAACCATTTTTGCAGATTCGATTTATTACTGCGATAGCACAGAAGAATAAATACATCGGCGCGCATATTGTTACTTAATGAAAAACACAATTATTGGAAGATATGAGTCGGTTTGTATTGAAGTAGCTCTAGCCAAACCCAAAAAACACTTGTGAAGGGCAAATCAAATGGCTAACGTTAGCAACTTCTTTTTTCGACATATATTCATCTATCATCGTTGTGAAACACCGTAACGAACATTTTCTAAAGTCAGCTGTGAGAAGATGCTCATAGTTGGCTCATTTTCCACATATTCCTTTCCCACACCGCTGGAGTGTTTTTGTTTTTTTAAGCTCTACAGAGCTATTAAAATCAAGCACGTTTTTTTTTTTTTTTTTAGCGTCTACACAACTTGTCTACACGAATTGTCATACCAAGGCGCTTTTCAAATGTGTTTGTTAGAAAACGAGGAGGGGGATAAACTAAGTCGCCAAGGTTTGTAATTTTTTTATATTTGATCGCCAAGTTTGGTGCCAAAAAATAAGTCTTCAAAACCGAATTGAACATCGCGATATCTTCCTAAATTTGGCTGCAAACGGGCTTACGCTACAGTTTATTACAAACGAAACGTGTAGTTAGAATATGCCTGGCGAAGATTGTAAAATAGTTTTAGTAGGCGATTTTAATATAGATTTCAATTGTGAAGAAGTGTTTTATGGAACAAGGAAGACAAATACGGCACATTCATAAGTTACGATACATTTTCCAAATGGTATTTATAAAGGCGAAGTATAGTTAGAATGTACCTGACGAAGATTGTCAAAAGGTTGTGTTAGGCTATTTTAATATACATTTCAATTCTGAAGATGTGTTTTAGAAAGACAAACCTGGCACACATGGATTATGATACCCATTCCAAACAGTATTTAAAATGGCGAAGTATAGTTGGAATATTTGGAATATGCTTGGCGACATGGGCGCCGGCAGCATAGGGCAAGAGGGGGTACTTGATCCTCCCTGGATTTTTGTATGCAGTGTTTTTCCTTGCTTTTTTGTTCTTTCCAACATTGTAACCATACGTTGAAGTAGTCTTTGCCCCCTCCCCCCCCTGGAATATATTTTGTCGGCACCCATGCTTGGCGAAAATCTTAAAATAGTTTTAGTAGGCGATTCTAAGACAGATTTCGATTCCAAAGATGTGTTTTATGAAAAAAGGTAGAAAAATACGACACAATGAATAATGATACACTTTCTAACCTTATGGAATAAGGTAGAAAAATAGGGACGACGAATGGGGGAAAAATAGGGACGACGATTATGATATGCTTTTAATAAACAGCACTTTAGTGCTTATTTAAAATTTGAAATTGTTTCAGTTTTTTTTTTTTTTTTAAGAAAGTGTGGAAACTTTTGAATGCAGGGGAAAAGTGCGTTGTGCTGAAATTTCTCCGTGCATTTTGAATAGTTTCAAATTTAAAATAACCGTCCAAATGCACACACTTACTCTCAAAAATACGGTACTCGAAAGTCTCATGGCTGCAAATTTTCTGATATCCACTTGCAGAAGCTCGCATCCAGGTCCCCTATTCTGCCACGTTCGTTTAAGCAAATGTTCGGATGTGTGACATCAAATTAACGTTACTCGCAACCTGTTAACGTATGTTGGTATTCTGCAAGGTACGGAAGAACTTTTAATTCAAAAATGTATAATTTCAGTGATCGCTCACTTAAGCAGATTCTCCCTACCGAATGTTCACATTCTAGCAAAAAATTTGACTTACGTCACAAATCCGAACGTTCGCTTAAAAGAAAGTGTCAGAATAGACCCCAGGTCGTTCTACGTATGCTTGCAGAGTGATGACGTCACGGAAATCCATTGGGCAGCCATAAAACTCCATTCTGTGGACTATAGCATGAGGTGAACTACTTTCCCTATGAGGTGAACTACAACAACAGAGTTTTGAGGGTGTTCAATATCTTCAGTTACGTCACATTTCATAAGTATGCAGGTACACCAACTCAAGAAAGGTGGATTCATATCTGCCGCGCAGCACCGCAACCGTGTCGTACTGTTCCGCGTTTTGGACCGTTGGCTGTCCGCGCGGCGAGCTTGCGGTGCTGCAAGTAAATACACCAATGCTCTTCAGTAATTGGCTGTAGCTGTAAAAGCTCTTCTGTAATTGGCTGTAGCTTTGCGGTCGCTGCGGATTATTTGTTCTCCCCAGATAATGCGCAAACCCTCGGCGCTCGCCGCACGGGCGCAGTGTTGCTCCGCCACGTGACGTCATTGCGGCGTCTTAGCGGTGCGGTACGGCCAGTATGAATCCGACTGAAAGTATTAGAATAAAAGTGAAAATTTCTATTTCAGCTTTTGTAATAAATAATCAGTTTTTGAGAATGGCACAGCTCGATAGAAATATGAAAAATTATAATTATAGTGATCTCTCACTTATGCCCGTCTTAAGAGACCGATTTAAAAGCGCGTATAACTGAGAGCCGTGTATAGCTGAAAGGGTCTCAATTTTTAACTGTCCATCTAAATTATGAGAGATAAAACATCTAAAACAGATATGTTTATTAATATTTTTTCAGTTAAAAGAGTAATATTAAATTTTAAAATATGTAACTATAAAATTATTCTAACTTTTAATTCAAAAATATAGAATGAATGTGTAATTTCATTTTACACGTTAGAAACTAATTGTACTATCATTTTTTTAATCAAAATGTCATCAATAATGTGGTTTATCTTTGTTTAGGCCGCGTTTGTAATACAATCTCTTCTAATTCATTTAAATATCATATTTGAAGCTAAGCCATAATATTAAGATAGCATCTCAATTTTTCTGGGGCTCCTGAAACAGTAGCAGCAGATGGAACAGAAAGATCAGCTGTATCATCATTATCATCTTATTTACCATGATATTCACCCATAGCCCATAAAAAAAAGTTTCAATGTTTTAGTTTACTTGATATTATTTTTTTATCAACAATCCCAGCATCTGCGTTTTTAAACACCGTGTCTTCGCAGACAACAGAGTAAAAGTACATCTGTGTGACAAGATTTGTGAACTGCACTCTTTATTTTGGCGCATAACTGAAAGAAACAATTCAAAGAGTCGCGTTTAAGTAAGAGACCTTTATCATTATTCCCCTATTCCTCGCGACAGGACCTCCCGAAATTCGCGTATAAAAGAGAGACGCATGTAACTGAAAGGCGCATAAGTGGGAGGTCACTATATATAAATGACCAAATTCTCATTTTACGATAAATAATTTGTAATACACGGAACCAAGATAGGAAGTTTGACTTTTACTCGAGAATTTTTTTAAAAGATTGTAAGAGGAGTATAAGCCCTAGGTGAAAGGGCGATTGGAATGTTAACCCTTTACTACCAAATTAAAAATTTTTAGTCTTGTTTTCGGTAGACAACGAATGACCAATACTGGCCGCATTCGTAAACGCCAAACGAGTTACACACGTGCAACGAGTTTCTATTTAAGGTGTTAGTAATGGAAACTGAGTGCATTCAGTTTATAAACTAGAGCGTTCGTATACAAAATTGAGTGCGGTTAGTTTCAAACTAAGTAAACTGAGCACGGAATAGGTCCATCCAGTTGTTGAGAAGATACATTTGCTGCACGTTAATTTGTTTTGAAACGGCGTCCATTGTTATGGAAAAGTATGTTGTTATGAAAAGTATTTTACCTTTGCTGAAGCTGCAAATATCAATTTTTCGAGGAGGAAATCCACGCATACGTTAGAAACTGCAACGAAGGTACATTATTTTTCAACGGTAATCATTTTCTTGTATCTTTCATTTTAGTATATTCAAAAAGGCATATTTTAGTGTTGAGATTGAGGTTGATTTAAACCGTTATTAGCAAAATTTGAACTTCTCTTGCTAAATACATTTGATAAAAATGAAGTTTAGGTTGAAATTTCTAAATTTTGATCTGTGCACTTCAATTATGGGCACTCTTTCTTTTAAAAATCCTGTTATTTTTTATTGAGTATGTACTAAAAATTCTCCTAAGCAAACATAACAACAGACACGAACTGTAAACAAAGACGTCTCTTAGGCGACGAAACTAAATAAACTGAAGTTGTTTGTAAAGCCAAAAGAAACTGATAGACACTAATAGCACCAAACACACGCATTCCAGTTTTCTTACCAAAACTCCTGCAACGAGTTTGTCCTTTAGGAATGCACCCACTGATTAATGTAATATAACATAAACTTGAAAATAAAATTAATAAACATAAGCTATACGTCTGATGACTATTTCATAAAGAACTAATGAGACTTTTTCAAAAGAATATAGCACAAAAAAAGTGAAGAAGTGATGTAACATTTCAAATGACGCACTTTTGGGGAACTTAATCCTTTAATCATAAAACCGGTTTCTGGAAATTCCCTGATGCTTATGCTTTTTTTTTTTTTTTTTTTTTTTTTCCTCGTTGATTTGAAAGTAAGCAAAACTTTCGATTATGGTTGATTAAGTATTTGATAGTGATTTTTTTTTAAATTGGTTAATGTATTAATGAAATGTTTTTTAAAACTGTAACCACCGTAAATACTCTGTAACTAATACAGTATTTGACTTCCTGTAACTATATTGTACTTGTTTGACGATTTTTATTATTATTTTCCTTCTTTGTGAATGTTGTGTGCTTCCCTGTGACTTACGAGTTTTCAAAACAAATTGTATTTAAACGATGGCGTTATACACAGTTGTTGTTCAAATTTTTAATCCCTTGTTTCACGGCTGTATTATATTAACGGGAATGGGTTAGTTGCACCGGGCGAAGGGAGAAAAGGGCGAGTTGCACGCCGATGAATTTTATCCACGGACCAGTTGTACCCGCGAAATGGAGGGAATGGGGACAATCCTAAGGGAACCCTGGGGTCTTGAAAAGTGCCAGCGGTACCATATTTGCGAGGGGCCCCCTACAATGATGGCCTGTCTCAGCGATGTTTTTTTTTAAATTTCGCAAAGGGCCAGCGGTAACATATTTTCGAAGGATGACCAAGATAAGGATTCCGGTTCAGCTCGCGCTTCGATTTGATTGATAGCAGTTGGCGCGGGTGCAACTAACCCTTGTCCCCATTTTCTTGGAATTTCGTTCAACTAAAATTCTGTTTAGCGTGGTGTAAAGAGTTTTGTGTAGTTATGTGTAAAAATTATTTTTTATGAACTCTGGGTTATCATCATTTGAGAGAAGGTATGGAATTAAAAACCAAGTTTATTTTTACGTTACATCCACTTAAAAAGTTTTCCAGTAAATTACTTCTAAGTAACGTCTGTAGATAAAGAGGTAAAATGAATCACCTAAATAAAAATGCATAAGCTATTTTACAGAAATTTTTTATCTAAAATACCCAAGTGAACAAATGAACAAATATTGAAGATGTTGTATGAAAGATATGTGTCCATCAGATTGAGGGGCGGGGGGATCTAGTATTTCA
The DNA here is from genome assembly GCA_038373885.1 of Cheiracanthium punctorium. Taxonomy (NCBI): domain Eukaryota; kingdom Metazoa; phylum Arthropoda; class Arachnida; order Araneae; family Cheiracanthiidae; genus Cheiracanthium; species Cheiracanthium punctorium. The sequence continues at coordinate 200,742 of JAWZYV010015005.1, read as the reverse complement.
TCTCCTTTTCCTTTCCTTTTCAGTTTCCCCGCCCCCTTCGCTGTCAGGAACTTTCGGATTTTCTTCATCTCCTCCTTCTCCGTCATCAGAGTCACCTCCTTCTCCTTCTTCGGTGGGAATTTCATCGCCGTCTTCTTCTTCCTCACCGCCGTCCTCTTCCTCATCATCGTCTTCACCTTCGTTCCATTTGCCGCCGCCGTCACCGCCTTCACAGTTCCTCTCTTCCTGGGAACGCCCCTTCCCTTTCTTGTCCTTCCCCTTGCCGTTTGCCTCAGCCCTCCAAAACAGCTGGAGAGCCAAAAAAAGCGCAAGAAGCAAAACCTGTAAGAAAAAAAAAAAAAAAAGATGAATCATAAATAAGAATGGGATCCCGACGACAACACCTTCCATTTATGGAAGGCCTAGCAACTGAAGCTTTGATGTTATTACTAGATCTTCTTATATGACGTCATCAGAGATTTACTTTCAAAAGGAAAAACAATTTAAAATTCCTGGTGGATACTGCAAATATTAAAAATATCTTATATGAAACGTAAAAATTAAAATACTTTTCTGATACAAAATAATTCATTCTGATCTACTTCTATATCATATTATACAATTAGTGATGGTCAAAAATAGTCATTTGTCGTAAAATTAATTGTTCTATCTTAAATCATTAAAAAGTTTTATCAGTGAGAAAATTCACCACAAATTTAAAGTAGATATACTCAGAAAATAAAACTGTGATGACATCCCAACTTCAGTTGTACGGCTCTCCTTACCTAAAGAGAATTAGTATTGGGGATAGGATAGTGAGTGCTTTAGTAATCCTGACTTATGACAAGATCTCGTATAATTCTTGCGCATCCAACTCTCCTTAGATTTCTATTCAGCATTTATGGCCTACTCCATCATTTTCAGTTTCATCGTTATATTTTATGAAAAAGTGGTACATAGCTGCTTTGGATATGGATACAATTCTTGATTTGTGAAAGGGTTTGAAATAATATTTCAGAGGAGAGAGATTTTTTTTTATTATTTTCGTATTTTTAAAATATGCTTTTCATAAACGCAGAATGCATCCGCATCCACTAAGTGATGGCCATTTTTTTATTACGTCAAGAGTGTTTGTAATGTGTATGTTGGCAGTAAATTTCGCCTGTGGTTTACACTTATCACTCTCTAAATATGGGGATAAACCACAAGTCTAGCCTGTCTGCTCATTTTCGTGCACAATTTTGTACAACACAAGGCTCATCCTTGCCTACACGGACAAAATTTAGAGCAATTTTGGTTGCAGAAACCAGTTGCTGCAATTCATTCCCGCGAGTCAGGGAGCCCAGATCAGCACGTAGGGTTGCCATAGTAAACAAACCCTGCTGTGTTCACAAACGTCAGAGATTCACCGAATTGGCGGTTGCTAGAGCATGTAATTATAAATAGCATATCGTTGGCTGCTTATACCTCGTGTATCTTCGGATCGAATTGGTATTTATTTTTCTTTTCATCAATCAAATCCATTCTACGTCGATATTCCATTTCACGGACATTTTGTTTTCGCACACGCTCATCCCTTTCACTACGAACGGTATGGCTGACGCTGACTCTTCCGCCATCTTGTGTTGTGACGTAGAAATAGAAAGCACTACGATTGGCTGGATTTCCAGCAACCTGCAATTTTTTCGCCTCTGAACGAAAAAGTTAGAGTTGACTGTTCCCTATGTAACCGAGGGAAATTTCCAGGAAAGAGGTTTCTGCAACTGGTTGGCAAGGGCGGCTCCAGTGAGGGGCGCATAGGGGCCATGGCCCCCTCCGAAATTTTGTTTTACAACTTTAGATTCGCATACTTCAAGATTTCACACGTTCAATTTGCATTTTCAACAATTTATAGACCTAAGTAAAAAGTTCGATGGCCCCCTCCGAGAATTAAGTCTGGAGCCGCCCTTGCTGGTTGCAGCAACCAAATCGCACGAAAATTCTTTCTTGTAATAAGACCTTTAGTCCTCCACTATTATACATAGCCAGAAAGTTTTTATTTGGGGGGGGGGGAGTTTAGGACTACTGCAACTCACATAAACGTGTGTGTGATAAGGGAGTGAAGTATATACAATTTGTATGGCAAAAAACCTCCTCATGGGGGTGGGGGGAGGTTGTGATCCCGATATCCCGCCCTTGGGTACGCCACAGGTGGCTGGGTTACAGTTTCGGTTTTACTATGAGATAGCTAATGTCGTCTTCTTGCATTTATATCTCTATGAATACAATACATATGATTTGCACAGATACGATCAGAGCCCTTGCTAAACGGGGGGGTGGGGGTAAGAGAAGTGTCTCCCTCCTAACACTCGCAAAATTCTATTAAACTTGGCAAAATTAAGTACCTAGTTTTCAAACTTGCAAAAAACTTTTAACGAAGACTATACTTTCTATGGTACACTTGGCAAAATAAGCAAACCCAGTTTTCATAAGTAAAAACTTGGTAACATAATTGATAAACAATAAATAAGCTGGTAAAAAACCGATTTTTGACTTGGCAGTTTATCGACATCGCCCCTCCCGTAAAAGAAGCCTTAGCAATGGCTCTGGATGCGTCGCCATGTTTAAAAATATCGATGCTTTATCTGTTGATATATTGAAGTGGGGTCATCGTGTGGATATTCTATCAGGCCTGACACTAGATATAAATTGATAGAACGTGGTTCGGATTTTCCCAATTCATCACTGAAGTGGTTAGAAACGTCAATCGCAGAACATCACCTCCTTTCTACTAATTAAGGAAAACCAGGCGGTTGTCTACGATCGACGTTTGTACCTGCTTCAACGATCACATTGTAGACTGTATGCTTTATGCATAGCTACCAACATGTACGGAATATATTTAATCACCGTTTGTAAACAGTGGTTTTTTTTTTTTTTAAAGAAAATACCGAACATTTTGAAATACGTTATAGAATTTATTACTATTCAAAAAAATTTTTTAAAAAATTAAAAATACTGTTTACAGAAAGTGGTTAATGCCCCACCAGCGGCTGAGCTCATATAGTTCTCTGAGCTGGAAGAAGAAAGGTGCCAGGTTCTAAACCGGGTCGCAACCGCTGGAGCCGTTTGGAGTTTTCCGTGGTTTTCTCCGAAACCTAAGGTAAATACGGATTAGGATCCCTTAGAAAATACCCATGAAGGGCACCCCCCTTTGTGTTGTCCATTTGACGTGGATTTATAGGTGGGTTCTTCTTACCAAGCACACAAATAAATGTTACACAAACAAACATACAAAATGATTAATTATGCACAATATTTAAAAATAAATGTCAAAGCGACTTCAAATGGAAAAAAATCTACTGCTTACTTTTGTTAATCTAAAGTCATTGTGACTCATTCGGAAAAAGCAGGGAACAATTTGAAGATTGGGGCCTAGGGCGGAAAATTCATTTGGGGCTTCTATTACGAAAACTGTCTTATAGCCTACAAAACAACTTTCATAACACAACATACAAAGAAGGGTGTTATAACGGCATAGAGATGATTATTTAATCAAGATGCGAAAATTCGATAACGATAATATTATGCAGTATATGTAAATTATATTATTTAATTTTGAATCGTTAATATAATTCCATATTTTTCAAGTAACAAGTTCCACAATATTTTTGTAATTTTTCTAATGTTTTTTAAACGGGAGGGACTCGACCATCAATCATTCACCACTACTAAGGCCCGAAGTACTGGTCTCTTTATTATGGAGGCACCTAATAGGTCGACCAGCATTGCCTCTTATGAAGGCACGCAGGAAATGACACCCGTGAATAAGCCAGGAATCGAACCCGGACCCGCAGTGTGGTAGAATGGTTCTCTAGCCACTATACAACCCAGGAGGCATTTCTCCTAATGCTTATACTAGAACATTTATTTTCAGTGCGATGGAACTTCACTTGTCTCCACGTAGGAAGCTATTAAAACTCAAAGCTATTTCGTTTCATATGTTCCAAATAAAAATCAGCTGGATGGTTACCACACGATCAGCATACATCATTACATAGGCCACGCCTAAATGATAAATTTATGCTGAATAATTACCTGAGACTACACCATTTAGCTTAAACAAAAAAATTGTGGCTATAATGCAAACTCTATGAAATAGTTATGGAGTAATTACTATTACAGTTATATTTTTCTTAAAATTAGTTTCTCCGTCCCTTATTTTAACCCTTTATAAGGCGAGTGTATGTTCAGGGAGTCGAAATTACTTGGAATTTTTCTGGCCCATTTTTTAGGATTAATTCAAATATTTTCCCTCTACTGCAATATCCCACGTCAAAATTGGAGAAACAAGTATTAAACAAACATAGAAGTTTTGTAGGCGAATACATTAATTATACTCAAAATCAAAGTCGGAAAAATACCTGCTGCCTGAACACGGAATTAAACGCGAAAATATATAATTAAAAGTGATGATTCTTACGCTCAATTTTCGAGCCATTATTCGAGCTTTCTTTAAAATTGTGAATGAAAAAAAAGTTCATAATGCCAAATATAATTTAGAATCTAGATGTGTGGAAAAAATATACATCCAATATAACTGAACAAAAATCAGAAAATTCACTAATGACAATTGATTTCTGTATTTAATAGACCGTAGGTAGTAAGTATTTTACCACGGCCTTATAAAGGGTTAAATTAAAATCCAAGTTTGCCAATTATTAAAGTTAAAGGATAATTTGGGGGTCACTTATTATTGCCCGCCCCCCTTCCCTTCCCGAATGCCCTGCCGGAAATCAGTCCCCGTGACAAAGGACGCCAAAGTGACCAGATTTTTTTTTCTTTCGAAAAATCACTGTTAACCTTTCTAAAAGTCACTGTTTGTCAATGTTATTGTTGGCTAATTCACTTTTCACTAATCCATTCAAAAATTAGTTATCGACAAAATCCTCTAATTTCTGTTTTTTATTAATATAATATGGCAAAACTTTGAATCGATACAGACAAAACTTGCATCCGTTTTACGGTCTCTTCACAAAATTACAACAGATTAAAACGGCCCCTTCACGAAAGTACAATCGATTAAAACAGCTCTTTATTGGGATTTTATCGTATATTTAATTTGTTTTGTAAGTTATTTTAAGAAAAAAAAGTAATTTTAACAAAAATTGTAGTGGAAAATCCCAAAAATGAACGTTGAAATTCCCCAAAACAGATATTGAAATTCACAAAAAATAAACAGTTTTCACAAAAATGGGATCCTGGAAAAAATTCCTGTATCGACCCAAATATTTAGTTATAGTTCAAGCATTTCAACACTTTTCCCAGAAAAAAAAAAAAAAAAATCCTGAACCGTTTTCTACCATTGAAGTATGAATACCAGTACGAACTTGCATGATCGCGATTTTAAAAATACGCATATAATTTATAAATGCTTTTATTCTGTGAAACAAAACATCATTCATATTTTTAATAACTACAAACTGATATTATTCAGATTCTGGCGAATTATCACATATCATCATCTTCTTATACAAAATGGAAGTATCATTCGCTTTACATAGCAAATGGCTGGAATGGGCGTGATTTTGGAACATTAAGCTCCACCCAGAGATTTCAAGCCCTCTTTTTTACTAAAATTGTCGTCGTTATGCCTTCCAGCTTCTTTCCGATTTTCAATCATAATAAAATTCAGCTGACAGAAAATTCTCTGACAATCCAAATTGAATGCTGAAATCGCAAGCAAACTTATGAAAAAATAAACCAGCAAATTGTACTTGGGTTTCCCCGTGCTGTCTTTTATGAGTCCTACTCTTTTCCAATATTTTTCAATAGTTTCAATTGCCCCCTTCTCAATAGTCTCCACCTCATTTTCATTATCAAAAATATAACTCTCTATAAAAATCCTAAATTTGGCGGGAGGGGGGGATCAGACACCTAGGATATATCTCTAGGCCAATGTATAAAATTTATGTTAACCTAAGCGGATAAATCAAAAATTGTTCATTAGATTTTTAATAAAGCACAGCTAAATTACGTAAATACTTATAAGAATTTCAGAAAAAGTTGAACCTCTGGAAAACCTTCTCGACCCGACGAGTACACCTGTAATTTTGTATAAAAAATTGTTTGGTGGTTTGTCATTGGTAGAACTGCTCGTTTAGACCAGTTCTAAGCATGAATAAAGATCCACCTGCAGCAGATAATAAAAATTTCTCTTGCCTATGATATAATTTGATGAGTCCATGAGTTCAGGACGAGTCGATGATCGGCCGAGCAGAATACGAGCAGCCATTACTGTTAGCATAACTTCAGCTCGACAATATCAGACCCTTCCTACATACTATGGAGTACGTAGGAGGTCTTGATCAGAGTAAAGAAATTGTGTCCACTGAGAATCAAGTTCCTATAGTAAACCCTCATCTTCCATTATGTTTGGAAATATTGAGGCAACATTAAACAATCGGTTTGGCTGTTCCACTTGGAGATTCAAGAAATTAAATTTTTTGAGAATCCAATTCTCAAATGGAAACCTTTTTTTTCATTTGGCATGACTTTGAACAAAAAATTTTGAGAGAATTATACGACTTTTTAAATTGTTCGAAGTTCCTAAACACAGTTTAGTGTAAAGAAAGCAATACGGCAAAAAGCAATAAAGAAAGTTTTAAGACCTTGTTCTTTAATATCTTGTGCGACATGTTCTAAAACTCGCAAGCCGTACGTTTCGCATTTCCAACTTTTATTCTGCTTGACTACACGTCAAGCTTTAATAATGATATATCAATTTCTTTCTGACAGATACATTACTGACAATGAACTTTTTATTATAAATTACCGTTAATAATTTCCGGTGACTATGAACGAATTAATTTTTATGGTGTTTCTTTTAATTTAAGACAAATAATTTAATGTTCTTTCTTTAGGGCCTAATACATAAAGATATCTTACTTTATATTAAATGGTATTTATTCCTTGTAAAGAATTTTTGTTTGACTACCATGCTTCATATAATATAAATCAAATTTGCATCTAATATTAAGTACAATAATGACATCTAGAATTTATTTTTAAATTCCAATTTAACTAAGTGGAATGCAACTTTTACGGTTAAAGAGCTGCATTTGAAAATTTTCAACGAAAATGTACTTTTAAATTTAAGAATTCACATTACGCTGCCCTTATGGTATTATACTTTGAAAATTTTACGATCATTCATCGGTGTTCATGAAAGTAGTTTCACTTCTTTTAGTTAAATATGAGAAAAATGAATAATAAAAAAAATAAAAACTTGTACTTTAAAATGCAGATTATATATTTTTTACATTGAATCACTTGGTAGGATAACTAATTGAATTTATTTACAACGCTCATTCACGAATCCACAGTTTGGAAAGAGAAAATTTATTTACCATTGCACCAGCGCATATACATCAGACATTGCTTCCCCAGAGCTACAGTTTAAAAAGACTTCGTTCACTGTTTCTAGGAGGCTTTTTTTTTTTTTTTACCTTCTTATGGTTCATCACTTTTTTCTCATTGATAATTTAACAGTAAAACTAACACTAATAAAAAAATCTACGATCATGTACGGAATATTACTAACCACTTTTTATAAACCTTAATATCTTTTAATATTTAAATTTATTCTGTTAATTGTGTGCTAGCTCTTACTGCAGTCAACTGCGAATACTTTTTTAAAATAACTACTTGTGTCAAAACAAACCCTCGAAAAAAGTAAAAAAGTCTGACACACTTTCAGATTTTTTAAATATGCGCTAAAGTGCTGTAGATTAAAAGCGTATCATAATCCATGTCTCGTCCCTATTTTCTCCCCTTTTCCATTTTAAGTTGGAGAGTATATCATTATTCGTGAGTGAGCCGTATTTTTCTCCTTTGTTCCATACAACACATCTTTGGAATTGAAATCTATCTTAAAATCGCCTACTAAAACTATTTTACAACTTCCGCCAAGCCTATTCCAAATGCACTTCACCGTTTTAAATACTATTTGGAATGTGCATCATAATCCATGAGTGTGCCGCGTTTGTCTTTCTTGATTTGATTCCTACTTTATCGTCCCAACTTTCGCCAAGATGGTGATAATGAAGCATATGCAGTTACCACGAGGAATTTTTGTATTTATGTAGCAACCTTAATTTAGAAACAAAATGGCGATTTGGAACAACATGTAAATACAGCACTCCATTACTTAGTTATTTATTTTGGATTGCCAATTAAAGTAGTTTTAATAATTAAGCTTCTTCAAATTCGTTAACTGATGCGTTTATCGCTAATTTGTTCACTTTAGTTTTGATCTTGTTCTTTTAGGAGCGTTGAAACTTGTGTATAACTCCTAGAGACCCATGAGTGCAAAGCTTGCTAAAGTGCGGGCATTTTTTTAGGTTGGCGAGCGTGGGAGCGTTAAAATAGGAATCAACTCTTTCTTGATCCATAAAACACATATTTGGAATCAAAATCTATATTAAAATCGTCAACTAAAACTATTTTACAAACTTCGTCAGGCATAGTCTAAGCATACTTTTCAAGCTTGGTTCGGATTTGAAGTTATTTTTTGGCAGCAAACTTCGCGATTAGTTATCAAAAATTGCAAACCTTGTTCGACTTTCAAGATTTTAATCTTCACTCCCGACCCCTTACCTCCGCGTTATCTGGTAAACTCATTTCAAAAGATCTTCACCGTGACAGTTTATGTCTACAAAACTTGTCTGCAAACCATGTCTACAAAACCTGCCTACAAATCATGTGTACAAAACCTGTCTACAAATCATGTCGACAAAGTCACGTAGACAAAAATCTGGGACTGAACGAAATAGCGCCATATTCCTAAAAAATATCAGAATTCAGGTAGTCCCTTTTCTTGAAACTATCACGGTATATATTAAAGCAATGTAGTTGTAAGACGACCGTTGAAAGATGATGAATAGACCACTTTGAATTTCATGAAATATTTCTTACCGTGGTATACTGTGCTTTAATTCATATTAGCCTAACAAATCTACTAATACTACCTTACTTAATACTATCTATTACTTAAATTAATATTATCTATCTTCGTTACTCCCTCTTTAATGCACAATTTAAAGAAACAGCTTAGATATTTGAAACCAATGGGGCCTTTTCTACTTTTTGATGATTCTTTGCAATTTATGCATTATAGTCGAAGAGCCAGCGGCCGCCAGACCTTCGTCATAGTATAAAAGCTGAAACTTTCTCTGCGCATACTCGCCCAACAGAGGTAGGAACAATCGGCCACTATAAAGTTTGGATGATCGTGGCTTTGGCAGGTAACAGGTGGCAAAGGTGTATAAAATTGCAGAAAATTTTCGCCATTTCATAAAGCTTAATTTTTTATTATGTTCTTCTTCGCAGTACTAGAAATCACTTGATCCCTTGCCAGACACTTTTCCATCGCGGCAAACTCCCGCCAGACAACTTCAAAGTCATGGAAAACGTAATTCTATTTTCGTTATTTCATAAAGCGTGATTTTTTTTATATGTTCTTCGACGCAGTACTAGAAGTCACTTTATCCCTTCCCAGTTATTTTTGCATCGTGGCAAACCCCCACCAGACAACCTCAAGGTCATGGTGTCCGATTTATCGGATAATTTCTTTATATAGAATTATTTATGAGTTTAAAAAAATAATTTCCATCTTAATACCTTAATCAGAAATCTGATAAGGACACCACATGATTTTCTTATACGTCTGTTATATTATAAATATTTTCGGTGCATTTCATCAAAACTTATTTTGTTTGAAAGGCATAAAATACTGCAGTAATAATAAAGCTTAGCGATTTCTAGCCAAATATTTCCGATATCTCCAAAATGGATTCAATTTGAAAGATTTGTTTTTTGACATTTCATTGGTTGATACTTCACCAAAAGCCGAAGACTTGAGATAGTTAGCGAGATTCTGATCACAGCCAAAATGGTGATTCATCACGATGAATCACTATTTCGGCTATGACTAGAGACGTCAGTATCATTATAATGAATTTAAAGTGTCCATAGACCTTAATGTATTTAATGTCTTAGGTATCCCTATAAAGAAATTACTCGGTTGATTGCAACCAAAAAAGAGATGCGCAGTTAGCTGTTACAATAGTTCTAAATACAAAATTTCAACATTCTATGGTAAACAGTTTTAGAGTTCTGCAAAATACGTAGTTATTTTTGGCGTTAAATTTGGCGATATTTCTGCAAAACACGTGAAGGTCGATGACAAATGGTAAGATTTTGATCAAACAATGAAATAACGGAAATAGAATTACGTTTTCCGTGACTTTGAGGCTGTCTGGCCTGGCGGGGGTTTCCCTCGACGGAAAAGTGTCTGGCAAGGGATAAAGTGACTTCTAGTAGTGCGCCGAAGAACATATAAAAAAAATCACGCTTTATGAAATGACGAAAATAGAATTACGTTTTCCATGACTTCGAGGTTGTCTGGCAAGGGATAAAGTGATTTCTAGTACTGCGAAGAAGAACATATAAAAAATATCACGCTTTATGAAATGACGAAAATAGAATTACGTTTTCCATGACTTTGAGATTGTCTGGCGGGGTTTGCCACGATGGAAATGCGTCTGGCAAGGGATAAAGTGATTTCTAGTACTGCGATGAAGAACATATAAAAAAATTAAGCTTTATGAAATGACGAAAACTTTATGCAATTTTATACACTTTTGCCACCTGTTACCTGCCAAAGCCACGATCATCCAAACTTTATAATGGCCGATTGTTCCTACCTCTATTGGGGAATATGCGTAGAGAAAGTTTCAGCTTTTATACTATGAAGAAGGTCTGGACGAAGGCACCACTCTGAAGCTTGTTGACTGGTATGTATGTCAAACTCGTAAGCCTATATCTCATCACCAATTACAATGCGTTTTATGAATGCAAAAATCGCAAAACACACTTGAAATGAACTAACAAGATCGAGCACTGTAAACAAATAAATGACAGATAACGCTCAAACTCCGCGTCAGTATACAGGACAGTTGTGTCAACTTGGCGACAAAAAGAATTTTGACAATCTCTTTAGGCGGGCTTTTTAAATGGCCAATTTCCGGTACTTTTTCACAGAATGTATAAGTAAATATATCACAATGAATTATTTCACACCAGAAAAATATTTTAATTATCTTTAAGATATTTGCCTAATATTTATAGCCCTCACCAGAAATTTCAAACAGTTCTGTGTTATCAAGTTAAAATCATAGTATTAGATTGCGCCGGACGGCACCTCCACAATTAATCATTTTAAATCCGTCAACTGTCTAGTTTTAGAGACTGACACAATTTGGTCGTCTGTCGACAGTCGCTGTCATCCTACCTGCGGACTTGCCACAGGTAGCAAAGCTGAATGAGGCTAAAAAAGGCTTACCAAAGATGTCTTCATAATTGTTTCCCTTTAATCAGACTGCGTACTGTGTATGGATAACAATTATAAACCGAATCTCCATTTATAGTACCCACACAAGGAAATGAATCGGAGTATGTTTACAGGACATGCGTGTTAACTAAAGGTGTTCCAGATTTTTCTTTGCAAGCATTCCCTCTAAAAATATGTGTCAACTTAACAAGCACAATTTTTGACAATATCAACTGATTAAATAATCCCGCTAAAACCAATGATCACATATTCGTACCAAAGCAAAAATACGTATGATCAAACATGCTGTAAATTGTACGTTATATCTAAGGCAAACACGGAAAATATCAACAGGTTCATCTCAGGTCAAACAGCATAGTAAACATAATGGTAACCCCAATCTTTTATTATTTTTCACAGAATTACTGCGTGTCTTTTATTTATGTTAAAACAAATATTAGTTTTACTGGATTTAAAAGAATCAGCCTTAAATGTAAACGGAACAACAAAGTATGAATGATCTGGTGCATGTAAAATACATCGGGGCTCCAATGCCCTCCAAATTGTTAAACGACACCTTTAGGGGTGCCGATTTCAGGGGGTTGGTCTCTCCTCTGGAATTGGTTTAAAATTAGGGGATCCCAGCTGAGTCAGATTTTTTCCCACTGGGGCTCATTAAAATGGAAGCCGCCCCTTCCGCCCATCACTTACCTATATGGGGGATCTGAAAAAAATGCGTGAAATTTGTAAACTCTGCAACACTAACGTCCTGTCACAGTTATACCGATTCTAAATAGCTCCTCGAGATTACAAAGTTTGATGTTTTCAGGAGACAGAATTATGGAGGATTTATAAGATATCGATATATTGGATACATGGATATTTAAATTGGCACCCCTTGAATATTTTCCACTACGGTGAGATGAAATGTTTTGCGGTGCTAAGTACGCCAATCTTACAAAACTATGCATAAATTAAATATGTATTGAGAGCTTCCTTAATAGCAACCATTATGTGAATAATGTTTATGCTTATCCGTAAATTGCAAAGAATCGCCATCAAGGTCCCATTTGTGCCAAATAATGTAAGTTGTTTCTTAAAATTGAGCATTAAAGAGGGAGAAGCGAAGATAGATAGTATTAATATGCGTAATAGGTAGTATTAGTAGATTTGTAAGGATAATATGAATGAATCAAAATATACCACTTTAATAAATATTTCATGAAATTAAAAGTGTTCTGTTTATCTTTTTTCAAGGGTTGTCTTACAGCCAACTGAAGTAATTCTAATTTGCGTTGATATATCCCGCAGTAATTTCAACAGAGTAGATTACTTGAATTTTTTAAAATTAAATTCTGTTTTGTTACATGCAGATATGGTTTTAGTAAAATATTCGCTTCTTCCTGTATGAAAAGCGGGTACTCAGCTACTTTAAAATAAACGGTTGTCCATTTCATGTAGTGTCTGAGGTATTTAATGCTACAACTTAAACCTAAAGAACAGTATGATGTAGAAATAACACATTTTGAAAGTCAGGAGTTCTCTGCAAACCGCTAAGCTTTTCACTTTTCTGATCGCGAATGACACTGACGTAGTTTTTTGAGTCATTATATTGCAATGATGCCAGGTTAGTACTCATGATGCAAACTTTACACCAAGAGTCAAATAATTTTACTTTTATTTTAGATTTCACATCTCTGGAATTGATTGGAATTACACAGGCTAGGAAAATTTTCGTTTACTACCGTGCGAAGAACTGGCACGCAGCTAGTATTAAATAAATTTAGGTATTATTCTCTAAAAAGGGGGTGTGAGGGCATTGTGACATCTGGATTGAATTTAGCTAAAAATTTTGCAAAACCATTTAGAAAATATTTATACTGGTTTTTTCTCCATTTTATTTTCATACCGACAAAAAATTTACAAGCATCAATGAAGTTAATATCTTTACTGTATTCTCTTTTATATAAATATGCCTTTCAAAGAAAATCATAAATCCGGGTATTGCATGCTTATTCAGCATGTTGGTATAGACACGTAGCCAGGGGTGAGCTACGAAGGTCTGAGCTCCTCTGAAGCCTTTAGATTTTTGGTAATACAATGTCAATATTCAAGTGTATTTATTTTTGTGAGAAAATATAAGTAAAGATTATAAACGCACCCGATGCTTTAATAAATGAGCGAACTGATAAAAGAACACGGGCTAGAATTTAAAATAAGGTGCGCGGATTCTAAAGATTGAATTTTGAATTTATATATAAAGGACCTGACTGATGCTAGCCGCCTTGTAAATGGCTAGAGTCTAAGTCTGTATGTGTATTGTGTAAATTAAATTGTCGGTTACCATTTTGAAGATAGTTACAGTGTTTGTATTATGTTAGAATAAAATTTGAAAATTAGCGTGGGAAAACTTTACTTTATAGTTTATCTAACTTTATAGTTTATCTAACTTTTGTCCCATCCAAAATTTGCTGCGAATTCACTAATTTGGTAATAGACTGATAAGCTAGCTAATTTTCTTAAGCTAAATAAACATTTTGAGGAATACAATTTAAAATTCATTGGAATATGACAACTACCAGAAATTTATTGTAGTTTTATGTTATATGAAAAACTTTTCCAATCCAACGCCTGTAAGGTACAATATATAATACGTAGATCAAGAAACCGAACCGAAAGGTTGGGAAGAATTTAAAAACGTGTGGCATGAAGATGCGGAGTGCTCAAGTTATTTTGCCTTAGTATTCCACGCTCCGTTAGTGGTTTGTATTGCTTGCGTACCGGTTCCTCGTTCGGAAAGAAATATATATTATTCTAATATGACTGAAAGTAATTTCATCGTTGTGGGAAAAATAAATGCAAAATAATTTGACTAATGACGTAAATTTTGCCCTGCAGATACAAACCTGAGATGATATATGGCGCAACAGTAGAATAATTATACGCGTTTTGTCAGCTTTACTTGCGATGAAAAGAACGTACAGAGCGTTTTTCAAAGAAATATATTTGCATTTAAAATGTTTTACCTCTTCCTAGTAAATTTTTATATTTGAATTTTTTGTTCTAGCACTATGCCTCAAAAATAAGGTCACTTAAAACGGGACACAACACGCGGTGTTTTATTTTGACTTGTGATTCGTAAGACAGGCCCATTTTCCCGAATAAAATACGTCGATCGATCCAGTAGTTTTTTAGCCTACAAAAGAGACACACATGCGAGTATAAATTTACATAGATAGTTATACCATTCATCCGATTGTGAGCAGTACACAAAGATTCAAAACTTCTACATTTCCAGCAGACATGGCTGTAAGGAAAAAGTAGTATCGCTCCTCGCGGCGAGAGAAAAGTGCAAACGTGCATGTTTAAAGTACGTTTTGGGCCTAAACCTTCTTTCTATTGGTCAGATTTAGGAATTCAGTTGCTTTAAACCTTTTTCAGACGAAACGGATCCTTCTGCCAAAGCCCGATCAAGAAAAATGTGGGCCTGGGCAGAAGAAAAAAATTGGGCCCCTTGCAATAACCTCCCGCTTAAAAAAAAAAAAAAAAAAAAAGCAGATTATGATTGGTTTATACTGAAAGTTTTAAATATTCTATCCCTTCCAAACACAAATTTTGTTTTAAGTAATCTGAAATAAACGAATATAGTTACATGATGTCAAAGAAACACAGATAGTTAAACGTTACATCGAAATACTATATTACAATTGTTAACATGTACGGAATACAACCACTTTTTGTAAACAGTCATTTTGTAAATATTTCTTAAAATAACAAGTAATTCAAAATGTTGCTATTTTTTAACATTAAAAATACTCTTTACAAACTGTGGTCAGTTATTTTCTTACATATTGGTATGCTATATCGACTATAGAGCATTTCGAAGAATTAAAACTAAGTTTAATTTATACACACAAATGTAAATTTGAATTATTTTTCATTGTTCATACTTTATAATTAAAAAATAATTTAACTTTTGAATTTTTTTAATCCTTTGTAACTTTATTGTAAGATTATAAAAGTATAACAAGTAAGATTTTTGGGCCCTAAAATCTGTGGGCCCTGGGCAGTTGCCCCATTTGCCCTGCTGGTAATATGGCACTGCCTTCTGCAGAAAACAATTCAAAAAAATCCCCACAAATTCCAAATTGGTCTAATAGTTATACAGTCTACAGACGAAACACATACTCGAACAATGCCTTTATATATACAGGGGATAAAATGCCAAGCATTGACAAAATTTGCATAAAACATGAAATAAAATATATATTTTTCAAAACTTAAAAAAATCACTTCCAGGTGTCAGGACCTGTCTTAATGAAACTCATATTAAATTTAAATGGTTTCAAAAAATCCTACATCGGAGGATGTGAAGACGATTACTCATTGTAAGGGGTGATTTTCAATACTATTGAGGGACTACTTACTTTATCGAAGTCATGAAATAAAGATAGAGCGTTGTGTTGTACATCAATAAACCAGGGATATATCACTTTGGGAAAACTATTATAAGAGAGACAATTGACGGAGAACAAAAACCTTATTTAACTTAGAATCGATGTATAAACGCGGGATGGTGGTGGCTGGAAGACCGTTAGCTATGATAGTCACAAAGGGTCTCACAAATCCTTTGTAAATTCAATCGGACCATGAACAAGAGGTAGTTACACTTGGCATATTAAAGGAGCGTCCAAACGAGAGGCAATAATACATTCATTATTAAAGACGCCGGAAAACCGCAGTAGATTCTTAGCAAACGGAGAGATAGCGAGACATAACAAATAGCGGGGCACCCAAATATTGAAGATAAAAACTAGCCAACTTACAGTAAACCAGTGTGAAAAGAAAATTAGTTCAGCAGAATTTTAACTGAAGTGTGTCCATATTAAGTAATAGAAGAAATAAAATATTGTACGCGTAAAGGAAGGCCGTTAAATAAAGATGCATATTAATTCAGTGTAAATGCAATGCATGAGAAACAAATGTTTCTTAACAGCTAGAAAAGCGAAAGAAATGCAGCTGACTTCGATTCATTATTGACATAGAAAAACGGATGAAAGAATAATTTAAGCACGAAACTGGGATATATAAGCAGTTAATTGAAACAGAATAGGTGGAGAAAAAGCGTAATGCAAAATTTTGAAAGCCGGTGTAAATAAAAATGAGAAGAGAAATTAAAGTTAATATGCTTGATTTAAAATATATTAAATTTTAGAAATTGAAACGAGTGATAATAAAAATAAAATATATGATCTTTATCACAGCGGACACTGTTCAACCAACACCTCCTAGATAAAGAAAGCCTAACAACTCTTACGTCACCAAGCTTTGACGTCATCATTCGGCTTACATTTAAATGTTTTATTTTCATAAAATAAAACTATAGAAAGTTTCTGGTGAATTTACTCATAAATAACAATAATTTAATAATTTGAGATAAAAAATATAATTTTATGACAAATGGCAGTTTTTAACCATGACTAATAGGATATATGATAAGGAAATAGATCGGAATGAATAATTTTGTATGAGAAAGGTATTTTAATTTAATTTTTTTATTTAAGATATTTTCTAATATCTGTAGCACTCATCAGAAATTTTAAATAGTTTTACTTTGTGAAAGTAAAACTGTGATGACGTCATTACTTGAAGGCCTAGAGATGACGTCAAAGTTTCAGTTAGGCTTTCTTATATCTAGGAGGTGTTGGTTTAACGCAGGGGAAATAGCGCATATGCGGATGAGCCGCTCCGGATGATCATTTCAGATGGTGTGATTTTTGTGATTTTTCTCACGGAAAACCCCAAGCGTGAAAGAGTTAAGACTTACTCTGATTTGTTAAGATTAGTTCCCAGAGGTGCAATAAATATCAATCGTTTTTAGTAAATCCCTTTGAAAATGATTTTTGTACATACGAAGTCGAATCAGAAAGTCTTTGCCCCTATTTTTTTTACAGCCGAAATAAGGTGGATTCAGGTATCGCCCGGATTGTGAAGTGGCTAGAGAACCATTCTACCACATCACAGATCGAGGTTCGATTCCCAGTAAGGACTTCGGTGCTATTTCGTCCGTCCTATCACAGAAAGCAATACTGGTCCAACGATTAGGCGTCTCTATCATGAATTGTCCAATGTTTCCGATTTCACGAAATAACAGGGTACAATGCCTTAGCAGCCAACTTTTAGAAACCCTTAGAACTACTACGTCACCATTTGAGGTTTGATGTCGTCATTTGCATCCATTTAAAAGTTTTATTTCGACAAAATAAAAGTATTAAAAATTTCTGGTAAATTTACCCATGAATAGCAATATTTTAATAATTTGAGATAAAAAATATAATGTTACGACACATGGCAGTTTTTAACCATGACTAATTAGATAATATAATAAGGAAATAGATAATACTGAATAATTTTGTATGAGTAAGGTATTTTCATTTTAATATTTAATTCAATATATTTTCTAACATTTGTAGCATTGACCAGAAATTTTTAGTAATTTTATTTTGTGAAGACATAACTTTAAAATGTAGGCTTAATGATGACGTCTAAAGTTGGTCGAGGAGTTGTAAGGTTTTCTATATATAGGAGGCGTTGCTTTTACGCTGTTCCTCGAAAGTTCACTCCACCATCGTATCCCTTTGAAAGCATAATATTTTTTTCTCATTATTTCCAAATAAAGCTTTTTGAAAATTGTGGTGAGTAATTTTCCAAATCTTTACAATCCTAAAAATTGACTATAAAACGACTCATGTTTAACATTAGAAAAAAAAAGGGCATCAAGGTTATTACAAACATACGTACTACGTGACTTACGCTATTTTTCTACGTAATTCACACATCCTACATGCATTTGTCCCATCGCAGCACTAAATTTGAGATGTCCGAGTGATAAAATTCGTTGGCCTGACCGTGGAACTACCATCGGACTGATATCTCTCCTAATGAAATGATCACTTGTGTTTTTAAGGCAAACCTGCACGAGGGGTATCTGCCTAGGATTGGGGGGGGGGTGCCTTGGAAGGAGGACAATAAAATTATCGGAGCTACATTGGACCACTCACTATACAGTATCAATATCGCCCCTTATGATTTTCACGTTTTCGGTCTGCTGATGATGTTCTTGGAGGGACAACGATTCATGCGAAACAATGAAGCCTAAGTCATCAATCAATTCGATCAGTGGGGTAACTAAGATTTTCTTTCGGGAGGGAGCTGTCCAAAATTTCCTATTCGACATACATACTGGGTGCGTCAAAAGTTCGTGCAAACTTTAAAAAATCATTAAAAAGAACAAATGATGATAAAAATGTGCGGTTTGCACGAATGGCATCAGAAAGTGGTTGGATTTTTTTTTTTAAGAACAAAACAAAAAAAAAAATAGTTCAAAAATGACTGATAGGTGGCACTGATGTTGAATATGTGAAGCAAATTAATGCAAATGAAGTATGCATTAAAATAAAATGAGCAGAACACAACGCCAACACATTTCTATATTTTCAAAGATTTATTTTGCAGTGCGAAATTTCCTCAGTGCGTCTGTTGCTGATTCATTGTTATGAAAGAGCTTGATAATCAACGCTTTACCCTGTAACGGTAGCATGATATTGGCATCGAGTCCACGTGCATTTAAGTGTTTTATTGACAACTTGATTTGCATAAATCATCTTGGTGTATGCATAGCAACGCCACCTATCGGTCATTTTTTGAACTTTTTTTTTCTTAAAAAAATCCAACCACTTCCACTCGCCACTCGCGCAAACCGCACTTTTTTTTAAAAATCATGATTTTTTTTTTAAAGTATTTTTTAAAAGTTTGCACGAGCTATTGACGCACACGGTATATAAATTTAGAGAAAATAGAGATATCCCTTTTTACGCGTCAGTCTCTTTCATTTCGGTAAGGGGGGGGGCATAACAAGCCCTCGGCTGTCACAGAGTTCGATGATGGCTCCACACTCAGCCCGACAAGTTTCTACCATAGGGTCATCTCCAATTTAGTGGTGCGATGGAACAAATTCATAAACCGTTGTGGGAGCTGCTAAGAAAATAATGTAAGTATGTAGGATAGTGTTTACGTTTGTAATTACCTTAATACATAACTACCAACTTTTCCGATTTATCGCAAGATTTTTCACCACAAGTTTCAAGTAGTTCTACTTTATTTTAAAATTTGGAATTTTTTCAGCGTAATTGCAGGCAAAAAAATAATACTGGTAGTGAAAAATATTGTGATGAGATCGAAAGAATCGAAAGCTATATGCACCTCATTTTGACTAATGAAAAACAGAAGCAAAGATTCTGATTCGCCCTAGTATTTTTAGAAATAATAGTTCTTATTTTTTGCTAAAAATGTTTTCCAGATATAATTTTCCTAATCCTTTCACATTTCCGTAGCTTTATGTTATTTATATTTGGGAAGGGGAAAATAATTATTCATAAATTTATTTATCATGCGTATTAAAAGGTGAACGTATGTTCACCTTTTTGGTGTGTTCTAAATTTCGCCGTTTATTTCCTCATCTTTTGTGGGACGTCATAGATTGCAAAATTTGGGAGCTTGCGTGCATTTTATTATTTACATATTGGGCTTGTGGAAAACGCAAGAGGTAAATATCTGGCATTTCCGGTATAAATTACTTGTTATTCGACTGGTAAAAAAATATAGGACCCACCTGGCATCGTTTTGCCTCAAAGCTGCTGTTTTGTGTAAATACGGATGAGATGTAAATCTCGGAGTTGCTTCACCAATAGTTTAAACATAAAGTCATTTTCCTTACTGAACAATATAATCATTTTTAAATTTTCTGCTTAAATTAATTATCCATTCTTGGTAAAAGTGGAAAAATGCAAGACAAGAATAATTTAAGATTTTCATCATCTCCTACAGTTTACTTCGCGAGCGTATAAAAAGGAAAGGGATTAAGAGGTGTGGACACCCACCCCCCTCCGTAGTCTTCGCACAAACATTAATTATCGCAAAATATTCACCTCTTGAATCCATCCTTCGAAATAGTATAAGGTAAAAAAGATTTAATTTTTTTGTAAATTTTATAATTCAGTGCGTAACAAACACAATGTAATACCGATGTATTTAAAACTTTAATTCATGGACAAAAAAAAAAAAAAAAAAAATTAGTGCTAATGAAAATTTTTACCAGATATTTATAGTGAATTTTAATTAAATGGATTCCTCCCATGATTAAGCGATAGCTACGCCGAGGGTCTTCATCTTTTTCGTTATTTTCATTTCAACTGTCTTAACAAATATTTTATTGTAATTGAGCTGGTGAGAAGAAAAAAAGAATAACTCCTCTTTTTGTGGATTTTAAACTGAAATATCTAATTTTAGATTGAATGCAAGACACTATTGAGTGGAAGAAATATGCCTACGTTACTGATGGTAGATATAAAGCGTAAATCAGTGGTGTAGTCGAGGGGGAGGTGCGGGGACGGCGTTCCTTTAGTTTTGCATTTGAGTTCAGGCGTCCCCCCATTTTTTGTTTTCAAGGGGCGCTCAATCTTCTTTCTATTGTATTAAAATTTTATTTTGTAATTCTGCATCCGAAACTTAAAAACTTAAATTTCCTGATAGATGTTAAATAATGTAAACATATGCTTAGAAATGTCGTCTTGTGAAACGCACCCTTCGTCAAAGATCCTTTGCTAGTTTATTCCCCCGCCCTCAACCATTTGGACGGGGGAGTAAACTAGCAAGGAGGGTCCTGCACAAATAAATTAAAAACAATAATAGAATTACATAATAATCCATTTTGATATTAGGTTTGTTGATTGATAAACAGTTTTTCTTGAGGTCCTGTTGATCAAAATTACATTGTTTTTACAATAAAAAAATTTATTAATTGCGTTGCAATTAATTAATTTCAGGTGGCGAACAAACTTTGAGAACTGCATATTAAAATGTGTCGGAGGTATGAAATTAAATATATGCTGATTTAAACCACTTTTCAATGACCACTTTTCACGAAAGTAAAGAATCAGCTCAGATGATCACTTTTTAAGGGTCATAAAAAAATTATGAAAGAAAACACACTTGCAATAGACATTTACATTCGAATTCATGTATAGCCCCACACCATCTTTGTTTAAAACTATCTCCGAGACATTTTGTGATGAAAGGCTGAATTTTGCCCATCATTTCATTGGTGCATGAGGGCATATTTTACTAATAAGGAATTCTCTTTAGTACGTGGGTTGTATATATATATTTTTAAATTTACATTGCCTACCTATGCCTAATAGATAAAGAATCGAGGTATGTTACCACCTCTTTGAGGCACCCTGCGTAGAAAACCTTTCCATGTTAAGTTTATTCCTCTAAAAATAATTTCTATACTGTAGAAAAATCAATTTTACGATTAAGTAGAAAAAGGGAAATAACTCCCAGACATTTACATCAATAAAACGGCGTTAATAATATATAAAATGCATTTATATTTTATGTACAGAGCTGCCAAGTCTCCGGCTTTTTCCGGGAAATTTCCCACCACGATTTTTAGATAGTTTTATTTGAGATTAAATATTTTGACTAGCATAAACGTATAAGTAAAAATTAGACATAAAAAATCTCCCGAAAAAACCGGAGACTTGACAGCTCTGTATCTGTAATGTTAATATGAATGTTTCCTATCATTTACTAACCGTTAAGATTTGAGTTAGCACTAAAATAAGAGCGCCTGACAGCTTTTTGTTGTTTTCTCGAAATAAAAGTTAATGAAGGAATTCCCGTTTTGTGCGTTCTCGCCATTTCATTTGATTATTAAAATTAATGATTGTTGGTTATGTTTACTAAATGATTATTAAAATTATTATATTCTAACAATTATTACATACGCAGATTCTACAATTACATATACACTGTATGGCTGGGTCAAATTTTGCAATGAATGTTGCACTCACTTCCCGATCTTTACATTAACCATAATTATTGTATACTTATTACCTGTTAATGTGTCTTAGCTAACACTGCATGAAGACATCATTAACAGTTTTAAATTAAGCTAAGTGCTATGGATGTGTTCGATCTGCGGCCAACAGGAAAAAGATGAAGGCATTATGTACATCAAGTTCAGAGTAAGTATGCAAAGAATTATGTTAAGAAGATTTATCGCTACGGCTTCTTATTATCAAAATGATGATGTGATATTGCATGTGATAGAGACATTATTTTGATATTACGAGTCTAAAAGTGATTAGCAAATAGAATGATTTAACATGTGGTAATGTAAAAAGAAAGAAAGAAAACAAACGCCAAATTAAAATAACTCCTCAGTTTGAGTACGTTTTGTTCGCGATTTGCGCCGTGATGCCATTTTAAGAATATGAAATAAAGGAAACTGCGATTTTATTTATTTATTTACTTATTCATTCATTTTTTTTTCAATATGAAAAGAACATTGCTGCTACTGTAGAGAAGAATATTTCCTTATGAATTTGGATAAAAATGTTTTTCAAAAAGTTTTTATGCAAAATCCAGTCATCCCCACATACCGTATTAAAAAACAAAAAAACAATAAACTTGTTTTTTCTGTTTAATACGGTGTGTGGGGATGGGCTTCAGCAGCTGAGTTTGTTATAATAAATTTTATATTCTACTTTATTTTAATTTGTTAACATTAATGTACCTTCTCTTCATTTATTTTTACTTGTAGCAATATAAAATTTTAGGAAGTCTTATGAACTGTATTAAAAACCACCAAATTTGATTACAAAAAATAATAACGCCGTGGAGCACAGCAGCGGTCCAGTTGGTTGAAAATCGGTTTCCACCTCAACATCGGAAGTCAAGCATTGCCGATCTTGATCAGCATTTGAGAAGGTGACAACCTCTCTCGATCGGACTGATGTGGGATCATGCACCCAGTGGTTCCCAACCTGATTTTCCTAGCGAACTCCCTGGAATATCAGAAAGCATTTGAAATGCGTAGTCGCTGTGTGCTTGTACATTTCTCGGGCCTCCTGAACAACCAGTTGGGAATCAGCGGTAAGCGCTGAAAAGCACGTAAAATCTATCGTAGTTACAAATGCTCTCCATGTGGAAACGACATCGCTGGGGGTGTCAATCCAGGTTCTGGGTCTCTTATCTGGACTTGGTTCAAAATAAGAAGACTACTCATAGGGTTTAGTAGTGCTGGCCTGCCTAAAAAACGTTCGCACAATGAAATGATCAATACCATCTTACCGGTCAAGCTTATTAAGTGAGCTGACTAGAACATTGGAAAGAAATAAAAAGTTAACGCTGAAAATACGCGAGTTATCACATTTCGTCTCATCTACGTACGTAGGAAGCGTTTACGTATATAAGGGAGCAGGGACGTACCCAGAAAAAAAATTTCGGGGTGGGTCCAAAAATTTCGGAGGGGGACCAAACGGTGTAAAAGGCAGAATTTTATACAATAGAACTTCATCATTATTATTTTGTTTACAAAAACTGAAATTTCGGAGGGGGTTCGGACCCCCTGCACCACCACTCTGGGTACGTCCCTGTAAGGGAGTGTTTTCGAGGTCTGGATACCCAGTGTGCGGAGAGGGGGGGGGGGGGTCACCATCCGTTGCTGAAAAATTTGAAACATAAAGTCCATATATTTTACATTTTTTGCATAACGATTACGTCTTTTAACACAGTGTCTGTAACCCCCCCCCCTTAAGATGTCTGCGAAAGTTACTGCTGAGGCCAACCCCGTTAGTGCAAGTAAAAGCACTAGCTTTAACCGCATATTCGTCATTTGTATCCATGTCTCAGTATAGGTTAAAAATAGTTTTAAATTTCATATAAATTTTGAAAATTTTATATTAATTAAAAAAAATATGTTAATTTTATAAACTATATAATGAGTAATAGGAAAAATTACTACAAAAAATACTAAAAATTTGTAGCATAATTAAATTTTTGAAAAATATTTATAGTTAAACTTATTGACTATGAAATTTTATAGTAAGAATCCTCCCCCCTCCTTTAGCTGGACCTCTCGCATGTGAAAGCTAATGCTGTAGCTACGCAAGTGCCAGGAAGTATCAATCTAAACAGTAAACATCCTCTCACCACTGACCTAACGAACTCGAACATTTTAATACACATCTGATTATAATAGAACGAGAACATAATCATACATCCGCTAGGTCGAGGAGCAGTTGATTAACTCCATAGTCATTCCTATAGACTTCACCGCCAGTTGGCTAATCACACTTCTAGTGACGGAGAAAAAAGAAGCGAAATAAGAACACTGATTACTAAAAGAAAAGAAAAACGGAAAAGAAAATAACCAAAAGAACCAAACAAGAATTCGACCCGGACCGGATTGATATGACCTTCCACATATGGTCATGACGTCATATTCCGCTGAAACAGTCACTTGGCTGTGTGTGATGCTTATGCACCGAAAGTAAGGGACGGGCCGCAAAAAGTGTTTTAAACTCGGGCGTTAAACTAACAAGTGTTTTCGTTAATTTGTGCAGCGTGAAAGGATAATGTAAATAAAAGAATCTGTAGGATGTTGCGTAAATAATTAAATAATCGGTAAGGGACGATGTCTTGGTTTGCGATGGAATTTTTGCGATTTTAAAGATGGACGACGCGAATGATTCTTTTAAGCCGCTTGCGGGAGAGGATATACCGTATATAGATGGACAAATGGACAGTCCGGTAAGTAATTTAAAAAAGGATTTGATTATTTTGACCTTCGCTTCGTTAAATATTTGCGGATAAATTCAGATCAAGAGGCACCGTATACATGGCATTCAAAATGATTTTTACTTAAGATTTATCTTGCAAATGCACTAAATTAGGTCAAATTTAGAACATAAATCTTAAATCGTAAAAATACTATGAACGTATATACAGGGTGTCTTAAAAAGGTGGTAACATTATTTAATTCTTTATCTATTAGAGATAAGTAGGCAATGTAAATAGAAATTTATTTTAAAAAATAAGTTAGGAAAAAAGACTACGTTAAAAAAAAATTCTCTTTAATTTTCAAAAAGTGACACTTTCGAAATTTCTTTACAGCTCCCGTACAAAAATTTTCGTAGTTAGTAAAATAGACTACACACACTAATGAAATAATGTGCGAAAACTCAGTCTTTCATCATAAAACGCCACAGGTATATCTTCATAAAAAAAACACGATCAGGGACTATATATGAATTAGAATGGGAACGTTTATAGTCAAAGAGCATGAAATAATTTTCTTCCGTAATTTCTGTGCGACACCTGAAGCGCTATCATCTGGCGTGATTTTTTTCTTTCGAGAGCTGTTGAAAAGTAGTTTAAGTCAGGGTGCATTTGTTTTAATATCTCTGAGTCGTTTTATGATAAAATGCTGAAATTTAGAACACCATCTCATTAGTGTATGGAGGCACATTTTACTAATTGGAAAAATTACTAATTGGAAAAATTTATTGTACGGGAATCGTATAAAAATTTAAAAAGTGTAACTTTCCGAAAATTTAAGAGAGACCATTTAATTCTTACTACAGTCTTTTTTTTAACCTTATTTCGAAACTTTTTTGAGGTCTTAGAGCAATCCAGCTCATGCGTTCCCTGGCCCACAACAGGGGCATTCAAAGACCTAAGCCGAGAAGCAACGATAGGTAGAGAAGGGAAAACAGCTACTGTCGCTTCCTTGCAGATGGGGAAGCAAAGAGGTTCAAGTCAGTTTCACACTAAAATATTTATTTCGAATCACCTTCCTTAGAGCCTAAATCTGTGTAAGTTTTTTTTCATTTGCACAATCAACTTTCACGACAGAAACCAATATTAAAACTGTCAACTTCTATCCCTTTTTTGGGAAGACTACTTACCACAATTCTGAAAAAGTTTTATTTTACTTTAAGATGTTGGAAGAGCTTTGATGAGAAACAATGGGCAAAAATCAGTAGTAATAAATTTTTTAATGACAGTGTATAAAATGTCAGTTGTGCAATATGAATGATCATTTTAAAGAAATGTTGACACCAGAATTGGTTGTTTTTAAATCATTGGTTTGTTTTTAAAAAACAAACCAATGATATCAAACACACAAAAAAATTAAAATTGCTTCTAACTAGATGAACAAAACCACTACAAATTGCATGTTCATACACTTCATTACATACCTGTGTTCTACACTGAATATTTCCAATTTTATTTTAATTACTAATTACTATTTTATTTTAATTACTAATTATACTAAGACCCTTGCCTGGAAACAACGATGGGCACAGAAGGAAGACATGCTGCCGTCCGGTCCTTGAAACGATGTGAGCTAACAGGTTAAAAAACAGTATAAGCCACCAAAATATTTATTTTCAATCGACTTCCTTGGAATCTAAATCTGTGAAAATTTTTTCATTTGCACAATGAACTCTCAGCAAACTTTTCATAGGTACTCCAATACACAAAAATTTCGGGGGAGATGCAGCTTTTTCGAGGCGGGGGGGGGGGATATACAGCGTTTTGAGGGTGGATATGTAGCGCTAAAATTTTTTCACCAATAATTGATCTCCGGCAAAAAACTAATAATACATTGACTAAACTTTTGAATGAGAGGAACAACCTCCCCCCCGGCTGCTGTCTTAGCACCAACTTTTACCTTAAACTACTTTCTAAATAAAATATGATAGCTTTCTTTACCTGATCAACAAGCGCATACAAAATAATAAAAATTAATCTCTCTTACATATAACAAAAAATTTTAGAAGAATGGATCATTTAAAAATTGATTTGAAATAGTCTTTTATTTTGTTCGTATTTATTTATTTTGTTCCATTCTTTAATATTTTTTTCCGTAATGAGATTTAGCGAATGGAAAATAAATTGCTTTTTCAGGGAATTCGTTAAACTTTTTATCCGAAATATTCTAAAGTAGAAAAGAAAAAAACACCTTATATCTAAAAGAGTTAGTAATAGTCCACAAAAATAAATTACACATTATCTTTTCAAAGAATACGTTAAAAAAAATCTTTATGAAGGATTTCATATTTTTTATTTCTTTTTATTTCTACTTTATACAGATTTATTCATGAAAAGTGCATTTATTGACATTTTAGTAAAATCAAGAAAAAGAAGGTACGCATTACAGCGATTTTCATCCTTTTTGCAACTCTTTTAAATTTCATTTCCGCCTTCGTAACTTTCCAACTTTTTGAAAAGAAATTAAGAAAATTCTTTTTTCTTAATTTCTTTTCTTTTATTTTAGCATTCGAATGTTAAAAAAAAGTAGTAATAATAAAAAAAAAAACGAATAAATGCTTGATGAAACTCACATGCAATCGCAAAATCTCATTTCGTGTCGTTTTCTCATGTGATTTTCGTTTCTGCATGCAATTCTGTATTCATTCAATTAGTGCAGTTGATTTAGACGTGTTTTCTGCTCTTTGTTTTTAATGCTTTACGACAAAATTGAAACTTTGTTTATGATGTCGCCTTGTTTGTCATTCTGTAGGCACTACTTGTCCTACAAAATAACTGATTGCGAATAAATTTACATATGTTACTACTATGCATCATTTCACGCACCGTATTAAAAAGAGGGCGTATGTAATAAATGTTTTTTTACAGGAAGATCCTAAAGTTTTCCAATACAGAGTGTTCCAAAAAGGTGGTAACACGCTTTTATTCTTTATCTATTAGAGATAAGTGAACAGTGTAAATTTGAAATAATGTTCAAAATAAGGTAAGAAAAAGGACTATATGTCCCGCAGTGGTGTGGGTGCTAAACTCCGCTCCCATAAGAACACTGTAAGTGAAGCAGCATCCGTCTTGGACAGTGCTTGGAGGGTCAACTTCCTCTCGGCTCGATTACTGTGGCACCGTGTACGCTAATGGGAGCGGGTGCACGCAAAATCTGTTCGTGGCTCCAATGTCCTCCAAGTTGTTAAACGATACCTCTGGGGTTGCCGATTTCAGGGGGTGGGTCCCTCCTCTGGAATTGATTCAAAATTAGGGGACCACGGACTAAATCGTACTTCCTCCCACTGGGGCCCTCAAAATGGAAGAATCACCCCCTCTGCCCATCGCCTCCCCACCTGGGGGGGGGGATCTGGCACCGCCGATTTCGGTTGCCAAGGGGCATCAGTTACAACAACAACAACAACAACTAGACTACGTTAAGTAAAATTTCCACTCGTAAGTTTCCAACAGTTATCCTTTTAAATTTGTATGCAACTTCTGTACAAAAAGAAAAAGTGTATTAGTAAAATGTGCCCTATACACTAAAAGACGTGATGGACAAAATTTCAGCCTTTCATCATAAAACGTCTCAGAGATATCTTTAAACAAAGATGATCGGAGACTATACATGAATTTGAATCTAAATCATTATTACTAGAGTTACATTATTTTCTTTCGTAGTTTTCTAGAAGGCTCTAGAAATGCGATCATCCTATGTTCCCTTCGTTCAATGTTATCACATTGAGAGCCATTGAAAAGGGGCTTACGTCAGTATACATTTACCTTCATATCTCTTACACTTTTGGGATATAATTATCAAATTCTGTGGATCATCTCATTTGTGTGCGAGACACATTTTAATACCTGGGAACTTTTTAGTTCGAGGGTCGTATACAAGTGTAAAAATGTAACATTCTGGAAATTAACTAGAGGAATTTTTTCTTGGCGTACTTTTCCCCCTGAATTATTTTGAACATTTTTTTTTCAATTTACATTGTCCACTTAACTTTAACCGATAAAGAAGTAAAGCGCGTTATTACCTTTTCGGGACGCCCTGTTTATTAAGGTCAATGACAGAACCGACTATTATTATTCTGTTATCAAAAATCAGTCAAACGTTTATAAGTTTCCGTGGGGAGTGGAGGGTTTTGGCCCCTTAGTGTGTAGTTTTTGACGTCATCAATAGACTTGCCAGACTGATGACTTCAACGCTTTAAATTCATAAAGTAAAACTATTTAAAATTTCTGGTGAGTACTACAAATATTAGCAAATATCTTAAATTAAACATTAAAGTTAAAATACTCTTCCTCATACGAAAATAATTAATTATTATGATCTACTTTCTTGCCATATTATCTAATTAGTCATTGTTAAAAACTGCCATTTGCCGTAAAATTCTATTTTTTATTTCAAATTATTAAAATATTATAATGCATGAGTAAATTCACCAGAAATTTTTAGTAATTTTATTTTGTGAAAATAAAATTTTTAAATGCACACTCAACACAATGATGATGTCAAAGCATAAGGATGTAGTAACTGTTTTGAGTTTTTTATCCAGGAGTTATTGTTCTGTGGGACATCTGTGAATCAAAATTTTTTTTACAAAACGTACCTTTTAAAAGTGGTAGTTTAAATTTCAGAATGGTGAGCCGTTTCGTTCTGCTTCTGTGACCTTTTTCGATACATTGTTTGTGACGTATAAAACTTAAAGGTAAAAAACGGCTCATTGTTCGAATATCGTTTTCGGTATACAATAGAATCGGTGAGTTAAGTGGTCAGTTTGTTTTCAGAATATAGCTCATAAAGACAGTTCTTAAAACCATAATACAACAGAGTTGTATTCGCTGATCTTCAAGGTTCTCTTTTGTTCAAAAACTGAATTTATTTGTGGGCGTTGCAATACTTTATTACTTTTTTGTGTGAATCTCCATTCAGCAAGCATTTTGTTCTAAAATATAGTTAGAAATAATCAGGCACGTTTTAAAAACATTAATCAACTATTTTTCAAAGTATAACGAAAGCATTAAAAAATGCGTGCTTGTAGCTCTCAGAATAGAAATAACTTTACTGTGCAAGTTACAGTGCTCCCCCCGCTTAACTGGATCCCGTTCGTGCCATCGATTTTTGATCCAATAAAACGGCTGATTAAAAAAGCGGCGACTTTGATTGAGGCTTTGAAAAGAGTGATTCCGTTCCGTTCTTCCTGATTCGATTCGATAAAGCGGCTGATCCAATTAACCAATGATCCAATTAAGCGGCGGCCACAGTAATAGCAAATGATCTACTACACAGGATGCCCCCCCCCAAAAAAAAACCAAACTGGCATAGACATTTATTCCCTAACAACTGATTATAAATATATACAATAAATTTCAAAGTTATGTAAAAAAAAAGGCACAGAACTTCATGGTATCGATTAAATTTTCCGGAGTTTAAATCTATAGAAATAAAAATTTTAATTTTAATACGGCCCCCGTGCAAAAAAAAATTCCCAATTAGTAAAATGTGCTCCCATACATTAAATAGATGATGAACAAAGTTTCAGCCTTTCGTCATAAAAAGACTCAAGAAATATGAAAATAAATTTATGTTAACTTAAACCACTTTTCAGTGGCTCTCGAAGTAATAAAAGTACGCCGGATGATCACTTTCAGGGGATGTACGCAAATTAAGAAAGGAAACAACCGGACATCTTATCGGACACTTATTTGCTGAGAATATCCACCCTTTCGCATGTGTTACATATATGTGGCCACATTTCCACAAAGCCTATTACTTGCAGTAACGCTGGCAGATAATCCAGAGTCGCATATGCGCATATGTATTTGATCCCTTGCAGAGGCAGCGACGTGTACTATCGGAAAAATCAGAACCGTTTCGAGAACTTTAGCTTTGTAGATGATGTCTATCTGTCAATGTAAATCTATTAATTATAGCACAAAATTAGGAGCTTTATAAAAATTCCCATTGCCAAACTTGGCAATAAATCGCCAAAAATGACCGAATTTGGCGAATTTTAACATAATGATACCAAACTTTTCGGCAGTGATTTAAAGACTCTTTTATTTCTGATTTTCTGCCCTTTTTTGGAGTTGGCAAATTATGCTGAAAGTACAAGGTTTGCCGGCTTCTACTACTGTAAATAGACGCACATTCTTCATTTATTTGATTAATTAATTTTATGGAATAGTATCTAAAACATTTTTAATTTCATAAAATTTAAATCTTGAACTGTATTATAGTCATTTGATGTACCAAGAGTAAAATAGTTATCTAATTGGTCTGAGCGATAATGATTGAATTTCATCTTTGGATTTCTTTACATCTATCCTACAATGGGCAATGCCTTTGATCATTGAATCGCACGAGCATTCCAGAAGATGGCATATTTGGAACATGCCGTTTCACTGTCAGAAGTCCAGCTGACTGATGAATGGCTAAAAGTTCTGACCTCCCATGCCGACAGATAATGCACAGTTCTCAAAGTCCTTGAACTTCAATGGCGTGACAGGAATCTGAACTGGCCGCACCATATTGTCTTCTGTCCGTATCCTCTCGTCACGCTTTATGACCACCGTCTATACCGACTACCTCCTTTTCAATTGACCGGAAAAATACTTTCACTTCGACTTCCAACGGAAGTTATTGAGTAGCTACACATATACAGCACTGGTTTAGACAACGCCAAAATGGCATAGTGCCCCCACTAAGCGGTTTAACAATAGACTTATTCAGAGGTACACGTAATTATCGCCCACATTCCGCAACCTTGTGTTTTTCTTTCGCATACCCGTGGGCTTAATTGTGGGCCGACTGCTTTCTTATTCCATTGAAAGATATCATTCGTTTAGCAAGCTTTGATCAACATCTGCAGCACGTCTTTTAGTCTTTGGATTAGTCTTGGACGATAGTCTTGCAATTTTGAAAAACGAATTGCTTTGCATTAGTGGCTATCCATTTCAAAATGTAGGTGAGTAGAATGTTTTGATAATTCCTTTCACAGTTTTCTGAGGCTGGAAGCTCTTTTAACCCTTTGAGGCGCAACCCTTTCCCAATGCTGAAAAATCGAAACGTTCATCGCGTGCCACAGATCTAGAAACCCTTTTAGCTGGCCGCACAGCCAGCTTCGTCAAAAAAGGGTCTCTAGATCTGTGGCACGCGATGAACGTTTCGATCGTCCGCCATCTTGCTGGTAGTTAAGTCGACCGATGGCAGCTGCTGCCCTTTTTTCAGAATTGGGCAATCTATCCAGCTGTTCTAGCATTCTTTCATCTTTCAGCAGATGTCAGTGCTGTTAAAAATAATCGTGGCAATATTTTTACGGGAAATGACGTGCTAAAAAGTAAAGGATTCTCGTGGAGATATGTCACCCGCAACTATTTTTATAGAAATCAAATCCATTCTTCGTGACTGGCAACAGTCAAAACGTCAGAGTTAGATGTTCACAGAGCGGGAACACTGCGCGTTAAAGGGTTAATTGCTTACAATTTTCGCTGCAACTACAGGTGCAGCCACGAGGAAAAAAAAAAAGCCATTTGCGCTTCATTCGGTTTCTGTTCATCGTACTGCAAAGTTATTCTGTATACCAAAATAAAGGGTAGCACATTAAAGTGTACATTATTCCTAAACGATTTTTATATGCAACGCTGCTGTACGACGAACAACGGCCAGTTACAAACAAGTGGACCTTGAATCGTAGCTATACATCTTTTGGCAATTAAAACATATTGTTAGCTCAAATGAACGACAGGATTTTAAAAATTTATATTTTCGTAACTATAACACATATTACAATAACCGATAGACGAAATTAAAGAAAACTACACAGAGTTTTTCTTTTTAACCATAGATCAATAGGTGCAATGCTAGAAAGCGGGAAGCGAAACTTCCGGTGAAATTGTGCAGTTGCAACCAAAGTCTCCAAAATTGAATATTTTTCATGTTATGGCACAAATATAAAATTGTATGGGTCCTTTTTCTTTGCGGTAAAACTGTAACAGGTAACATACGATAGCGGAAAAAAAAAACCTTGTATATATTTTTTTAATTCGGTTATCACTTATTGTAGTACGTGTAATAGATTAGAAAATGCAATTTTTTAAAAATCAGGTCATTCATTTGTGTGTGCCTGATTTTAAAAAATGATGCTTGTACCTAAGCACAAATTGGGTATGGCGCCAGTTAAATTTCAGAGTAGTATTTAGAGCAAGCTGCTTTTATCCGAATTTTTGCATTTCATATCATTAAAATTTCTTAAAGTCAAAACCACCTTTATCACTGTTCTGCTCGCAGAATAGACTTTTATCAATTAGATTACGCTTTAAAAAAAACATAGTAAACAGTAGCAGTTGATTTAGTTTTTTACATTATATCTTAGATTAATAATTTTGAAATTAATTGTTTATTTCATACTAGTCATTAATCATTTGAATGTAGGTGTGACTGACTGAATATTAAAAGGAAAAAAACGTAATTTTTAAAACTCTGAGCACTTTAAATTCATTCCACCCAATCTTGTGTTTTCACTGCATTACACCTTCATTTTTTTGGTAATTTACATTACTTAATCATAAATTATTTGCAATTTTTAAGTTTAGAATTCGCATTTAGAACTTTGTTGAACTGTTTTTCTCTCTAATATAGCAACTTTTATCCAAATTTATTTGTTATTCTTTTAGAATTGCCAAGAGAAGTATATGTTGCACTTATAAGAGCTAATTTATTTTATTTTTCTCTCTCTCTCTCTCTCTCTCTCTCTTTTTTTTTTTTTTTTTTTTTTTTTTTTTTTTAACGGTGGTAGGGTGGGGGAACAAATATCAATTATTAAAACTCGAATTATTTATCAAAACATACATAAAGCACAGAATACACATTTCATAAAGCACAGAATACATTACATAAAGCACAGAACTTTTTTACAGCGTTACATTTGTCTTCAGTTCTAATGGTATAGAGAACAGACTAAATATGAAATCAGTTTTATGGTGCCATCTAAAGCTCGCGGACCATTAGAACTGAAGACATATACAACACAGTAAAAACATTCTGTGCTTTATGTAACTTCGTTACAAATCTTTTGATAAACTGTTTCATATTTATGTCCTCCATGATTCAGCAGAAGAAAATAGTTTATTTATTCTAATCATGTGAAAAATGACAAATTGTGCGTAATCTCGAGGAGCTATTTAGACTAGCACAAATTGCGGGGTTTTATTTTTGCATATCGTTAGTTTTGTTGCAGAATTTACCGATTTCACGCATTTTTTTTTTCTGACACTCTCGTAAAAGAAATCCTGGTTAGTTCAGTCAGTTTCATTGGCTAGTTCACCCAGAAAGACTTTGAAAAAAATAAAATCTTTACATAGAACCGTCATGAAAGAACGTAATCCTACGCAAAAAAAAGGGGGGAAAGGAAAAAGTGATAACTATTGCAACTGTTTAGAACAACCGACTACATCATAATTTCTAAAAATTATAGATATTATCAGCATCGATTTACACTGATACAGACGTTATCTATTTCAAACGAAACTGTTTGTAAATAATTTTGATAAGATCAAGCTCTTTTTATATATTCGAATTCAGAGCTCATGTGACTATGCTACTCGGAAAAAAAAAAAAAGATAAAAGATAATTTTAGACTGAACTTACACCCCCCCCCATTAATTTAGAGCTGAATATCTCATAAAGCTGTTAAATATTGTGCATTGTTTTAAAGCAGCATATCTAATTTTACCTTCAAAAATATTATGAAAAATAATATCAAAGTTCAAATAATTTATGCATTATAGAATTTTATCAACAATTTTTTTTCTATTAAAAAAAGTCTTGCGATTAAAAACGAAAATTAAAATTATGAGACGTTTTAAAAATTAGTTGTTTAGTCTGTTTAATTACTATTCGCCTTGATGCTCTTATTCTCAGCTTTGAGCGTCTTTAAAATGAGTAAATAATGTAAAATGGTTTTCATGGTAAAAGTTTCATGCAGCTTTAAAATTATAAAAATGAAAAATATGTTGATAGGAAGATTAGTAATTAGAAAAATGTGAGCTCTTAAATTACTTCTATATGTTTCGTTATTAAACAAAACATATTTTGTTATTAAAAGAAAATATGTTCTATTATTAAACAAAACTTACTTTACGATACTAAACTGTTGTGAATAATTTAAATTAGAGATGCATTGCTCTGAAAACTTTAATGAAGTGTACGGAATTTCGTATGACAGCCGCTTGGAGGATTAAATGTCTTTTTAAGAGGAAGTCAAAATACTTTTTTAACAAGTAATATATAAAAAATATTTAAGTCAATTCCTACTTAGGCCAACAAAGAAAACATTTATTTTAGTTACTTTTTATTGAATTTAATTAATTACATTTAATTAATGAATTAACATTTGAAAAAACTATTTGAATTTGAGTGGATGAATAAAAAGTATTTTATTAACGACTGAAAATTTGAATAAGATATATAAATGCTATAGAGCAGAGGCGTAGCCAAGGGGGGGGGGGGGGGTAGGGGGTCATAACCCCCCCCATGAGGAATTTTTGCCATACAAAATGTATATTCTTCACAACATTATCACACACACGTATACATATATATATGAGTTGCAGTAGTCGTAAACCCCCCCATGAAAAAGTCTGGCTACGCCCTTGCTATAGAGTGTGAACTAATAGTAAGAATTGAAAAGAAGAAAAAAAAAAAAAAGAGATGCGCAGTTAGATGTTAAAATAGTGCTAAATACAAAATTTCAACATTCTACGGTTAAAATATTTAGATTTATGCGAAATACGAAGTAACTTTTGGCCCCAAATTCTGTCATATTTCGGCAAAACTCGCCAAGATCGACGACAAATGGCGAGGTTTTGGGAATGGACCAAACAATGACTGACTCTTGCCAAATTTGGCGATCTCGCCAAGGACCGAAGCGCAAGGATGAAGACAAATGCAATATTTTGGGCACGAACCAATTGCCTATCGCCAAATTCGAAACGATATTTTTGCAAAACTCACCAAGATCGATGACAAATGTCGAGATTTTGGGCATAGACCAAACAATGACTGACTACAGATGTAATGTATTTAAGATGTCCATAGACATTAATGTAGTAAAATTCTTTTGGGTGGTCCTCTAAATAAACTCTGCAGTAGATTGGAACCAAAAATCGAGGTGCGCAACTAGATGTTACAACAAAAATTGCCATTGACCGTTAGGGCAATGGCAATTTTAGGGCATTGCCATTGCCCTAAAATTGCCATTGACCGTAATGTATACGAAATCTTTTGGGTGTTCCTGTGGCAGCACTATACATGATAAAGACACTTTCTTCGATGGAAAAATTCATTTTGTAACCTTTAACAGCATATATTTATTCTAAGTCGTTTGAACTAGCCTAATACCTCTAAAATACGCTTTAATGAATTTCTACCCATAGAGCCTAATGTATTTAAAATCTTTTGGGCGGCCTTGTACATAAACTATCCAGTCGAATGGAACCGAAAGGGGAGGTGCACAATTAAATGTTGCAACAATCCTGAATATAAAGTTTCTACGTCTAATAGTTTTTGAGATATGCGAGTTTAATAAATTTCGTATCATAGAGCGTAATGCATTTAGAATCTTTTGGGCGGTCCTGCAGATAAATTATCCAATTGATTGGGTCCGAAACTGTATTAGCATCCAGTGTCATCCACTAGAAGCTAAAAAAAAAATGTATTTGAACTTGAGTGGATGAATAAAAAGGTATTTTATTAACGATTGAAAATTTGTACAAGATATGCATGGGGAAAGTGTGACCTAATAGTAGGAATTCAAAAAGCACTGTACCCACTATGGACTGTCAATGATTAATTTAAAACCGTGACAGTCCGGTTAACAGTAAATGGGAGTCGAGATTAGAGAATTTAATATCAAATTTGGGAGTTTTGCTGTTTCTTATGCCCTCTGGCCGCCATGAAGCGATGGTAGATCCTCCATATAGGATGGCGATGGGAGAAAGAAACGGCTTCCATTTTAACCCTTTAAGGCGCAGTGATCCCGCTCTGGGAACACCCAACTCTAACGTTTTGACTGTTGTCAGTCACGAAGAATAGATTGGATTTC
This sequence comes from Cheiracanthium punctorium, assembly GCA_038373885.1. Classification (NCBI taxonomy): domain Eukaryota; kingdom Metazoa; phylum Arthropoda; class Arachnida; order Araneae; family Cheiracanthiidae; genus Cheiracanthium; species Cheiracanthium punctorium. The sequence continues at coordinate 163,617 of JAWZYV010015005.1, read as the reverse complement.
TATAAAAATAGTTGCGGGTGACATAGCTCCACGAGAATTCTTTACATTTTAGCACGTTCATTTCCCCTAAAAAAGTGGTCACGATTCTTTTTAACAGCACTGACATCTGAAAAATGGAAGAACGCGAGAACAGCTGGAAAGATTGCCCAATGCTGGAAAAAGGGCAGCCGTTGCATCGCTCGAATAACTAGCAGCCAAGATGCGGACGATCGAAACGTGCAGCCAATGCTGCAAAGATAGAGCATCCTTTTTTGACGCAGCTGGCTGTGCTCGCGCACAGCCAGCTGCGTCAAAAAAGGATCTCTAGATCTGTGGCACGCGATGAACGTTTCGATCGTCCGCCATCTTGCTGGTAGTTAAGTCGAGCGATGGCAACGGCTGCCCTTTTTCCAGCATTGGGAAAGGGTTGCGCCTCAAAGGGTTAGTCAGGCTCTTGTGGGACGAAGTCCGACTTCGCTCGGGGTCTCCTACTTTTGAACCAACTCCAGTTGAGAGACCTAGCACCTGAAATCGGCACCCCCAGTGGTATTGCTGGAACATGGAGGGACATTGTAACCACGACAGATACTACGTGCACCAGCTCCCATTAGCATAGACGGTTCCACAGCAACCCAACTGACAGAGGTTAACCCCTCCCAAGGACTGCCCAGTCCAGCGCTGCTTCATTTTCCTTGTTCTTATTGGGAACGGAACTTAACGGTTAGGCCACTGTGGAACGAATCTAGGCGACACTTGAAGGAATGAAAATTTTACAAATGGAAATGAATGATATTTTCTTAATTTGTGAAAAGCTAATTTTGGCAGAGATTATATGCTTCCGTATAATTTATTTCCGATGAGACAGCACTAAGTTTCAGTTAGTTTCTTTTATGTAGGGTGTCCCAAACAGGGGGTAACACGCTTTAATTCCTTCAAATGTTCAAAATAAGATAGGCAGGAAGACTATTTTAAGAAAAAATTCCTCTCATTAATATTCAAAAAGTGGCGCTTCTTAAATTTGTATACGACTCCCATACAGAAAAATTCCTAATTAGTTAAATATGCCCAATAAACTGAAAAGGTGGTGTAAAAAATTTTAGAATTGAACCCTAAAAAGTGTCAGAGATTGGAAGATAAATATATGCTGACTTTTCAATGGCTCTCGAAGGAAAATATCACGTTTGGAAGATGTGTTTGGATCACGTTTGGACACGTGTGGAAGATCACGTTTCAGAGGTCGCATAAAAATAATGAAAGAAATTCTTTCTTCCACTCCAGCAATAATCGCTTACATTCCAATTCATGTATAGCCTCAGATCATTTTTGTTGAAGGATATGTCTGAAATGTTTTGCAATGAAAGTCAGAAATTTTCCACATCATTTCATTATTGCCTGGGGCACATTTTACTAACTGGGAGGGTTTTTTTTTTGTATGGGGTCGTAAATAAATTTAAAAAATATAACTTTGTGAAAATTAACAAAGAGGAATTTTTCCTTAACGTAGTCCTTCTTCCTATATTATTTTGAACATTTTTTAAAATTTAAATTGCCCACTTATCTCTAACGGAAAAAGAATTAAACCGTGTTCTTATCGTTTTGGGACATCCTTCATACATAAGTTATTAACTTTTAGTATATTTAGTTCATGCGGAAATTTAAAACTTGACTCTATTTTTAATCTTTAAATCTCTTCCCTAGTCGCCCTAGTTGATAGCACGTCTAATCTTAGGTTGATAGGGAGCGCGCGGGGGGGGGGAGTTGCCAGAGCAATCAGAGCCCTCCCCATGCATCCGCTATTGCTTAATATAAAAGTCAAATGATTGACAGTTTTAAGTACATTGGATGTTGTTTTTCTATTGCTGTTCTCTAATTAGAGCATTAAGAAGCGGGTAAATTTCTTCAATAAGCAAAGCAATTTTCTCCTTGTTGTAGTTATTGTTGTATATTGTTATAGTTACTTTCCTTTCAAAAGAGCCAAAATGAAGTGCCTCTCAGCACGCCAAAGTAGAATGCTGTTGTTGTGTCTGATGCCCCCTGGCAACCGCAAATCCCCCCCCCGAAGAGAAGCGATAGGCAGACGGGGGTGAGCCTTCCATTATTAGGGCCCCAGTGGGAGGAAATTCGATTTAGCCCGTGGTCCCCTTAATTTTGAACCAACCCCCTGAAATCGGCACCCCCAGAGGATTCGTTTAACAACTTGGAGGACATTGGAGCCACGACAGATTTTACGTGCACCAGCTCCTATTAGCGTACACGGTCCCACTGTAGTAGAGCCGAGAGGAAGTTGACCCTCCCAAGCACTGGCCAGGCCGGATGTTGCTTCACCTGTCGTGTTCTAATGGGAAAGGAATTTTGCGCCCAGACCACTGCAGGACAAAGTAGAATGTTGCCAAAATATATGTGTACTCAAACATGGAGGCTTGCGACGGACTGTAATACTGTGACCTCCGATAAGTTTAGTGATGTTTCATGTACTCTATTCAATGATGCCTCCTTTCCATGCAATGTTCAATCTAAAACATAAAACCTCTCACTTCTATAAGACCCCAAAAGCTGGGTTTAATACCTTCAAAGCTGACATGTACTACTAATACACTCACGTAAAAAAATTTATATTTCAGGTATAAAGATTCACTTATAATAGTTAGATTCATTGTTAGGTTAACCAGTTAGACTTGTTATTCTTAATTTTATTCAAGTGCATTGACTGACTGTAGGCTGCCATTTTGATCTCTGCAAGAGTGTCGCAACCTCTTTCTCCCTCTTTTTCAAATATTTTAGAATTTTCCTTTGCGTTTTTTCCCCCCGCCCCCTTTACGACCATCTTTCTCTATTTTTGTGTTGCCTTCGTGGTGTGCCTTTATTATGTTATTTTCTTTTACGCCTTTCTAAAATTTTATGTGTAACGAATCGAGTAGGAACAAGTGGGATGAAAAGTCGAAAGAGAGACACAAACCTCCAAAATATCACCTTCGAATCAATCAATCAATCAATTTAATTTTGTTCAAACCCTTCGTGCTTAAAAAAAGTCTCAGAATCCCATACAAACCTTTTTTGTTCACGCAAACCTCTGTAAAATATCAAATTTAGAATGCATATTCTAGTCTATTCCAGCTGATGAAATTCTTACGTCACTTTAAATAAATTGCAGTACTTCGATTCATTCATATACTTATGTATTGAAAACGTACTTTAATACATCGAAAACAGTAATATTTAAAAAAAAAAATACATTTCACCACTATTAGGTGGCCAAACATTTGCTTACTATAGGGTAATGCTAAATAATCTAAATTTTGCCGAATAGGGAATATGTCGAAATTCATTACCAATCAGTTTATTATCATAATTCAATTACTCTGACAAGAATCAATAATGTTTAACAGTAAATCTTTCGTAACTTGCTGTTTGCACACTCAAATAATGTATCTATTGTTGAATCAATAAATGTTTAAAGCAATTGTTTACTGAATCTGTTAAAACTGAAAAATCTTAACAATGTATTTAAATATCTGCAGAGTAACAAATTCATTGTTGAAAATTGATACGCTGCAACAATATATTTTTCTGTTATGAAGTCTGCATTTTCGTTTCTTGTTTGTAAAATAGTTTTGTAAATTTAGAACCTCTATATTTCTCTTTCCAAATGGAACATGTTTAGTTGCCATGTGCGGCCATGTCTGCTTCCGATCCTCACTTTATTGCTGTTAATTACGACTTCAGAAGAACGGTGCTTGATGAGCCCTAATTTACGCAGCAGAAAGGCCAAGAAAGTCGACATAACCAAAGGAAAAGTGCATGACTCGGCCTTTACGTCTGTGAAAAGTGCTGCTAGTGTGCCGCGTTATTCGCAGTTCCACAAAGTTTCCGTTCTCGGAGTAGCCAACAAGAATGATACGGCGAACACTCCGAATTCCAAGACCTCTACGAGGCACAAACACGGCTTGAAGTACATGAAAAAGGATCGTCAATCTTCTGGAGTATTGGAGAAAATCGCAAGAGCTCGGAGACATGATTTGAAGTTCCAAAAGATGAAGCATCATATCCCCGCATTTTCGTCAAAATACGAGACATCTGAATCTGAATTTGTTCGCAAACCTCGAAGACACTTTTTGAAAAATCCGTATCATAAAGGTAGAAGAAAATCTCCTGAAAAATACCAATCGTTTCATAGAAGCGCAGGTGTTCCAGACAAAACAGTTCTACCCAGGGTTAAGAATCAGAAAAACTACAAGAGAGACTTCATTCATCGGAGGTTTCATATTCCACCTGTAAACAAAGCTTTTACGAGACACTTCAAAAGATCACCTCGTCACAAAATAATAGAGCCCTCTATTCGGTTGAAACATGATGAAAAGGACTATTCAGATGCTGAGTCAGCTGTACCGAAGTCAGAAACTCAACACAAGACAATAAAACGCGTAAATGGTTTCAAATTTCGCCATAATAAAAGACTTAGGAAACATCTGAAGTTGAATGAAAATGCCGAGCATATATTAGGAGTTCCGAATCAGTTTCTTTTTTTACCTTCTTACCAGGGGCAGATAAAATATCCTCCAAATATTCTAAACAGGATCTTAAAACCAGAAATGATATCACCTTCGAACACATATGCTGGGATATCAAATGAAAATGGTTCAGGAGGTGTTAGTTCTATAAATAACTATTCAAATGAAAATTTTAAGGATTTAGTTAGCAATTCATATCCTCACGCAACAGAAAGTGATGATATTTTTGAAAAAGAGAATGAACAACCAGGATACATGTCCAATATTCCTTTGAAGACTTCAAGTCCTTCAATCTTTGAAAGGGACATTTCAAGTCCAGCATTTTTGTATAGAGTTTCTGGAAAGCATTCGATAGCTGAAATGGACAGCACTCTTTCCCCTTACGACCGCACTTCAGTGTTTATCAACGAAAATGCTTTTAAGAGTGCACGTTCAGACGAAAGTAGCAATGATAACAAAGCTAGAGGGTCGATTGTTTCGCGATTCTCCTTTCGCAAGTAACAGTCAGTATAATGCGGACCGGATTAAATACTACACCGAACCTAAACCACTGAATAATGAGCCATCTCCAATCGAAATGCAGCAAAAAATGCTCAAACATATCCCACTGAATAAAGAAGAAGAGAACATAGATTTAATATCCAATGGCGTCTCGAGTAGAGATTTGCATTCTTTTCCACAAACCAATTATTTACCAGACGATCAAACAAATACCAATTCCAAAGAAGCTAATGTCTTACACCCGGCACAAGAAAGATCCTTGCCTATGGGTTTACGTGACAAAAACGCAATCGATATAGCTCATCAGCAAAGAAGAGATTCTTTTGTCAACTATCCCAAAAAAATTTCAAACGTTTACGAGCTATCCAAAACTGACGTTTGGTTCGGAAAAAACCCGAAAAATTACCTCCCACCACAATATAAATTTGACATGAAGGCACAACAGCTGCCTGAAGAGGCGAAGATTCTGAATTTGAAGCCTTACACTGAAAAACTAAACGTCTCCTATCCCTTATTACCTGAAGTTGCTTATTATTTAAACCATCCAGATTTTAACAAAAACGAGAAAGTATTTAATCCCGCTACCCAGTCGGAAATCAAAGAAATGTTTTCGCATTTCAAGAAACTTCTAGAAGACTCAAAGTCCCAAGCACAGGACACTGAAAATAAGTCGAATACCTTCACAGAATCGGTAGAAAACTTTACCCCTGCTAATAAGTCATGCCATAATCATCACAAAGCAACAAATCTGCAGCTTCCATCGACAGCTGAGGAGAATATCTTGGACGAACAGGGAGTAGTAGATGATGTCGGTTGTGGAACTGCGATGACTGATCATAAAAGTCCAACTGCAGAAAGCTTTGAGAAAGCTCAAACCACTTACAAAATCCCAGTTGTCAGTTGTATCTTCGGACTTCTAGGCTTCCTCTTTGTTGTTTTCGTGATGATTGCAGTGTACTTTGTTGCTCTCGATTACTACTTTAACCGCAAATCTCCTGAGGCAGCTGAGACCAGAAAAAATGGTGGATGGCCGTTTAATTTACCAGAAACCGTTTTTCGAGAAAAAAGGGAAGAAGACGATGAATTAGACGATCGGATCATAGAAGATACTCGTTACTTGAAAGGCCATCTCAACAGGGTTTTGGGGTCCATGGTATTCAATTCAGACGTATATTTGAAAAATGCATATTCAACCAAAGAACACCAGAAAAAACTGCAAAATGCTATGTGCGGTATGATAAAGTAAAAATTTCCGCCAAGAAGTGTCTCCATGTTAAAAAATATCATTGAATTGTGTCATTCGCTGTTCTAACAGATTAATGTCGTGTTTTCCAAATAAAGGTTTTGTCATAGTGTAATTTCCTAATTTATTAGAAGTGTGCAAGAAATAATATTATCAGTAAGTTTAAAAACAGGTATTGAAAAAAACATATTTATTAACAAACTTATTTTCTATGAACCGTCTGATTACTTTTTTAACACTCTCGTCACCGAATTATGCAAAATCAGAAAAAAAAATCTGTCTAGCATTTAATGCATCTGAAATACTATTATAAATCATGCAAAAATATTTTTTTCTAATGTCGATTAATATTAGAGTTTTCTAATATTAATTTCTGCATTTTCGAAGCATTTTGTTATGCTAAAATTAATTTAAAAGGACGCACATATTAGGTAAAGGTTGAGGAATAAGAAAAAAACTATACTTACCTTTAAAAGAAAAAAAAAGCAGTGTAAATATTTTCTTAATTTTTCTCCTGAAACAATGAAGCGAAAACTGTAAAAAATGATCTAAACTGACTAGTACTGCAATCTAGGCACGATTTATGCATCTAGTTAAGAGCCTCATATACTTTCTACGTGAATGAATGATATTGATATCACTGAAAGAAAAAAAAAATACTAAATTCAATTGTTTTCTCTCTAAATATTGCTATTTGAAGTAGGAGCCTCATATGAGGTTCAGGGTGACGAGAGGGTTAAAAAGTAGGTTCTGTGAAAAAAAAAAAAAAAAAACGGTAATGCTAGAGAATGAAATCTTCATCCAGTCTTATAAATCTGTTAACAGGGGTGGCAAATTATAGTCAAACCTCGTTAACGCGAAACCGCTTAAGATGAAATACCGAATTACACGGAACATATTCTTAGTACTGTGAAAACAAAATTCTTTATTTTCTATTAGCATAATTTATGGGATAGCATGAAATGCAATGCAAAACAATCTCCGTGGCCTCTTTCATTTTACCTTAACGAGATTCGACTGTCATCAGTTTTCTCTGACAGCTGCTCTAGGTGGGCAGCATAGCACTTAATTTGTTGGTATCCATCTGTGCTCTTTAATATCACCTGTGATACAAATATATCAAATTCCCTTACATAACATGACTTTTTCGTCAATCGAACGCACTGTTTAAACGCTAGCGCACTTTCAGAAGCTTTTGTTCACAGGCCGCGATGTATAAGAATTCTTTTTTATATGCCTGTAAAAGAATGCACCTTCTATACACACCAAAATCAATACCGGCCGTACGAGACTGGTCTACTATAAATATATACCGAATTTGAACTCAATAGAATGTACAATTTAGGAGTTATCCTCTTCACTCACACACACACACATGCATACATACTTACATACATCACAAAAAAAATAGCATATATGAATTCAGAATACCTCGAAACGTGTAAATATGTTTAAATCTCACAGTCGATTTGATTACAGTACTGTTTGACTACCAATTATGTAGCAACGTAAACATCCGGTTTAAAGGAGGAAACAGGGCAAACCGGTACTTTAAACTTTTACTGTTACTAGAATTAATATAAATGTTTTAATTATTAAATATATTAAATAGCCCGGTATTAAATATGCCACGGTTTGACACGTCCAAGTGAATTCGAAAATTCCACATTTTTCAGTGTATTACACAAAACTTTAACACCATGTAACAATCATTGATTCATCTTTTTACTGAATTGTTCGAAAGCGACTTTAAAATGAGTAACGTTTTAAAAACATGCATCCTCTCAAAAAAGTACTCGAGTAAAAATCACACTTCCTAAGTTGGTTTCTTATATTTAAAATTATTTTTTTACGTCATGAATTAGGTTATGTATTATTACAGTAGTCGCCGCTTATTCCGGTAAGTGGTTTATCCGGTGAGCCGCTTATTAAGGTGAAAATCTGCTGGAATAGAACGAAATAGCCAAATTACAGTGGCTTTTTGCCGGTTACTTTGGTCGTGAGTGCCGGTTTATCCAGTCAAGCTATCTATGGAAATTAGGTAAAATTTTGGCGTAATCAGCTTTTAGGGTGAATTAAAAGCCAGTCAAAGATGACTCATATCTGTGTGGAGCTGTTACGGTAATTCGACTAAAAGAAATGTTAATACACTTAACAGAATTTGAATTTAAAAAAATGATCACTCTTACTCCCGGAACCAATGGGACAGATGATGATGATGACAACGATGTACACCCGAACCGGTTATGTGTCACAAGTGTAGATTTGCTGAACGCTATTGACTTTTTTCATAGAGCATTTGGGAACAACGTAAATGATCTCATCACCTCTTTTCGACATTAAGTGAGATTAAATTTGGTACGCTCCTAAAACAGCCTTTAATTTCAGATCCCCCCCCCCAAGAAGTTGAAATTTTTTTAACCCTTTGAGGCGCAACCCTTTCCCAATGCTGAAAAAAGGGCAGCCGTTGCCATCTCTCGACTTCTTGCTGGTAGTTAAGTCGAGCGATGGCAACGGCTGCCCTTTTTTCAGCATTGGGCAATCTATCCAGCTCTTCTCGAATTCTTCCATTTTGCAGCAGATGTCAGTGCTGTTAAAAATAATCGTGACCATTTTTTGACGGGAAAGGACATGCTAAAAAGTAAAGGATTCTCGTGGAGCTATGTCACCCGCAACTATTTTTATAGAAATCAAATCTGTTTTTCGTGACTGGCAACAGTCAAAACGTCAGAGTTTGGTGTTCTCAGAGCGGGAACACTGCACGTTAAAGGGTTAAATAAATGAACATACGCATTTTTTCGCTTGTTAACTTCTTCATTCTTTAATAAATATGTGCATACGTTATACTCTTGACGAATGTAGTTCATATTTTTGATTTAATTTATTGATTGTTTTCTTAAATTTTTCACTTTTACTTTGGTCCGGTCGTTTAATTTTGATTTCGGTTATTCCGGTCGATTTCAATCAACACCTCCTAGATATACAATGCCTGAAAACAGAGACTTTTACGTCATCACTAGATCCACTAAATTGACGTCATCACACATTTATTTTCATAAAGTAAAACTATTCAACGTTTCTAGTAAATTTACTCCTGCATAAAACATTTTAATGATTTAAGATAGAAAATTTAATTTCATGACAAACAGGAAATTTTAACTATCACTAATTATATAATATAATATAGAAATAGATCATAATAAGTTATTTGTTATTAGAAAGGCATTTCAATTTTTATCTTTAACTTAAGATATTTTCTAAAATTGGTATCATTCACCAGAAATTTTAAATAGATTTTCTTTGTGAAATTAAAACTGTGATGACGTCTTTCTAGAAAACCTAGTGATGACATAAAAGCTTCTGTTCTCAGGCCTTCTGTATCTAGAAGGTGTTGTTTCAATCCGCCCAGTTGTGACCGGTATAAGCGGCGACCACTGTATAATGTTTCATATTTCTGTTGAGTGTTAGTGCGTTTTTCAAAACTTGATTATTATTCTCAAAGCTAAAATAGGGAATTTTGCTAGTACTCAAACACTTTTTTGAGAGACAGAGAGGGCATACTTTACCTTTTATTTCCCAAACTAAAAGATGAAGTCCGTTGTGGAGGCATTTACAACGGGAGCTAGAAAAAACATTTGACGAAAATATGTCTGCACTCAATATATTTATTCTTCGTCTACCTAAAATAAATAACTTCAATTTTTATCATATACCGAAATCAAATTTCTTACTCTTCTGCAAACGTGCGGAAAATTTTTGCATTCGAATGGTTTTGTTTTGATTTCTCTTATATCAATGCTTCATTCAGACGGTATCATTTCATTTATAAAAAAAAAAATAAACTATGTAATCCGAAAAAACTATGTTAAATAAATGGGAGTCGCAGCTTACCTTTCAAAGCCTGATGACCGTGAGTTCAATAGGACGTCATGTCAATTGCGAGAGCTAATTTTGCCACGCAAAATGATTAATTTTTTGACTCTCGGAAATAAAATGGAGTTGAAAATATCAAAAAGTCATTTAAAAATTAGGAAATGGGTGGACTTTAGATTTTTACAGTGGCGCAGATTGTTTTATATATATGTATGCATAATTATGAAAAATTTCAAGCGAATCGTGTAAACGGTGTTGCCGCTTTTTGTGCTTAACGTTGTAATCTTTATACAGTAATGGTCGTAAATGTTTTGTCATGGAGCGATTACCCGGAATTGTTACATATTCGGTGAATCAGTGAGTCAGGCATCACCGTTAGTAGGATTTTTCTTTTTTGGGAGAAGGAATTTGGAGGGTTTTTTACTATACATTTTTATGTAAAAAAAAAAAAAATCATATTAAATAAAATAGTAGAGACTTAGAGACCCCATTGTACTCGTATTACAAATTTATATCCCTCTGAATAATTTTACTGTGGGATTTTAAAAGTTCCGTTAGTACGTAAAGGCTTAAATTGATTCAGAATATTTAAACAACCAGAAACTAAAATTAAGATTTTTAAACATTAAAACTATTCTCGACGTCTTTCTCTGGTCAAAGGAATTCTTGTGTAAATTGCATCAAGAAATTCTGACTTCATGATTGAGTTCTGAGGTCAAGTCAAGTTAAAATGTAATCACTTCGACGGGTGAACCTAACTTTGTAATTTAGAGCAGGATTGTTTAAAAACTTTTTAGTGTGGGTACCCCATAATATTTACGAAAATTTCGCCGCTCCCCCCATAAGCCAACACCTAGATATAGAAAGCCTAACGATTGAAGTTTTGCGCCTTATCTCCATCATAAGTGAAGTGAGGATCATGTGGTGAAAGATCTTGAGGTAGTGGGGGCCGAAGGCCTAGATTTTCTTTTGCTATGATATCACAGTTTTATTTTCACAAAATATATCTATTTTAAATTTGTGGTGAATTTCCTCACTTATAAAACTTTTTAATGATTTCAGATACAAAAATTAATTTTACGACAAATGACAGTTTTTACTATGACTAATTGTATAATATGATACAGAAGTAGATAACAATGAAATGAATAATTTTGTATCAGAAAGGTATTTTATTTTTAATTAAAGATATTTGCTAATATTTGTAGAACCCACCAGAAATTTTAAATAGTTCTACTTTTTGAAGAAACAATTGTGATGATGAACATAGGCCACGCCTAGATGATAAGTTCACAGTGAATAATTGCCTGAGACTGTAACGTTTAGCTAAAAATATGGTGCGGATATAATGCTAGGGCTATGAACTAGTAACTATTAATACTATTATTTTTTATAAAATTAGTTTCTTTGTCTCTTATTTTAAATTAAAATCAAGTTTAAAAATGTTTAAACTTAAAGAATAATTTGGGGGCCCGTGTCAACGCCTCCTAGATATAGAAAGCCTTACAGTTCCTACGTCACCAATCTTTGACGTGATCACTAGGCCTACGAAAGTTACGTCATTACAGTTTTAATTTCACAACGTAAACAGGGCCGGCTCTAGGGTAAGTGGAGGCCCCTGCTAATCTGAAAAAGACTCCCCCTTTTATGCTCTACATAGTTTTTGAGTTCGAAATGGTGCCCCTTCGAAACCAGCGCCCGATGCGATGCTTACCTCACTTACCTTGTCGGGCCGCCCCTGGTTACAAAAATAAGATGGTTTAGTGATAAAAACCTACAAAAGCATACAAATTATTTTCGTCCTATATTAATTCTGAAGAGCGTCTGGATATACTGGCCTTTATCAAAAAACGGAAAGGAAAAAATGAAGTAAGAAAATTTGAAACACTTTCAGATTTTAAATACGCACTAAAGTACTATATATTAAAAGCGTATCATAATCCATGCGCCTTCCCTGTATCATTATTTATGAGTGTGATTAAACAAAATTAAAATTGATATTTCTAACATCCTTTTTCTGGATGTAATGCAATAGGAATAGAGTGGGAAAAGGCTGCGCAGAAAAATGCACAATTCGAACTGAATGAAAGTTTGAAAAACTTATTCAGGTGTATTCTTTGTCCAAGTCAGGCGTAGCAGGCGATAAAATGACGTTTAGTCATTATTTTAACATCATTTAACGATATTCAATAAGTTGGCGCCATCTGTCGACGGCTCAGTAAAATAAAAATTCAATTGTATTTTATTTAATAAAGGCAGGTTTTTTTGTATATTATAGGAACAGTGATTGTTTTTTCGCGCGATAAAACGTACCCTATATGTTAATCGATTACTTTAATTGTCTAATAAATTCGAAATTTCATTAAAATCCGTCAAACTGTTTCAGCGTGAAAGAGTAATAAACATACATACAAACATTGACATCTATAATATTAGTAGGATTAGCTGATTTCGGGCTCGGGCTCGGGAAGGCTCGAATTAATAGCCCTCGAGCTCGGGCTTCAAAAAATGAACCCGAACTGCCCTGCCTGAATTAGAGATCTAATGCCCACTCACACAGTTCTCTGAACTTTAGTCTATTAGTATTCGTAATGTTCACAGAGAACATTACTGAGCTCTGCATAAAGTGTGTTCCAGAACTAAGTGTAAGCCATACCCTCTCTACAGCGAGATGTAACTTGTGTACACGTTCTTGTGTGCGATTTAAAAAATAATAAACCTGAAAATAGCATAATCTTGTTTTTCTTTTCCTTCTGCAGACAAATGGTACCGAGTCTAAAGTCGGACCTGCCAAGCAAACCTCTGAAGCCCCACCTACTCCGGTAAACCCTGGTGTGCTGAAGATGTGCGGTCGATTCTCGTTTCCCTGGCTGCTCACGCTGTCGGTGGTGCAGCTGGCCATCTACCTGAACAAGCTTTACCAGGACAGCGCGGCAGTCGGCACTTACTTCGCTGACAGGGACTTCAACTACTGCATCGTGTCGGCGGCTTGCCTTTTCGTGCCGGCACTCGTCTACATCATCTACATCGTGGCAGCGTACATCAAAGACCAGGAGGACCCGGAGCCGAAGGAAGTGGGAACGAGAGTGGTCCACGGACTGTTGCTCGTGCCGTGGCAGATTAAAGGGTAGGCTTGTATATAGCGGGTATTCATTGGCATTCTTAAGAAAAACAAATTTTTTATCTGCGGAACTTCTTCGTCCGATTTTCTTTTGGGTTGATCATTTAGGCACTGATCAATAGGGTGGAGCGAAAATAACTTTATTTCAAAATTCACACTGCCTGAGTGATTAAAGGGTACGAAAATCCTAAGAACAAATAGTTTCCAAATTTCAGCTCAAAATAGTGTCATCTTCAGGTCCCACAACTCAAGCGAATATATTTCTAGCTTATTTTTATTAAAATAATCATGTTTAATTAATTAATTGAATAATTAGTTATGTTTTCGTTATAAAATGCATTTATTGATACGTTATTATCACATGTCAGTGCTGGAAATCGTAGATTGAGAAGCAAACGTCGACTTAGGTTCTGATTCAGAAATGGAATATACCTCAGAAAATGACGACGATTTCGTTAGTCTGGAAGCCGAATGTCGGTAAACGACTGAGGATGAGATTTCCTAAATCTCCAAGACAGACCCAATGCCCGAACAAGCCGTTGTTCTTGATAGAGCAGGTGTATCAGAGTATTCATTATTCAATTAATTAATTAAACGTAATTATTTCAATAGAAATTCATAAAAGACTAAAAAAGACACGGGGAATATATTCGCTTGAGGTGTGGAACCTGAAGATAGCACTATTTTGAGCTGAAATTTGGAGACATTTTGTTCTTACCAGTTTCGCACCATTTAATGACTCAGGCAACGTGAATTTCGAGAAAAGGGTTTTTCGCTCCATCCTACTGATCAACAAACTTTTTCTGTTTCGTACGGCAAATCGCTATCATATTGTTGCATAAAACTCTGCTTAATTATCGGGTTCGTCGTATTTGAGTCCAGTATAGGTAGAAAGTTCTAGTAAAGAGTCCACTTGTCAGGATAGAACACAAATTTTATTGCTTCTAGAACTCCGCCGAACAATCTGCTGTACAAAATTCACAGGCCCTAAAGGCAATAACTTGCTTCCAACAGTTCACTTTGTACGGAAGCTTTCACAGATGCTGCATTTCACACACAACAAAATAATTATACAAGCTAAAATTCCGTGGAAATACACGAGGGAAATCGTAAACATTTCCTCAGCAATAAAGAGTTCACACGCATCATTCAAAAACAAGCTTCTCAAAACAAGCAAAATATTGCATCTATAAGCGCCAATACAGAGCCGCAGAACGGACGTCTGTTTCTCGGGGCAGTCAATAGCAGACTTAACTCTTCTGGGGCAGTGCCTACTCTTTTATAGCTTATGCCGACAACATGAGACGGTTCCAGAGGAAACCATCACCTGAATGATCTAGATCAAACTCGAATTTTTATTGCGTAATTGAAAGGTAATTGAATAATATTAGGCTATTGCGCAATACTATTGCAGGAAAACAAACATTGCTGGCCCTATTAGCAGAATCGTGCCAAATGTTCAAAATGTCGCCAAATTTAGGGCCAAAAATAAGTTCCCAAAAGTGGAGTCAGCTATGCTCTAGCACTAATATTTCTGGAGATTTTTAGAAAACCCTGTTGTTGCTAATCTCCGTGTGCAGCTACTGCTAGACGAGATCTAAGAGTTTATTCACCCGTTTATGAGTTATGAGAAAACCCTATTTTAACCAATGGGGCCACACAAAACTCCATTCATCGCGTTCGAGTTCATCGATTTTGATGCAACAAAATGCACAATTCTATTATTTGATCCGTAGAATTCGAATTTTAGACAATTTTTACTTCTGGAAGAGCGGGTTACTCCAAAAAATTCGTAATAATGTTAGTAAAAGAAAGCTGTCGTCGATTTTGTGGATCCCTGCGTCAGTATATTTATGTCGGCGATCAACTTCATGATTAGTATTGTTTATCTAACCATAGGTTCCAACGGGCAGTTCGCGAACCCCTGGCGGTTAGCAAGGCATATAAGGATGTTCATGAAAGTAATGCAATAGTATACTGAGACAATACAAGAGGTTCACTAAATTCTTTAGGATTTTAGAAGAGGGTTGGTTCACAGGGAGAAAAAGATGGAAACCACGGATCTAAACAATGTTTAATCATGAAGAGCAAAATGCATTGAGCATACTGTGTTGTCGCAGTGATCGCGATAACGCCTCTAGATGCGTATTTCAAGCCTTAGAAATTCAGAATATGCCTTAAGAATTTCGGAATGCGTGTTTTTACGCATTGCTTTTCCATATAAAATTACGCTATATGATCGGTGATTACGGTGAGATTTCCCCTTGAAAATGATTTTGATTTACAGTCGACTCTGAAATCTGCGATAACTTTTAATGTAAACAGTGATTTAGAGTTAACACCAACAGTGTATCTATATTGTGTAATCAGTTATTATATATGATTTATGTGTTAAATGTACTTTAATTATGCATTTGTAATTGTTCGTTGTTTTAATTACTCCTGTGGATAGGAAAATACTCCTTCTAAAAAGGTTAAGGAGTATTTTTACTCTTCTGAAAAAATCTTAGATCGATCACTGGTGTTGTGAGACGAGTTCATTTTTCTGTCAAATGTACTTCTGAATCTAAATTCCTTTTTACAGAATTTTTTTTAATTTCTGAGAACCGCCATAATCCGCCAGCCTGTTTGTGGCATAGAGAAAAGAAATTATCTGGTCGAATTTTGAGCAACTTTTTCTTTCTCAGGTTAATTGAAGATCTTCGTTGCCAAGGGATCAAGCTAAAAATCCGCTTTAAGAGTCTGGAGTTGGTTGTTCGTAACTAACCCTAGTGTGAAGCTCCACAGAACATCTGGACGAACCTAACAACTGGTGTAACAACTGCCTCTGCGTGACATGCAAGCAGCTTTCGAAATGTATTTCAGTGTGGAAAAACTCGATTTTTAATAATCATAAACGGCATCGAATTCAAGTTATTGCGTAATTGTAATGAATTGAATTGATTACTGTTATTCAGGGTAACTTTCAGCTATAGAAGTTATCTTTATGCCACGTCCTAGTTTTCAGAATATTTTGTTCATGGTCCACTGATGCCCTCTATTGACACGATTGTGAAACTGATTTTCTGCTTTGTATTTCAGAAAATAAGTTGGCGACATGATACGGTGTTAATTTGACCTACTGCTTTTAAACACCATTTTAATCTTACTTAATTTTACTAGTTCAAAGCTGTCCTGACTTGTAGATTGAACAAAACAAGGTATTTTGTATGCAATTTCTGATACTGGTTCAAAATGATCCTGAATGGCAGGGTAACTTTACAATAGGTAAATTAACTATTAGTTTTAGTTTTTATCATCAACATAGCATATACTAATTTGTGTAAATGAATATAAAATTTAGGATACTAGTTCCAAAGTAGGAATCAACCGTTAGGGTTTATTCTTCTATTTTAAGCGATGTGGTCTGAAAATACTATTAAAACATAACGGGGGCAAATGAAAATACAGAAAATGTGGATCAAAGTTGTCCTGAATGGCTGTAATAAAATCTGATCTTCAGAGGCATAATATGAAATAGCTGCCAAATCTTCCGGTTTTTCCGAAAGATTTTTCACCATTAACTTTTTGTACTGCTATCCGTGCAGTTTCAATTTACAATAACATGTTCGACTTATTTTAACATTAAATTCGCAAGTAAAAATTAGTGGTGGGAAATCTTCCGGAAAAACCGGAAGAGTTGGCAGCTATGTAATGTGTTGAAGTGATTAAGGATAATTAAAATTCATGTTCATAACAATCTATTTCTGAGTTTAATACAATAGGAATGCAATGGCAGAATCTTTGTAGAAAGGATCACACGCAGATGACGAAAGTGAAATATCTCTTCGAAATGCTCAACAAGTTAGCTTTAGCCTCTCCTTAAACATATAGGGCGATGCGAGTCGGTATTTTTGAATCCAGAGAGATTTCGCCAACATCTTATCGAGGCGTAATCAACTCTCACTTTGGCGCTATTTAAGAGAATTTACAGTATGAGTACACCGCCACCTAATTCTAATGGTATATAGCTCTAGGTGCAACTCGCAACTCTTGCGCACAAGAATAACGGCTTGCTCCAGCCGCCACCTCCGATAAACAAGGCCCGCACACCGAATACAGCAAGTGGCAAGATGGCGCATTCCGTAGTTCCAAGATCCGTTGCTTTATTCACATGTTTACATCTAGTTTTGGCGTATTCGTGAATATACTCTCTCTGGTGTTGTCTTGATAGTTATGAGCTTTTCATTTAGGCGCTATTTTCAACCAGAAGAAGATAAGTGGGAGTGATGACTCATATATCATTTTAAAGATCTTTTCATTACCAACATTTTGATACCAAATTTATTGTAAAATCATTAAAAATAACTAAGCTATGAATGTTAAAAATTCTGTTCAAATACGCATAAAAATTTTATATCGTTTTTTCCATTATGTTAATTATGACAGTAGTCGCCAAGTTACGTGAATTTCGATACCATAATTACAATATTTAATGGAATTATGAGTTAAAACCCTACATCATTCGTTGACATGATATATAAATATTGTTTATCTGTACTTAAATAGTATCTAATCTTGCTTTTAATGTGTTACTGATAATAATGAGCCAAATGTAATTTTTTTCCGTATTTCCAATGGGGATTTCTTTTATTTCTAAAATAGAACAGGCTAATAGCACATTAAAATATTTTTAAATAGTGCTAACAATGCACTAAAAAGAGCTTTTTATGCTGTATATAAATTTATTCGATTATATCACATGGTTCAAGAAAGCAAAGAATACAGCACTTAGATATCTGGAATTTTGTCGCCAAATGCCAATAAATCTCTAGCACTTCCGTTGTTCAAATGATTTCTAGGCTCATAAGAATAGCAACCTATCTATAATTTCATGTGTCTGACATTTATCTTGGCGAAAACTCCTTCGTCTCAGAGGACCGCTGGGATTATACATAAATATCTAATTTTATATGCATTTTTATTAGTCTGTTAAAAATCTTGAAATGAGAGTTGTATTGATGCCCAAAAGGCTATTTTTTCCAACCCAAATACAGTACAAATTTGCATTTTGACTATTTAAACTGCTACTCAATTTAAAAAAAAGTGTTTAATATGAAAACATCTTTCCCTCTTGCAAAAAAGCTGAAATTTTGTTAATCAAATATTGATTTTTATGGACTAAGTACATTCTAAAAATAGTTTAAACCACAAACTTAATATGCCTTAGAGGACTTTTTCAATATATAATAATTCAATTTAATGTAAATGTGATTCCCCCTGCTACATAAGAAAGTTACTATTGCATTAAATAAATCCTCATGAAAAGACATTGAATTTGATGTAATAAATTTATGAAATGAATACTTTTCAATTCCTACTTTCAGGTCACGCTCTCCCTATATATATATCTTGTACAAATTTTCAATTGCTAATAAAATACGTTTTTATTCATCCACTCAAGTTCAAATACATTTTTTTAAACTTTTAGTGGATGACACTGGACGTTAATACAGTTTATCGTCCCAATCAACTGGATAATTTATCTACAGGACGCCAAAAAGATTCGAGATACATTACGCTCTATGGGCCGAAATTCACTAAACTCGCATATCTCTAAAACTATTAGACGTAGAAAGTTTAAACTTAATATTCAGCATTGTTGTAACATCTAGTTGTGCACCGCCATTTTGGTGCCATTCGACTGGATTGTTTATCTACAGGGTTGCCCAAAAGATTTTAAATGCATTACGATTTTAAATACTATGGGCAGAAATTCATTGAAACGTATTTTAGAGGCATAAGGCTAGTTCAAACGACTCAAAAGTGATATATGCTGTTAAGGGTTACAAAAGTGAATTTTTCCACCGAAGAAAGTATCTTTATCACTTTAGTTCTGCAGGAACACTCAAAAGATTTCCAGCACTTTACGGTCAATGGCAGTTTTAGGGACATTCATCCATTCCAAGTACAATACCTTCCTACAATAATAGTTAGGTAATGGTCCGACCACGGTCACGTGCCTCCCTCAAGAATTACGCCAAAAGTCGCCAGGCTTGGCGACTTTTGCACGTGTGTATGTGTTTTACTCTCAAATCTCAAAAATTGTTAATCGTAGAATGCTGAAATTTCTTATCTAAGATTGTTGTAACATCTAGTTGCGCATCTCGATTTTTGGTTTCAATCTACTGGAGAGTTTATTTGCAGGACCACCCAAAAGAATATCAATACATTAATGTCTACGAACATCTTCAATATATTACATCTGTAGTCAGTCATTGTTTGATCCATGCCCAAAATCTCTCCATTTGTCATCGACCTTCGCTAGATTTGCCAAAATGTCGCCAAATTTGGTGATAGTCAGTCATTTGGTCCATCTCCAAAATATCGCCATTTGTCTTCGTCTTTGGCGAGTTTGGCGAAATATCGCCAAATTCGGCAAGAGTCAGTCATTGTTTGGTCCATGCCAAAAACCTCGACATTTGTCGTCGATCTTGGCGAGTTTTTCGAAAGATGACCAATTTTGGCGACAAAAATTATGTCTTATTTCGCATAACTCTAAAACTTTTAATCTTAGAATGTTGAAATTTTGTATTTAGAACTATTGTAACATCTAACAGTGCATCTCTTTTTTTTTTTTCAATTCCTACTATTTGTTCACACTCTCCCTATATCTCATTCAAATTTTCAGTCGTTAATAAAATACTTTTTATTCATCCTCTGAAATTCGATAGTTTTTTCAAATGTTAATTCATTAATTAAATGTAATTAATTAAATTTAATAAAAAGTAACTAAAATAATACTTTTCTTTGTTGACTTAAGTAGAAATTGACTTAATTTTTTTTATATATATTACTTGTTTTCAAATTAAAGTGGTAAGTTCTTATGAAGAATTTTTCTATTCTGATAAAGGCAGTTTCCTGTGAATGGATATTTTATTTACGGTTCAAAAAGAAAAGGTTGACCACTATTTCGCTCAAAACTCATTCAAATGAACGCAGAACAGTGAACTTCGAAGTCGGCCATTTTGAATTGGTGTGGAGGCCTTCATTATCGGAGGTGACGACCCAGCTCGTATATCTGGTAGCCTTAGTCTCCTATGACTTCACGTCGTCGAAGTCGACGTGGAGCCTTTTTAAACATGAAATAGCTTTCTTTTATTAAGGGAATTTATTAAATTGTGGTCTTCGAGGTCCGATTTCTTGATACATCTACGTTTCCAAACTGCTTATTGTGCCGGCAGATCTGAGACTTTGAAATATACTTTCGCATATCAAAATTTTATAAATAATACAACAAATTTCATAGATGGAGGCCCCCAAATTCACCAGTAACCAAGGGCACTGATTTTATGTTCATTCCTGACGGGATAAATAAATTCTCAGCATTTGTGGGGTATGAAGAATGTATTTCTTTTTCTAAAAATATTAATAAAACAGTGAAAGTTTCGCACTTGTGTTTTCGCTAAGTATTTTGTGGAAATCAGATATATTATTTCAGAAAATAGGAAAATGAATTAATGCTTATGTACATATTGCGACCGTCCTCAAAAAAGGACGCTAGGCGGTAATGGGATCATTAAAGTCTATATTCAAAGAATAAACAAAGCATTCAATTGATTTGTTTTTCTTTACGCGTGTTTCCTACAAATCAATATCTTGAAATTACGGTTTTTCAGATTGTATAGGATTCTTTTGTACGGCATTGATATTTAATTCTTTCGTTAAAGGAATAATATTTCCCCCGAGTTAAGTGACAGATATAAGCATTTATTTTTCATAAATTCCAAATGAAACGTATGATATGTTTCATCGGGGTATAAAATTATGAGAAAGAAATAAATAGTTCACTCCTGTGGAAATTTGAAAAATCATAAACTATTTATCTGTGATAGATTTATCTCTTAATAAATCCAAATAGCCATGACTTTTTTGTCAAAATACTATTTATTTGCTCTTCTTATTTGATCTTTTGAAGTTTTTCTGTTAATTTCTATTCTCTTAATCTTTTTTCATATATTTCCTTTTATTTATTTTCGTTCTACAGACGGGTGGAAGTTCTTCAGTTCTCTGCACAAAGAGTATGCCAGACTCGCTCTCTCACACCTGAAGAACTGGAGGAGAAATGTCTACTGGAAAGGCAAGCCGCTGTACTCGAGTTCTTTGAAGAGTTTTACGCCGGTTTCACGCAGTTGTTGTTGCAGCTGTACATTATTATCGTAGCTTTGGATGAGAAACAACCGTATAAAGCCCGTAAGTGCGTTTACTTGCAATTTCGTTTTCTGTTTAGGTCATACTAGATCGGTGCGTGGCTGACGAGATACCCAGGCTGCGGTGTTGACATTTTAGTCACACACTCGAGCCTCTGCACTGGAAAAGTCATGTGACCAAGGGGGTGTGGCCATCTTAATACATCATACTAAAATACATCTTACCCCCTAGGTCGTATGACTCTTCGAGTGCAAAAGAGTGTGACCAAAATGCCAACTCTGTAACCTGCATTGCCACGAGATCGGAGGTTCGTAAACAGTAATAAGCTTTTCCTAAGAGATACGTTGAAATTTTAAAGAAAGAACACAATCCATTTTTTTTTTTTGCATAACTTGGGAAGGAACTGACATTTGCGTTGACTTTCGCTTTGCGACGAGATTTTTCCTCATAATTGAGACAATCTTCAACGGATCACTTTTGCAATTGTACCTTTTGTTCAATCCAAAATCATCGTTCTGCGGTAACATACTTAACGTGTGTAAATTTTACAATGTTTTAAAATAAATTTACTTTTAAACACCAGGCTTTTGTTGAATATTTATTGTTCATTTGGAAAAATTTGATCTGCACCTGCCTTATCCCTGTTCCAAAGAAATGTATGCTGTTCGCACTATGTAGTTGAGGGACAGAAGCTCCAGACACTACAAATACCGGAACTTTTTTTACCGTTCGTACTGTGCTTTCTCCTTATCTGTTTAACCCTTTAACGCGCAGTGTTCCCGCTCTGAGAACACTAAACTCTAAGTTTTGACTGTTGCCAGTCACGAAGAATAAATTGGATTTCTATAAAAATAGTTGCGGTGACATAGCTCACGAGAATCCTTGCTTTTTAGCACGTCATTTCCAGTAAAAAATTGGTCACGATTATTTTTAACAGCACTGACATCTGCTGAAAAATGGAAGAATGCGAGAACGTGCTCGATAGATTGCCCAATGCTGAAAAAAGGACAGCCGTTGCCATCGCTCGACTTAACTACCAGCAAGATGGCGGACGATCGAAACGTTCATCGCGTGGCACAGATCTAGAGACCCCTTTTTTGACGACAGCTGGCTGTGCCCCGCACAGCTGGCTGGTATAGTTAAGTCGAGCGATGGCAACGGCTGCCCTTTTTTCAGAATTGGGAAAGGGTTGCGCCTCAAAGTGTTAAAATTTTTTACGGCCATGATCAACTTTCCTTTCTCATGGTTCCAATCTACAAGTCTTTTGTAGATTGGAACCTTGCCTCTGCTCTAAGCTCAACATTATATTTTTTTGTTTCAGTTACTGGTGAAATCATCGCCTCTGGTCTCACCTTGATGTCAATGATGGCTGCAGTTCGCCGGAGAGATGACGGTATCCTCACAGGATCTCTGTCCGTCATTGGATGGGTGTCCATCATGATTTCAAGATCCGTGGCCATCGCATTGGCTGCCAGAGTGATCTACGGGTGGATGCTGCTGATATGCGTGATCCACGGTCTCCTAATCTCCTTCTGGGTGACATCCATTGCCATCGGGACCTACCAAGAGTCCTCCTTCAAGAAGAAACGGAGACTGTCCCTCTACTTCCTCGTGTTCGCCGTTTTCGGGCTACCGTCCCTGACATACTGGCCTATTATGTTCGAACTGAAAAAGAACAAGCGACCTCTCATATTCCTGATCATTTTGATGTTGGAGAACATTCTTTTTGTTCTTTTGTGGGCGTTTTTGCGGGAGGATGACACGTGGTACAAGCATGACTTCATTCTTATAGCCGTGGCTGCCGGGTCCTTCGTTCTTGGATCTCTTTTCATATTGTTTTACATCTGCTGCAAGCCGAAATACACAGACCACGTTGTTTACCATGACATGAAAGCGAGCAATACGGACTCCTTTGGAATGTACTTCGAGTTCTGTGATATGGCTTTTAAACTCACCAAAAAAGAAGTTGTTGAGACAAGGTTGAAAGAAATAAGAGAACAGAAAGCTGCTCCCAGATGATAGACATTTTTCAAATCTCTTTCTTTGTGTTTGTAAATATATAACATTTTTATAGAAAGCGAAAAAGTGAACCCGTTTTCTGCAAAAAGATTGTGCGGTATAAAAAAAGGTTTTAGAAATTTTCCTGGAAAGTATATTATGTTACAAATGTTCAATTTTCCATTTTGAATTTATTTTCCTTTTATTAGTTCACACTTTGTAAAAATACCGCATACATTAAACTTACAAAATGACTTTCTATAGCATAAAAATAAACAGGCTTTTTATTTCACCGAGATTATTTACCTGCATAAGCTATGCTAAAGCTTTGCTGAGCTTTTGTAAGAGGATTCATAAAAAGAAGTCAGAAATTCTAACCCACTAGCATAATAATTTTATGTTTCCCGCAGTCTTACCTTTAACACAAATTCAATCTAAATAATCTAAATACTTTAAAATCGAAAAATAAATGCATATTTAAACAATGCATTCTAAATACACGTTCTTTTATAAAAAGTTTGAATTTGTGTTTTGTTAGAAAGGCTGATCCACCCAGTCAAGCTGGGCAGTAGCCAATTTCATTGGCGAAAGAAGAGCTGTGAGTAGCAGCTTGTCAGATGATGCGAATTGGTTAACAAGCCGCGAGAAGTTAATATTTCAATGTAATGAGAAAGTATTTAAATGACTTTTTGAATGAAAATTCAAAAGGTCATTTAAGTGATGGCTCGTGTGGAGTAGTTGACATGGTACACCCTCCAAAAAAAGTATTCGAGCATGAGAGAAATTTCCTATTTTAGATTTGCGAATAATAATTGAGTTTTTGAAAAACGCACAACTTGACAGAAATATGGAAAGTCATATTTATACATAGCCTAATTCATATTCTATGATAAATTATTTTTAATATACGAAACCAACGTAGGAAATTCATATCTCGCTCGAATACTTTTTTTTGGAGGGTGTACGAGGCTCAAGAAAAAATAGAAAATGTTGAGTACGGCTAACCATATTTAAACACTAGTCGAAATTAATTGTGGGTTTTCCCCACCCCACGATACTTTACGCGCTTACATGTCTTCAATTTTCTTACGTATTTTGCACTTTTGTTTTGATCTTAATCCAGTTACTATTCTCAAGCTTCGAGATCGATCTTTTAAAATGTAAACTCATTCAACCATTCTGTATACGACAAAAAAAAAAAAAACCATGTACCTCCTATAGAAAAGGAGCATTTCTAAAATCATTTACAAATTAATATAAAAATCTCATGTAATTTTTATTATTCATTACATAACAATATTTCATCTTACTGAGTTTCGTAAAATTAATTGCAGTAGAGATATTTACTGATGCTGTTCAATGTATATTAACATTTACATTTACAGTAAAACCTAGGAATTTCTCAAAATATATCCAATGTACTTTTTATAGAAGTAGCCAAACAATGCATATCAAATTTAGGATAACAGTTTAGCATGTTAAAATCTACAACCGACGTCTAGATGTCATTTAAGCAAATATTTGGTTAAAAAAAAAATAATGCACAATGTTTACAAATAAAAAATTATCCATTAAATAAAATAAACATTTTCTGAAAAAAAGTGTGTTTTCTTTTTTAATATTTTACGATATTAAAGTAAAATTAACACGCAAAAAAAAATGTTTTTATTATTTGGAAATCATATCATAGTTGTAATTCGATTCTGTCAATAGGTAAAATGCAAAATTTTAAGTTTGGATTGGTTAGAAAAAACACGATTTAATGAACAATTAATTTATTTATGAAATATTTATCTTGGAAGCTAGCGAATGGTGTGTTTGATTTATATTACTGCTGAAAAACGTACACCCTCCAAAAAAAGTATTCAAGCAAGAGAGAATTTTCCTATTTTATATTTGCAAATAATAATTGAGTTTTTGAAAAACGCACAACTTGATAGAAATATAGAAAGTCATATTTATACATAGCCTTATTCATATTCTTTGATAAATAATTTTTAATATACGAAACCAACATAGGAAATTTCTCTCTTGCTCGAATACTTTTTTTGGAGAGTGTACACCCTCTCAAAAAAGAATCGAGTAAAAGAGGAATTTCCTATTTTGGATTTGCAAATAATTACAGATAACGCACTACTCGACAGAAGTATGATAATTTATCGTCATGCATAACCTAATTCATATTTTATGATATATGATTTTTAATATACGAAACTAACGTTGGAAGTTTGACTTTTACTCTAATACTTTTTCGAGAGGGTGTAAATTTGTGCTTATTATTCCTGTTTTAAAAGTATGCAATGCATATGCTGTGAATGAAACTATTAATCAAACTAGGGAAATACTTATTGGTAGTAATATTAAAATTGTTAAATTAAAAATATACTTTTCATATTTTTAAAGAAATGTAAATATTATTTATAACAGTAATTTACATCTATAATCTGCCTAAAAAAGGTATGTATTTCATGTCTAACAAAAGTTGAAAGTCTTAAGATCAATCAAGTGCGAGAATGCCAAGTATTCATTACATATGTCACATGACGCAAATCTACTTTGATATGCAAAAGAAACGTCTCTTTACAAATTTACAAATTGAAAAAAAAAGTTTCGTATCCTTTCAACTGGTACAAGCTAGAAAAAAGAGTAGCACCAAGTTAGAAAAGTAAACTTGCACTGCACGGCAAGAGCTTCTCCTAGCTACTATCGCAATCCGACTTTTTTTTAAATATACAAAAAACAGAAGTTGAAATAATTAATTGTTGAACTTATTAAATAGTTGTATTCACTTAGATACAACAAGAGAATGTTTCGGATGTATTTATTGACAGTAGAGAGCAGAAAATAGACTTCTAAGAACAATCTAGGTCAAAATTTTAATAATCCAAAAACATCAGATCAATGGGCTCGTCGGAGTTTTATGCGAGAATTCTTTAACAGAAAGATTCTAAAGCTACTGAAAACTGCAACGATACAAACAGTCCAATTGGCTAGAAAGACATGATGTACCAAAACACCACAGGCACCAACGCCCCCTAGAGAGGGGAGAGGAGAAACCCAGTGGAAACGCTTTGCTTTACCTACTCGGTGTGACGTCACAAGTAAGCGCCGCGGCTTTCCTTTCTAGGGGGCGTTGCAGGCACCCAAGATGATTTTAACGATTATAATTACCTGCATAATAAATGTAAAGTACAGCTGTGATTGCTTATGTTAACAAATACACAATGCTAGAAAAACCTGGTATACTTTAATATCCCAAATTAACGCTACAATTTATGCTATAAATAACGGTATGATATCGTGTGTTTGAAAGCAAAGCGTTAGTTAGCCAATCAAATTTCTCCTACTGCAAGTTCTAGTCGCCTGCGAAAGATTCTGGATGTTGCTGGACGAAGACGGATTCAGGTACAATTTTCTAAGTTTCTGTTTCAAGCACTTGTGCTAGCTGTGAACGCCGTTTCCCGAAAAATGTTAATTCTCCGTCACCATCTATTGCAAAGTGATCAAGTTCAAAATGCTGCTGTTTTCCCGAATCGAGAGAACTATTTTTGAAGGAAGATCGATGCTTCGATGATAAGATAAGAAAGCATGGATAATTTCACGTGCGCTGTGTATCATTGTGTTCAACAAGATCCACCGCCAGATACTTATCCAATGAAATCTTTAATCAAAAAGTTAACCTCTAAAAGAAATTCTGCCCGTGACCTTCTGAAAGGGTTTCGAAAATACGATTTTATGAAGAAAACAAAAAAAAAGAGCGAATTTCAAAAGGTTTCAGTTTAAAAATCTAAAGTTGATGATTGTTTTCAAAAAGTTTGAATTGTATAGATCTTAACCGTGCCACGGATCTAGAGACCCCTTTTTTGACGCAGTCTCTAGATCTGTGGCACGCGATGACCGTTTCGATCGTCCGCCATCTTGCTGGTAGTTAAGTCGAGTGATGGCAACGGCTGCCCTTTTTTCAGCATAGGGCAATCTATCCAGCCGTTCTCACATTCTTCCATTTTTCAGCAGATGTCAGTGCTGTTAAAAATAATTATGACAAATTTTTTTTTTTTTTTTTTTTTTTTTTTTACGAGAAATGACGTGCTAAAAAGTAAAGGATTCTCGTGGAGCTATGTCACCCGCAACTATTTTTATAGAAATCCAATCTATTCTTCGTGACTGGCAACAGTCAAAACGTCAGAGTTTGGTGTTCCCAGAGCGGGAACACTGCGCGTTAAAGGGTTAAGAAGTAGGCAAACACATGCGTACCTTTATCGTCAGTAACAGGTTATGAATTGAACGGACGCTTTCCAACTTGTTTCTATTAGAAATTGAGGTTACTTTTCACTTTCTGTTTGATTATCAGAGGTAGGCAACAGATAAAACAAACTCAGATGGATAATCTCAATTTATACCTTTGTTCGATTATTTTCTTTGTTTTTTGCTATCTGCTGGGTAATAAATAAATTAATTTTTAGATAATATAGGAAATATTAAGATAAAACTCGTTTGATACGTTGTTAGCTTTACACTCATTATACAAATTTAGGCTCGTTCTGAACTATTGTTTGTCAAAAGAGCATAGCATTTGTTTTACCATATTTAATTAATTTAACTTTTTGAGAGAATATTTTTTTCTAGTTAGTACAATTACGACGGAAGATACTCCAGTAAGTGTTAATCATAATTATTTATAACTGATAATTTAAGCACAATGTTTTTAAACTAATGCAACAAATTCTAATAGATTGCTGAATTAATGGTTATAGAACCCTGAATATCATGCTATATAATTGCCTTAAACTTAAAAAATAAATAAGGAAAAAAATGATATTTTAACTTTGCTTTTATGTACCGCACATTATGCTTAGCTGTGTAAAAGTGTGATTAAGATTGGCCCATTGAAGACCTTTACGAGTACCTTTATTCGTTTAACAGACACGCGGAATTCCTTGTGTACCGTATTAAATGAAGGTACAAACTATCAATTGAGCAGGTTCATCGGCTGTTCATGTTTATTTTTGTCAACTGTGCTAATCTTCCCCCAAATTACTCTAAATATGACAGTCGGGTGACTAATATCAAGTAGCACTACTTTTAGAGCACGTTTGGGGAGGAATCTTTTTAATGTTGCTTTACATCTACTGACCATTTTGAAGCTGGTAGCAAAATATACTGTGAGCTTTTAGAAGCTAAAAGCAAAAACTATTCAGCTCACGGCAAAATTTTAAATTTTCATAATAGTTGTAAGTTGCAGCTGCAGAAAAAACAATATGCTTCACTTTTTCTTTCAAGGATTTAGCAGTTTCATATGTAACCTTAAAATAGATCTGAGATCAGGGGGGTTTCTATAGCTTCCACATGGGAGGGGGTCCAGCTATGGGGAGAGGGGGGGGGGATGTATTCTTGGTTAATTTGATCTGAAAAATTTGATCGGCGATAAATCTCCATATGTAAAAAAGAGGTCCTGACTGACTGATCGCCCAGCCAAATCTAATGGAGATACAGGCATGAAATTTTAGGAGCTTATGCCTTTTGTTCCCAAGGCGTCATATAAGAAGCGATTTTTTAAACTTTGTACCCAGACGGGGGTGGCGTCCCAAAACGTTCTTTTCACGTTTTCCTTCATATCTCAGGCGGGAAAAGAGATAGCCGTAAAATTCTTGCTTTAAAATGTAACTAATGCAAATACATAAAAGTGATTTCAGGATTTTTTAGAAATCGCATCCAAACGGACGTAAGGGGCCAAAACGTTCTTTTCACATTTCCTTTCATATCTCAGAGGAAATAAACATATAATTCTTGCTTTAAAATATGACTAAAACAAATACCTAAAAATCAATTTCAGGCTTATTTAGAATTCGCACCCAAACGGGCGTAAGGGGCAAAAACGTTATTTAACGTTCTTTTCACATTTCCCTTCATATCTCAGAGGAAAAAAGAGACAGCCATAAATTCCTTGCTTTAAAACACAACTAACACAAATACCTAAAAATAATTTTCAGGGTTTTTAAATTCGTACCCAAACGGGTGTAAGTATCCAAACCGTTCTTTTCACATTTACCTTCATGTATCAGAGGGAAAAAGAGATAGCCGTAAAATTCTTGCTTAAATGTATATTGAACACAAATGTTTAAAATTCGTTTTCTTTTAGAGTGTGCATCAAAACGGAGATAACGGTCCAAAACGTTTTTTTCGAATTTGCCATCGTATCTCAAAGTCAAATAGAGATAGCCATAAAATTCTTGCTTTAGAATGTAGCGAACACGAAAGCCTACGAATCATTTTCAGGGAGTTTTAGAATTTGCACCCAAACGGGTGTAAGGGGCCAAAGCGTTCTTTTCCCATTTCCCTTCATATATTAGAGGAAGAAGGGATAGCCTAAAATCCTTGCTTTAAAATGTAACTAACCCAAATACGTAAAAGTTTCATGGTTTTATGGAATTTATACCCGAACGGGGGTAAGGGGCCGAAACGTTCTTTAACGTTCTTTTCAGATTTCTCTTCATATCTCAGAGAAAAATAGAGATAGCCGTAAAATTGCTGCTTTAAAATATAACTAGCACAAATACCTAAAAGTCACTTTCATGGTTTTTTTTAGAATTCGCACCCCAACAGGCATAAGGGGCCGAAACGTTCTTATCGCGTTTCCCCGTCATATCTCAGAGGGAAAAAGAGATAGCCGTAAAATTCTTGCTTTAAAGTATAACTAGAACAAATACCTAAAAATGAATTTCAGGGTTTTTTAGAATTCGCACCCAAACGGGTGTAAGGGGGACAAACGTTCTTTTCACGTTTCCCTTCATATCTCAAAGGAAAAAAGAGACAGCCATAAAATTCTTCCTTTAAAATGCAACTAACAGCAATACCTAAATATCATTTTCAGGGTTTTTAAAAATTCTGCACCCAAACGGTGGTAAGGGTCTAAAACATTATTTTCACGTTTTCCGTCACATCACAGAGAAAAAATAGTGATAGCCATAAGGTTCTTGATTTAAAATGTAAGTAACAGATATACCTAAAATAATTTTCAGGTTTTTTTAGAATTCGTGTCCAAACTGATGTGAGTGACCAAAACGTTGTTTTCATACTCGCATCAAATATCGAAGGAAAATGAAGAAAGCCATAAAACTGAGCATTAAAAAGTATCGAACAAAAATTCATGACAATCTTTTAAAAGGTTTTTAAAAACGTATCTCAATGCAGTGTGGTTTGCAAAAACTGTTATTCGCGTATTTTTTAGTTCTCGGGTTCTGTCAATTTCAGACAAAGACATTTGTCTACCTGGTGAAAGGGAGAATCACTTTTCAAGGGTTGTCAGATGAAATTTGAAAAGTCTCCGAGGTTTACCGTTTTTGGTGATTTATCGCCAAGTTTGGCATAAAAAAATTTGTCCCCAAAATTGGACTCCACTTATCGATATCTTCCGTATTTGTCGAGAAATTGCATAACCCTGATGTCTATTTAATTGGAATATTGATGTCTATATTCGTGTAAGTACGGGTGTAGTATAGTTAAAATATGGCTGGCGATGATTTAAAAACAGTTTTAGTAGACGACTTTTACATAGATTTCAAATTTGAAGAAGTTTTTTATTGAACAAGAACAACAAATACGGCACACCCGCGGATTATGATGCACATTCCAAACAGTATTTTAAAAAATCAAGTATAGTTAGAATATGCCTAACGAACATCGTAAAACAGTTTTTGTAGGCAAATAAATCTATAGCCAAAGTGTATTCAATATTTATTTACTTATTTTCCATTTGTATCAGTCGGCTTAAGAGCATCCATTCCTTGCGAAGAACGGGTACTTCAGCTAGTTTCACTATAAATAACTTGTAAAAATTTTCAGTTACATTACAAATTTTCAATCTTAATAGTATTTATTGTAGTACCCAT
The DNA here is from genome assembly GCA_038373885.1 of Cheiracanthium punctorium. Classification (NCBI taxonomy): domain Eukaryota; kingdom Metazoa; phylum Arthropoda; class Arachnida; order Araneae; family Cheiracanthiidae; genus Cheiracanthium; species Cheiracanthium punctorium. The sequence goes on along the minus strand of JAWZYV010015005.1, from coordinate 132,315 downwards.
TAAAATATAGAGCTTACAGGTGGATACCCAGCTAAAATTAGAATTTTTGCGTAGACTAAGCAGGAGCTGGTGAGTCCAGACGTCCTTGTCTGATATAGAAAGAAACACGCAAGTGATAAATTTTAAAATACTCGCAGCTAAATTACTGCGAGAACTGTTGATCATCATCCTTATTTTTCTATCGTAGACAAATGATATCGAGACAAACGACAGACCAGACGAGGTGTCTTCTGAATCTCCAGAGACTCCGATTGATCCCGGTTTAGTACTGAAGATTTGCGGCCGGCTCTCGTTTCCCTACCTCCTGATCCTGTCGGTGACGCAGCTGGCCATCTATGTGAACAAGCTGTACCAGGACAGCGCGGCAGTCGGCACTTACTTCGCTGACAGGGACTTCAACTACTTTATGGTGTCAGCTGCTTCCCTTGTCGTTCCGGCTCTCGCTTACACGATCTACACTGTGGCACCGTACATCATTGACCAAGAGGAGCTGAAGCGGAAGGAAGTGGGAACGAAAGTAGTCCACGGGTTGTTGCTCGTGCCCTGGCAAATTAAAGAGTAGGTTAACCCTTTCAGGCGCAACCCTTTCCCAATGCTTGAAAAAGGTTTGCGCCTCACTTTTTTGACGACAGCTGGCTGTGCCGGCACAGCCAGCTGTCGTCAAAAAAGGGTCTCTAGATCTTTGGTTCGCGATGAACATTTCGATCATCCGCCATCTTGATGGTAGTTAAGTCGAGCGATGGCAACGGCTGCCCTTTTTTCAGCATCTTCCTTTCAGCTCTGGGCAATCTATACAGCTGTTTTTGCATTCTTCCATTTTTCAGCAGATGTCAGTACTGTTAAAAATAATCGTGACCATTTTTTTACGGGAAATGACGTGCTAAAAAGCAAAGGATTCTCGTGGAGCTGTGTCGACCGCAACTATTTTTATAGAAATCAAATCTATCCTTCATGACTGGCAACAGTCAAAACGTCAGAGTTGGGTGTTCCCAGAGCGGGAACACTGCGCGTTAAAGGGTTAAAAAACAACTGTTATTCATCTTCTTGAATCCCACTGTAAAAAAAAAAAAAAATGTCTAGGAACGTTCCTTGGAAATAATGGGCCGCTGGTGTGTCCTAGATTTCCAAGGACGTTAAATTAAAATACCAGAAAGTGTTCTGAACAATCGGTGACGATTGATTGTTCCGTATTCGAATATTTTCATGCAACATTCCTTGGAATTCTAGTGCCCCTAAGCTGCCCATTTTTTTTTTCAAAGAACGTAACTGGATTCTTTTAAAGTGCAGTAACAAAAGGTTGTTTGAAAACCGTTATTACGATCAACCTGCGTTTTTATTCCTCCCAGGAATTACCCAGGCAGCACACATTCTCTGTACGTCTATTAACGTTCAGAAAATGTTCTCTGAATGTTAACAGACGCTCAGACAGCTTGTGTGTGCTACTTGGGTCGGAATCGTTTACATCGGTATGTCCGGGAAAACCCGTACAATGTAATTGAAAAGTGGTTCCGGCTTGGTAATTTCCAAAAGTGCACTAAACGTTGCATAGAGCAATGTTTCCCAACCATTTTGTATCTGCGGACCAGCAAAAATCCAGAAAAAACACTTCACGGACCTACGTCAGCCAAAATTTAAATGCATTATTTGCAAGCATGTTATTTATTTATCCAATCAAGTGTTTTAGTAGGCAAATATAACTTTTAGTTTGAGTGAGATTTGCTGCTGATTATATTTTAACCCTTTGGGGTCGTATGTCTACTTTCAGCCACCCAAATTTATTTTACTGTTTCAGTAGTAGATTGCAAAGGGTTAATAAATTTTATATGTGCGGGAGATTCGCGATACGATAAAATACTCAAGTTTTGTTCTTTACCTCTTTATAATGCGTAGGGTACATTTTACTAATTGGGAATTTTTAGTATGGGGGCAGTATAAAAATTTAAATTTTGTATTTAGATTTAATCGCCTGAAAATTATAATCGATACTATAAAATTCTATACCTTTTTAAACATTATATGGTAATTTATTGTATATATCTATGACCGATGCTCAAGGAATAAACGCCTAGGATAGTGATTTTTGGACATTCTGTATATTTTCTGTTCTTAATTATAGAGATGCAACTGATATCCGGCAAACATACTGCATCCGGCCAATATGCCAGATAATTGGCATCACCCGGATATTTAAAATATCCGGCAGTACATCCGGCCTAAAATTATAGACTGAGAAATAACATAAATAAACATAATAAATAAAAAACTGCAATAATAAAAAATGAAAAAAAAAAACAGTTTTGTGAAAATATTTCGTTTTAAATACTTTTTAGAATATATTTTTATCATGCATAGAGAAAACTGAAAAAAAAAATTAAGCACTCCTATCTTTTTTAAGGCCGGTAAATTTATAGTGCAAAAACGGTAAATTTATGGTGCAAAAACACTAACTGTTTGCAATTTTTGTTAGAATTCGGTTACCTATCCCCCCCCCCAAAGATTGACCATGCTTATAAGAAAAGTCTACTGTCTGTAGTACTGGTAGTTGGTGAAAAAAGTTTCCTCCCGCCACCTAATTTTAATAAAGTAGGGAAATTTGTTACTTTGATTTTCCAGCAGTTGAACGGAGATGTTTTTCTTTCAATGACTGATTTTGTAAGATATTTATCTAACTCTTTAACGCGAAATTATTCATTGGCATTCTTATTTGTATCAACTTTAATTGTAATAGAATTGGTACTAATTTCATGGAAACAATACCACAAAATTTCCGAATTTTGAATTAAATTATTTGAAATTAATCAGAAAATATGTGTAATAAGGTACTAGCTGAATAATCTAAGAAAACTATAGTGAAAATTTCACTATAGTGAAAATAAAACTGAATAAAAAAGAAAGCATACTGCTGGCGGATTACCGGATATACGGTTGAAAGTTTGGCCGGGTATTCGGTATCCGGAATCCTGCCAAATTGATATCCGTTGTATCACTACTTAATTATTTGCAGTGATCGTTCGTAATTTCTGTTATTCTATTTCATTTTTTTTTTCATTAATGTCTGTTCTATAGGCGGGTGGAAGTGGTAGAGTTTTCAGCAGAAAAAGTATGGGAAAATCGCTCTCTCACACCTCAAGAACTGGAAAGAAAATGCCTACTAGAAAAAAAAGCTGCCGTAGTAGAGTTCTTCGGAAAGTTCTACGCAGGCTTGACGCAGTTGCTATTGCAACTTTACATTGTTATCAAGGCTTTAGATGAGAAACAACCGTACAATGCTCGTAAGTGTATTTTCGTACACCTAACAAACAAGTTGAAGTGTGTTAACCCTTTAAGGCGCAACCTTTTCCCAATGCTGAAAAAAGGGCAGCCGTTGCCATCGCTCGACTTAATTACCAGCAGCACAGCCAGCTGTCGTCAAAAAAGGGTCTCTAGCTCTGTGGCACGCGATGAACGTTTCGATCGTCCGCCATCTTGCTGGTAGTTAAGTCGAGCGATGGCAACGGCTGCCCTTTTTTCAGCATTGGGCAATCTATCCAGCTGTTCTCGCATTCTTCCATTTTTCAGCAGATGTCAGTGCTGTTAAAAATAATCGGAACAATTTTCTTACGGGAAAAGATGTGCTAAAAAGTAAAGGATTCTCGTGAAGCTATGTCCCCCGCAACTATTTTTATAGAAATCAAATCTATTTTTCGTGACTGGCAACAGTTAAAACGTCACAGTTTGGTGTTCCCAGAGCGGGAACAGTGCGCGTTAAGGGGTTAATGATAGCTTCTTGTCAGTCTGTCTGTGTCAGCACCGTACTGTTATTGCCGAAGATATGTTTCGGCCGCAGAGAAATTCATATGTGCTTTCGTTACGTACTGTTCTTTTTTAAAATATACAGTTTTTGAAATTTGTACCTCTAAAATATTAGCTTGAAAGTTAAGTCGTTCTTTCGTATATCAGTATTTCGACTAGCGTAAGCTACAAAGAGAAAATGTTACGAAATTTGGCATGTGTATGAGTTTTTAACATAGGTGCTATATTAGAAAGTATTTTACAAAAGCCCTAACCCATTGGGAGTACACCCTCCAAAACATGTATTCAAGCAAGAGAGAAATTTCCTATTTTAGATTTGCGAATAATAATTGAGTTTTTGAAAAACGCACAACTTGATAGAAATATGGAAAGAAGAAGATATAGAAGATGTGAGCCTATTTCATATTCTATTGGGTTGGCAACTAAGTAATTGCGGATTTTGTTTAGAAAATCAAAGACAATTTTTTCATGGAACTAAATAACTTTATTCTGTAATGTATTGCCCATTTTGATCAATGACCTTTTGCCATCTTTCAGGCAGCATCATAATCCCACGTTCATAAAACTTCTGGTTTTTATTAGCAAAAAACTGAATCAGGTACGATTTGACATCATCATCATTATTGAAATTTTTACCATTCAAGGAGTTTTGTAAAGATCGAAACAAAAAGTAATCAGATGGTGCAAGGTCAGGACTATATGGTGGATGTGGCAAAACATCCCAACCAAGCTCCAATAATTTTTGCCGAGTGACCAAAGATGTGTGTGGCCTTGCATTGTCATGATGGAGTACAACATCTTTTCGATTTTTCAATTCGGGCCGCTCTTCTTCAACTGCATTGTTTAATTTCGTTAGTTGTTCAATGTAGACATCAGAATTGATCGCTCGGTTGGGTGGTAAGAGTTCAAAGTAGACAATTCCTTTGTAATCCCACCAAACTGATAACAAAACCTTCTTTTGATGAATATCAGCTTTTGATGTTGTTTGAGTTGGTTCATCTGGCCTGCTCCACGATCTTTTCCGCTTGATGTTGTTGTAAACAACCCAGTTTTCATCGCCAGTTATCAATCGTTTTAAAAATGGATCATTTTCATTACGTTTCTTTAGCAAATCGCAGCTGTTAATGCGTTGCGTTAAATGCGTTTCTTTCAGTTCGTGAGGAACCCATGTATCGAGTTTTTGCACATAGCCAAGTTGCTTTTAAGTGATTTTCAATGCATGTTGGTGATACATGAAGCTTCTCTGCAATCTCACGTCTTGTACTGTGACGATCCGAATCGATTATTGCTTTGATTAGGGCGTCATCAACTTCAACTGGACGACCAGAGCGTTTTTCATCTTTGAGTGAAAAATCACCAGAACGAAATTTGGCAAACCAATTTTGACACTGCCGTTCTTTTAAGGCTTCGTCACCATAAACAGCACATAACTTTTTATGAGCTTGCGATGCGTTTTTCCCTTTGCGGAAATAAAAAAGCAAAATATGACGAAAATGTTCCTTTTGATTTTCCATTTTTCAACGAAGGCCAATCGAAAACTACGCAACCTATCAAAGAACTTTTTTTACTGATTGACAGCTGAATTGCCAACTATCAAATAACAAAATGTGTTTTACATTTGTAAATCGTCTGCAAACCTAAAAATTCAACTGAAGCCATCTATGAGTGAAATCCGCAATTACTTAGTTGCCAACCCAATATGATAAATAATTTTTAATATACGAAACCAACGTAGGAAATTTCTCTCTTGCTCGAATACTTTTTTTGGAGGGTGTACGAAGCCAAAATGTTCTTTTCACGTGTGTCTTTCTTAAAAAAAAAAAAAAAAAAAAAAGCATTGGAATATAAACATAAAAAAACATTATTTGTACCTGTCCCATAAAATCCCTGCAGTAAAATATGATTCTCACAAATGCCTGAAAATTAATTTCAGGAACATTTTGAGAGTAGACAACCATCCTCCCCTTTTTCACATTTTCTCTCTATTCTAAAAAAAAAAAAAAGTAACAGCCGCCGCCGCTGTCAAGAGCTTGCTCTTCTATCTCCTCCGAAACCGTGGAGATTTGAGTTTCGACGAAGGTGTCCACGGATTCGGAAAATTCCGGGGAAGCCGATAGATTGACTTAAATTTCGAAATTCCAATTATTTTAGAAGATATTAATAAAAAACTGTGAAAATAAACATAATGGTTGCCAGGTTTGGCAATTTTCGCCAGCATAAATGCATTCGTGGCTTTGCAACAAAGCAATTCCAAGTATGTAGAATCGAGGGAAATTGCCAAACATGAAATAGAATTACACCAATTTTATGCCAAACAAGTAATATATATTTTAAAAAATTAAGTCAATTCCTACTTAGGTCAATAAAGAAAAGTTTTATTTTAGTTACTTTTATTAAATTTAATTAACTACATTTAATTAATGCATTAACATTTGAAAAAACTATTTGAATTTGAGTGGAATAATAAAAAGTATTTCATTAACGACTGAAAATTTGAATATATAAGATATATATAAATATATATAGGGAGAGTGTGAACTAATAGTAGGAATTGAAAAAAAAAAAAAGAGATGCACAGTTAGATATTACAAAAGTTCTAAATACAAACTTTCAACATTCTACGGTTAAAAGTTTTAGAGTTATGCAAAATGCGAAATAATTTTTGGTGCCAAATTTGGTCATATTTCGTCAAAACTTTCCAAGGTCGACGACGAAGGGCGAGGTTTAGGGCATGGTCCAAACAATGACTGACTACCGCCAAATTTGGCGATATTTTGGGCATGGACCAAATGACTGACTATCGCCAAATTTGGCGATATTTTGGCAAAACTCGTCAAGGTCGATGAAAAATGGCAAAATTTTGGGCATGGACCAAACAATGACTGACTACAGATGTAATATATTGAAGATGTCCATAGACATTAATGTATTGAAATTCTTTTGGGTGGTCCTGCAAATAAACTCTCCAGTAGATTGGAACCAAAAATTGGGATGCGCAACTAGATGTTACAACAATCTTCTATATAAAATTTCAACATTCTACGACTAATAGTTTTTGAGATTTGAGAGTAAAATTCATACACACGTACAAAAGTCGCCAAGCTTGGCAACTTTTGGCGTAATTCTTCAGGGAGGCACGTGACCGTGGCGGACCATTACCTAACTATATGGTAGGACGGTATTGTACTTGAAATGGATGAATGCCTCTAAAACTGCCATTGACCGTAAAGTGTTGAAATCTTTTGAGTGTTCCTGTGGCAGCACTATACATGATAAAGATACTTTCTTCGATGAAAAAATTCATTTTGTAACCCTTAACAGCATATATCACCTCTTAGTTATTTGAACTAGCCCAATACCTCTAAAATACGCTTCAATGAATTTCTGCCCATAGAGCGTAATGTTTTGAAAATCTTTTGGTTGGCCTTGCAGATAAACCATCCTGTCGAATGGAACCGAAAAAGCGGGTGCACAACTAGATGTTACAACAATCCTGAATATAAAGTTTCAACATTCTACGTCTAATAGTTTTTGAGATATGTGAGTTTAATGAATTTCGGTCCATAGAGCGTAATATATTAAGAATCTTTTGGGCGGTCCTGTAGATAAATTATCCAGTTGATTGGGACCAAAACTGTAGTAACATCTAGTGTCATCCACTACAAGCTTAAAAAATGTATTTGAACTTGACTGGATGTATTGACTCGGAAGTATTTTATTAAGATTGAGAATTTGTACAAGATATATATAGGGAGAGTGTGACCTAATAATAGGAATTGAATTAAAAAGTATGAGAAATAAATAAGTCAAAGTGTGTTACGCAAAACTCACAATTTTCAAATAGCAAGTGTTTATGTTTGTTTCTGATGCCCCCTGACAACCGCAAACGGCAGTACCAGATCCCCTCCGAAGGAAGGCGATGGGCAAAGGGGGTGTGCCTTCCATTTTTAGGGTACCAGTGGTAGGAAGTACGATTTAGCCCATAGTCCCCTAATTTTGAATCAATTCCAGAGGAGGGACCAAACCCCTGAAATCGGCACCCTCAGAGGTATCGTTAAACAACTTGGAGGACATTGAAGTCACGACAGATTTTACGCGCACCAGCTCCTATTAGCGTACACGGTCCCACAGTACTCGAGCCGAGAGGAAGTTGACCCTCCCAAGCACTGGCCAAGCAGGATGCTGCTTCACTTGCCGTGTTCTAATGGGAACGGAGTTTAGCGCCCGGACCACTGCGGGACTCAAATAGCAAGTTCTCTTAGATAACAGGAGTTTAAAATTGACGCCAGTTCGTTATTGTAATACTTTTTCTAATAATAATTGCAACTGATTTAAAAAGCGCCATTTTGGCATCAGGTACAAATAATGATTTGTATCTGCTGTGCCTGATCAGAAGTGACAGTCCAAATGATTCAAAAAATACTTGCAGACAACCATATTTCACCAGCACAAGCACTTATAAGTATTGAATAATTTTTTTTTCTCAACTTGAAAGCACTTTTAGCCATTTCTAATCACATTTTCAGCCATTTTGTTGCCACCAGAGTTGGCAACACTGCATATAAATGTGCCACTTACTTTTCACTCTGGGCTTAAAAAAATTAAGTACTTGAAATTTACGCCAAAATGCGCTGACGTTACTTCTTTCGCACGCATTACCGCTCTTTACTGCATTTATAAATTTATTGACTGCAATTATAAATGACATCAATTCCTGTACAAAGTCGTGAATATGCTGAAAGTCAGAACTCTTGAAAAATATTCTCAAAATGTCTGAATATTTGAAATACTTCCTATAATACCTATTTGAAAGTCCTATTAAAATTTTAGATAAACTATGATTACTGGTCATCAACTAGCAAATTTCAAGGATACTCTATGAAAGTTAAGAATTTTAGAACATTCAAACACTTATTCGACTCTTGATTTAATGACTACATCTATAACGCCAATGCGACCATTGAATTATTTATTCCTTAGAGAGCAGAAAATCTGCCTGAAATGACCAAAAAACTAGAGCAAATATATTTTGCTTGATCTGTGGACTAAATTGTAGTTGCTCATTTCACGAATTCATTTCAAAAATCTATTTTTCAAAATTTTCTTTTACTTTTCAGCATATTTCCTTCAATAAATGATGAAATCATTCGTTCTAGCCTCGCATCAATTCCTGTTTTTTCTTGTTTTTTCAGTTACTGCTCAAATAATCGCCTCTGGTTTAGCACTATTGTCCATGATACTTGCCATCTGCCGGAAAGATGACGGTATCCTAACAGGATCTCTCTCCTTCTTTGGATGGGTGTTCATCATGATTTCAAGATGCGTGGCCATTGCGCTGGCTACCAGAGTGATCTACGGGTGGATGCTGCTCCTATGCGTGGTCCACGGTCTCCTAATCTCCTTCTGGGTGACATCCATTGCCATCGGGACCTACCAAGAATCCTCCTTCAACAAGAATCGGAGACTGTCCCTCTTCTTCCTCGTGTTTACCGTTTTTGGTCTACCGTCCCTGACATACTGGCCTATTATGTTCGAACTGAAAAAGAACAGGCGACCTCTCATATTCCTAATCATTTTGCTGTTGGAGAACCTTCTGTTTGTTCTTTTGTGGACGTTTTTGAGGCAAGACGACACGTGGTACAAGCATGACTCCATCCTTTTAGCTGCGGCTCTTGGAGGCTATGGCGTGGGATCTCTCTTCATATTATCTTATATCTTCTGTAAGCCAAAATATACAGAAGATATTGTTTACCATGATATGAAAGCAAGTGATACGAACTCGTTTGGAATATACTTCGAGTTTTGTGATAAGGTGTTTAAACTTATCATAAACGAAGCTGTTGCGACAAGACTGGAAGAAATCAGAAAGCAAACATCTACTAACGGATGACATATGTCTAATGGAAGCCGCATCCTTCGCCCTCCCTTATGGAGGATCTGTCACCTTTGTGGTTGCCAGAGGGCATTAGAAACAACAACAGCATATGTATATATTTTTTAACCTTTTTTCTATTTGTAAATATGTATTCTATCGCATGAGTGGTGAATAAACTTTCATAAAAAAATTTTTTTTAACGATCTAGTGTACAACCACTTAAAAAAGTATGCAAAAGTGAGCCATAAACATTGAAAATTTGGTGAATAATGAATTAATGTTTTTCGAAACATACAACTTGAAAGCATTTTGAAAAATTGTTATTACATTTACTAGAGGAGTCATTTTTATGAAAAACAGCACGCTATTGAAATAGACATTTATAGCGTATTGTTTTTCACTTAAATAGTACTTTTTAGGGGATTACATATTTCAAATGATTAAGCAATTATTTTCTAACAGTAAAAATTGTAAAAATATACCATTCAAGCGCCCATTCTATCTTCAAGTAAAGCTGGATTCATACTGTCCTTTTTTTTACCGCGATGACGTCACTCAGCGAAGCAAAGCGTAGAGCATTGTTCTGACGTCACACTTCAATGGCATATGACGTGATTTCATTGGTGCATTTACTGCGGCTCCGCCAGCTTGCGCGCGAGTTGGGCTATTGCGGTTATTAGAGAAGTTTCCAGTGTTGCTTTCTCGGCTTGGCATCGCTGTAGTTCACAGTTCCGGTATAACCGATTGACGACTGTGACATCAGTTAACCAAAGATCGACCACAACCAGAAGCACGGGTGCATAAACAACAGATGAATTATAGAGTTGTTTCACCTACGTCATTATCACTACGTCACACCTTAGCAACCAATTTTTTTTGGTCAAACTACAATCATTCGTTCATTTGAGGATTCTCATTGGCCGTAAACGTGGCTTTGTATTCCTAAATATCCGAGTTGACCTAAAAAAATTTCAGTGACGTCACGTGAAAATACTCTATTGAACAAGCCCAAAGTTTCAAAACGGAAAAGAACGGTAGAGCAGAGCGGAGTCTGAGCCGCACGGAACTGCCAGTATGTTTATAAGAGGGAGAGCGCCTTTGCTGAGTTTTACGATAGATTTTCTTTAAGAATATGAATCAAAGGAATGCTTGTATAAGCCCTATATAATTTAGAATCTATATTTATATTATATATATATACGTATATACACTCATGTCCATAAATTAAGGATAATGAAGTTCAGGCAAAGAAAGAGAAAGAAGCAAAACAAATTTGACTTATTTGTAAAGTCTATTTATTAAACAAAAAGTACAGAGCAAAAAAGATGCTATATGTTTGACATAATTAATAAAAATTGCAAGTTTTACTCCCTTGACTAAATTTCAAAAAAGAACCTATTTACAAAAAACAGTATAACATGGTTAGTAGGATGGTTAATACGGAGTATGTCTCCCGGACGATGCAATACAGGCCTGACAACGCCTAGGCATGCTGAGTATCAAATGATCAATCTGATCTTGGGGAATATTACACCACTCATCAAGCAATGCACTCCGAAGTTCCGGTAGACAGGTGGGAGGGGGTTGACGGGCTGCAATTCGTCGGCCAAGCATATCCCACACATGCTCTATTGGATTCAAGTCCGGTGAGTATGCTGGCCAATGCATACGGGTGATATCCTCCGATTGAAGGCATTCGTCTACAATGTTTGCACGGTGAGGACGGGCGTTGTCATCCATAAACACAAATTCAGCACCCATGGCGCCCCGAAACAAACGTACATGTTGTTCCAGAATGACATCCCGATAGATGTGGCCTGTCATCGTTACACTCTGAACATGCAGGTCAGTTCTGGAACCAAGAATAATTCCTCCCAAACGAGCCATCCTGCACCACCGTAACGGTGTCTTTCAATGGTGTTCTCTTGGTGGTAACGGGTACCTGGCGCTCTCCAGATGAATGTCCGGCGAGAATCAGACTCCAAACTAAACCTGGACTCGTCGGAAAACATCACACAAGACCACTGTTGCGGTGTCCACAATGCATGCTCTCTACTCCAGGTTAATCGCAGGCGACAGTGAGTTGCGGTAAGTGGAACACATCTGACAGGCCTACGAGCATATAGACCAATGTGCCCTAAGCGTCTGTACACGGTCTGCCTTGAAACTGTCGTACCGGTAGCTGAAGAGAGCTGACGAGACAGGTCTGATGCTGTACTCCGTCTGTTTCTTTTGGCGGTAACTGCCAAATAGCGGTCCTCATTCGGCGTTGTAACTCGGGGGCGACCTGTGCTGTAACGTCTACTCACATTACCATCATCTTGGAATCGTTGCCAAAGCCTGGAGATGACACTCTGGGCGATTCCAAGTTCCTCGGATACTTCCAGCTGGGTACGTCCACATTCCAGTCGTCCGATAATTCTGCCACGTAAAACATCATCCAAATGCCTCCTTTGTGCCATAACTATGCGGTTTTTGCACTGAAAGTCTTTCACAGCGCTTGTGAACAATTTTACTTCTTTGCCACCATTCCTTATATACCCCTCTCTTACACTCTCGTCATTGTGACGTACCATCCACGCCATCTGGTGGTTTCCTGTAATTTGCATATTCTTCTTCAAGATGTGTGTGATCATTCCACAGGTGAAATTTTTATTTTAGAGATCAATTTCTGTGTGATTCTGAATATCCTTAATTTATGGACATGAGTGTATATGGAAACAAACATTTGTCCATTATTACTCAACAAAAATCAGAAAATCAATTAATGACAATTGATGTCTATAGTCAACAGATCGTAGGTTGTTATATATTTACCAACGACTGTTAAAAAAGTTAACCAAGCGTTCAGGAAATTTTTTTATAAACCATAGTAACTGTACATTCACTGAAATAAAAGTATTCTAATGTAAGCTAAATTCAACTTTTATAGTTTGGTGAGCAATGAATTAGTTTTTCGAACTAGTATACAACTCGAAAGTTTGAGAAATTGTGATTATAGTTACTAGGAGACTCATTTTTAAAAAAATTTTTAATGAAAAACAATATACATGAAACAGACATTGGAAATTCCACTTCTACGGATTTATTTTTTGAGGTGTACGCTATTCAAAAGATTAAGCTTTTTTTTTTTCTGAAAGTATTGCATTGTACATATGTCTAGTTTTTTTGGGGTCACATTTTGTAAAAATAAATAAGTAATTTTAAATTTAGAACTGCTACTTTCTGCAGAATAAAAATAAAAAGAGATATGATTTAACCAAGATCACTCATCCATATAAGACATATTCAAACTAAACAAGTTCTGTGTTTTATTAATGCCCACAAGTATTATTAACCCTCTTGTGCCCATGGCAGCAAACATGCTACCATCCTTTAAACGCTATTTTTTACAGGAAAAATGTTCCGAGAAATAATTTTGAAGTCATAAAACCATTAACTGTATCTTTAATTAATAATGGTGGTAGTTTGGGTCCACTGATGTCAACATTATTGGATGAAAAATATTAAAATGCATTGGATACAGCATTTTTATACTCTTTTGTTCTTTTTTGCAGCATCTTCTACAGTCAATAAGATTTAATTCGAAGAAAAACTAATAATTGCCTTATGTATGGAAATTTATGCTTTTTCACTAGATACAATTTTTTTAAATGTTTCATTTACAGTTACTTAGAAGGGTTTTAAAATCATAGGGCTAACATTGAAAAAAATATATATATAATAACTTTTTCTCCCATTGTTTTATTATATTTAAGTTGTTTGACTCAGAAAAGCACCATTTCAACGAAAAGTTTTTTTGGGGGTAATTTCTTATAGCGGAAATACGAGGGTTAATTTTGTTTACTTAAGCTCGTATTAGTGCTGAGCTAAGTTTGTTTTATAGCGTATCACCAAGTCATCAGTAGTTAGTGTTCTGATCAAGCATCTGTCTAATAATGAATAAAAGTAATTTTTGCCACATGGAAAATAAAGAAATAGAGGATCATTATACCGCAATTCACACTAAAAAATTAACAAATGCATTCGACGTACTAATAATGGAAAATGAAAAAAATTTTCTTTTAGCTTGTTTAGTAGTAAAGACGTAGAAAAAGTTTTTTCTGTTTTTCTAATGGCCGGCCTCTGCCTTGAAGGCTTTGGCCGCAATTGTTGGTCTCTTTATTATGGGGTACCTAGTAGGGGGACCAACGTCGCCCCCTATGAAGGGACGAACATGATAACCACGCCCAGTCGGGGATCGAACCCCGGCAACGTAGAAAAAGTAGAAATCAAAAATAGAAAGTGTATTAACACTTGTAAAGTGTTAGTTTACAAAATATCTAAAGCTTAGTACATAACTTCGATATTTCTCGTATTTTGAATATTTTATTTGGAGCCTAATTCAATTACTATTTTTGAGGCTTAAGACTTGGGCTTTCATCTTTTCCGTATACGTCACGAAAATATCATTAATCTGCAATACAAAGGAACATTTCTAAAATTACTAACATAATGAAATAATTGCCTTTAATAGTTCTTATTCATTGTATAACGATTTTTCCTCTTACTGAACTTTGTAAAAGTAGCTGCAATAGGAAGATTAACTCATTAACATTGACGATGTTCAGCATACATCATCAATGTTAATTTACATTTACAGTTAATTAATATTTACATTTACAGTGAAGCCTCCTTTATTTCTAAATCCTTTATTTACCGAATTGGTAATTGCCAAGAATATCAACTTCAATTTATTTGTTTTCTCTTGTTATAGCTAGGCAATGAATGAAAAATACTGATTAATGTAATAAAAAAGAAAATTATGAAAAAAAATAATAAGCTATACGTTGGATGCCTGGTTTTATAAACAGTTAACGAGTCTTTTTCAAAAGAGTAACAAGGCCCACCCATCTGAAGGAGTCAAGTAATACTTTGACACACTTTTAGAAAATCTAATCCTTTAATCATAAAACAGACGTCTGAAAATTCACGAATGCTCTTTTTTGGGGAGGAGGGTGCTCGACACGATTAGAAAGTGAGCGGAAGGCTGTCTGTTTAAAACAATCTACTCTAATAGAACATGCAATCGTGATGTAAGTTCATTAAATGAAGTATTTGGTAGTGATTTTTTTAAGAAATGGCATCAAAGAATAGATTTTCTGTTTTCTTTTCTTTTCTTTTTTTTTTTACTCTTTTAATTTAACGGTACTTCTAAGTACCGTCGATAGATAAAGGTTTTAAATAAATAGTTTTCTCTAGAAAGTTTTCTTTTCCTAATTTTGATAATCAATAAGTAAATAAAATTTAAAAGAACAGTTAGTTTACTGTCAGAGTCTGTGGCCGAGGTCTAGATGTTCATGAACAAGAAATGGATGAGGAGCAGTTGCACCCGCGCCAACAAGTATCAGTCAAATCGGGGGAAGAGTTGCAACGAAATTCTTATCTTGCTCACCCCTCGAAATTATGCTATCGTGCCCAAAAAACCCCACTGGGTCCGGTCATTGCTGTAGACAGCTCCTCGAAAATATGCTGACGCTGGAACTTTGCGAAAACCCCAGGGTTTCCTTATGATCGTCCCTCTCCATTTCACGGGTGCAACTTGTCCGTAGATTAAATACATCAGCGGTGTAACTCAACCTTTTTTTCCTTCACTCAATGCAACTAACCCATTCCCCCCAAGAAATTCGTTTAACCCATTTATGCCTAGCGTCCCTTTTTTGGGACGGCATTTTCGCTATTAGTCGAAAACGTTATTTATTTTCCCTAGCCTTTATTCATGAGCATCGAGCCTCAACTCTACAAAATATTTTAACATGACCAAGTAGGATGTTGATATTTCGATTTTTATGCATAAGGATTTTAAAAGAAATCATCCCTTGTTCAAGAAGTTGACGTCAGAAATTTGTCTATTATTTCTGTTATCAGTAAAAATCGAAGAAAGTCGCAAAAATATCCAGGCACAAATGGGATATAATTTTGAAAATATAATGCACAAAATGCATAAATAAAAAATAATATCCTTTATTTGAAATAAACATTTCTTAAGAAGTGTATTTATTTTTTGTAATCTATATAAATAAAATTAGACTTTTGTCTGTACATTTCTTGGAATTCAAAAATTTTGCGATTTCTATCCGTTTCAAGCACCCGGGAATCCGATGCCACCCTCAAAAAAAAGTTTGTCTGTCTGTCATTCTGTCCGTGACGCTTTTTTTGTTTAAGCATCACGTCAAAACGACTGAAGAGAATGGTATGAAATTGGGTGTCATGATAGGTGGTCACTCAACTTAAAACATAGGGGTCGAATTTTTCAAAAATCTTGATTAGATTTTCAGATTTCGCGAAAATCGTTTCAAACTGCGTAAATTTGTATTCAAGCATCACGTAAAAACGACTGAAGCGAATGATATGAAATTGGGTGTCATGATAGGTGGTCACTCAACTTAAAACATAGGCGTCGAATTTAAAAAAAATCTCCATTGGATTTTGAGATTTTGCGAAAATCCTTTCAAACTGCGTAAATTTGTGTTCAAGCATCACGTAAAAACGACTGAAGCGAATGATATGAAATTGAGTGTCATGATAGGTGGTCACTCAACTTAAAGCATAGGCGTCGAATTTTAAAAAAATCTTCATTGGATTTTGGGATTTTGCGAAAATCCTTTCAAACTGCGTAAATTTGTCTTCAAGCATCACGTAATAACTGCAAAGGTGAAAAAATAATATTTGGTGAAATGATAGGTGGTTACTCACCTTAAACTATAAGCATCTAATTTAAAAAAATCGATCCGATTTCGAGATTTTGCGAAAATCGTTTAAAAGAGTGAATCTTTGTTCACGCATTACTTAATAACGACTAAGCGAATGATATGAAATTTGGTCACATGATAGATGGCTGCTCAACAAAAACTATAGGTGTCCAATTTTTTAAACATTTTTATGAGATTTTGTGAAAATTCTCTCAAAATACGTTTATATTTCTTCAAACATCACGTAATAACGACTAATACCAATGATACGAAATTTAGTGATAGGATAGGTAGTTGCTAATCTTAATTTATAGGCGTTGAATTTTAAAAATATTTTGATTACATTTTGAGATTTTGTGAAAATCGTTTTAAAATGCTGAAATTTTGTTCCTGCATCACGGAATAAAGACTGCAGGGAATGAAACGAAATTGGGTGACAGGATAGGTTATCACTCAACTTAAATTCTAGGCTTCCAATTTTTCAAAAATATTGATTAGATTTTGAGATTTTGCAAAATTATTTCAATATGCGTAAATATTCGTTCGCGCGTCACATAGTTACGACTAAAGCGAATGAAATGATATTACTTAATTACTCTCTAACCTGTAATATTTTAACAATACATAAAAATTATAAATTCGCTTTCTTTACTTTGGCAACATACTACATCCACTCTGTGTACTCCTACAATGCTGACAAAAGTTCTTGCTTTTTGGAAATTTGCATTCTCTAACCCGTCAAGGACGGGTACTTCAGCTAGTTTAAGATATATCAAAAAATTAAGAATGTGTGTAGAATTTTTTTTTAAATTTATAAATCATAGTTTTCAGGGGTTTTTTTCATATTTTATAATAAATCATCGTTAAATATGGAAGTCATACTGGTACCATTTCCAGTGTATTATTATTAGTACAAGCTAATGAAAACGTAATCAGCATCCTCATAATAGCAGAATATTGTAAACCTTCATTATTCTTTTTACAAATGTTTAAATTAGTCTCTTTTTAAACACTCTTTTTAAGATAACAATAAATGTTATTCTTTTCGAGAAAAAGAATTACTTTAATTATGAAAGTTCATTACATAAAAAGGTATGAAAAATTAAAAATAAAAAGAATTGCTGACAAGAAAGTATTTCAAATGTGAATAAGAAACAACTAATGGTGTTCGAAATTCTTTGACACTGAAGTCTGTTTGTAACTACTTTTACCTCTCGTTATGAAAATTATTTCTTTTTCTAGTGGAGTTCAATCGTTCAGTCAGATAAATTTTCATAGTCTACTTCATTATGATTTTGAAAACTATCTGCATTTCTCATTTTTTTATGTTGCAATAAAGCTTTCTTAGCTTTATTGCTATTAGCTACGCTATTAATGGTACCTGTTTCCTCATTTTCTATACCCCCTCCATCATGCCGTGCTTTCTCTTCCTTATTTTGATATCCATTTTCTTTCGTAGAATAACCATAGTTCTTCAAATTAATATTAGTACCGTCCTTTTTCTTGTCTAAAACATTTGCCAAATCGCTCTTCCTGTTTTTTGGAATATCAAGGCTTCCAGAAATAGCTTTCGGTTTCACAATTTTCTCCTTCATTCTCATTTTGTTACCCGCTTTCGACTTTCCTCTTTTCTCCGTACCAGCTTCGTTTGAATCCGATGCATCATCGTTTCTCTTTTTGCCTTTATTTGTTTGTTTCTTTCTTGTGTTACCATTTTTACATCTTTTATTTTTTAAAATACCGTCCAAGGTGCCTTTCCTTTTATCAGGAATAAAATTCTGCGGAGCCGTGCTGATTCTTCTTTGCCCGGCTTTCTTACTTTCCTTTGGGGCAACTGCCTTCAAAGAACCGTCACTATCATGCTTGGTTTCTTCTAATTGGTCCTGGGCTCCTGTCTGAAAGTGCTTTGGAAAATGTTTATGCGTATTTGGCTTAGCTTCATTTTCATTCATTTTGTCTGTCAGAATATTTTTTGCAACGAGCTTTCTACCATCTGTACTTACATTTTCTTCCACATTTTCGGAATCTTCCTCACCTTCGCCATATTCATCTGAGTCATCCAGATTAGAATCATCTTCATCAGTGTCGTCTTCCTCGTATTCTGTTTTGAGATTTTCAAGAGCACCTTTCTCTTTCGGAAGCTTTCGAGGTTCGCGCCAAATGTTACTGTCATCACTTTTCTCTGTTGAAGTACTCTTTAAATTGTTTCTTTCTGTATTTTCAGAATTGATGTCACTTTCAACATACTCCTCTGAATCATTTTGTTTTCCATTATTGTCACCATACTGTTCTTCTTCTTCTTCAATGTAATCTTCTTTACTGTTTTTAAAATGTTCTTTTGCCCTCGGAAGTTTACCTGACTCTTGCCAATTACTGTTGTGATCGTGCTTCCCTGGCAAAATAATCTTAGATTTATCTTCTTCGGGTATTCAGAATCAACGTCACTTTCGAGATATTCTTCTGGATCATTATCTATCGAATTGTCTTCTTCACTTTCCATTTGTTCAATGTCCTCTTTTTTCTTATTTTTCTCTTGGTTTTTTACTTTTGGAAGTTTAACAGGAACTTGCCAATCGCGATCTTTATCGCTTTTCTCCGACAAAGTGCTCTTTGGTACATTTTTTTCATCATTTTCAGCCAAAACATTTTGAGAATTTTTTATCAATTTATTCGCTTTACCTCTATTTATTTTTGAGTCTCTCATTTTCTCTTTTTCATTTCGCTTCATGGTACTGGAGTACTCATAATCATAATCTTCATCTTCACCGATACCTTTCTCTTGAATGTTTTTCATATCACCATTTTCAGTTTTCGTAATTTCACTGTAGTTCTTTTCACCTTCTTCTTCAGAATCCTGCTTTCCTGTGTCAGTTCCAGATGAAGTTTCAGATTTTGCGTTAGATGTTCTGCCATTTTCATAATCATTCTCATCACGTTCTTTGACATTTACTTGATGTTTACCAACCCCACCTGTCCCATAATATGTTAGCATATCGCTTTCATCTTGTAAGTCTTTTAAATCTTCATACCCATGCTCTTCATTTCTTTTATCTTGTTCTTTTGTTACATCTTGGAGAACCTCAGCGTCATCTTCACCATAAGTTTCCGCGCTTATTAAATTATTTTTATTGTCTACAGCCTCATCTGTTTCTGTGAATCTTGTATTTGTGGTTGTATCAAAGTCTTGTTGATTGCTATTTGAAACATTTATATCCCTGTTTACCATTTTGTCAGAAATGCCAGTAGTGCTTGTGTCGTAACTGGTTACACTGTTTAAATTAAGTGCTTGAGTAGAACTCGCAGACTCAACCATTGTATTCTTCTGCTGTGTGTCCTTGGCCTGACGTTTTTCTGATGATTCTGTTATTGAAGTAGGCAAATTTCCAGAATAATTATTTTTGTCTTTTGTACGGTTTTCTGATTTATCATCCAAATTTGTTTCATGCGTTAAAGTTGTTTGCGAAGCATTATTTATTTCACCGGCCATATCTGTGGTACCTGCGACATCCAATCCTGTAAAATCATCAAACTTGTGCTCTTCATTATTCTTCGGTTGATTTTCATTTTGGAATTTTTCAGTTGAATCTTCCTCAGAATTCTCAGAATCAATTTTCCGTTTATATACAGGTGCGTTCTTGGTGTCGGATTGTAACACGCTACCATATTCGTAATAACTTTCGTCGTATTTGTTAGCATTATTTTCAAAACTTGCCCCTCGTGAATTTATAAATCTTTTTGACTTTTCTGTTTGAGCAGCTGTTACATCTGAGGAGCTAATTTTACCCTGTTCACCAAAATACCGTGTTGTACTTGCAGTTTCCGGTGACGCCTCAAAATCGTATTCTGTCTCGTCATATTCTGGTTGATCCGTAGACACGCTCGCCTTACTCTGCAAACTTTCTTCATTCTTTCCAGATTCCGAAAAAGACGGGGAACTGAATAAATCTGTCTTAGTATCTTCGTAATCGACCGGCGTTGACAGTGATTCAACTTCAGACTCTGCGTTTCTCATCTGAAGAGTCCGTGCTACTACGCTACTGCTGTCAGAAAAATTGTCGAAATTGCTTTCTGAAATAAATGGCGATCCACCTTGACTTGAAGAATCAGATGTAAATTCATCGCTTAAATTTGATCGTCTCATAATGGAAGATTCTGAAGATATAGAGGAAGATTCCACATTGGATGATGATGTAGCCGGCAAAGAAAACTTTCCACCTTCTAATGAATTTAGACTTGTAAAAAAACTGACTGAAGTATTAGAAATGATTCCGTCCGGGTTTTGACTTTTTAAATTGGAACTTTCTTTTTCAGAAGATTCAGAGGAAAATTCCATACGGTTACTTCCAGAACTATCACTTAGGGAATCACTATCAGAGGAACTTAAATCATTTATTGATTTTTCTATGTTGCGTTTGTTTGTATTGGATGTTACGACCTTGGATGTTTCCACACTATCAGTCGAGCTATCATACTCGTACGTGTCTAATGCCTCACTACTAACTGCGTGTCTTTTTCCAAGATATGAATTTGAATTTTCGGATGTAATACTTTTCTTGAAACTGTCTGTATCGTAATCTTCTGTATCAAAGATTTCCCCCGACGTACTGCTGTATTCTTCATCTGCATTATACGGTTTAGATGAATATCTAAATGTTTCGATTGTGGAAGTTAAATCATCTGGAATATCTTGATCAAGTGCTGTTGTCGTTTCATCATCGGAATTGTCTTCTTCGTCGCTCATGGAGCTATCTACCTCTCGTTTAGGAGATTTATCCAAACTTGTGTCATAATCACTTATAGTCACGTTTTCAGATTCATAAGAAGCTTCTTGTTCCTTCACTTTTGACCAATCCCTAGAAGTTCTCTCCTGAGACGATAAAATTCGTCTTGAAGTACTTAAATTTGGCGCATTACTTTTAGCGTTATTTTTCTGAAAAGTCTTCGACCCTTCCGGTTCATTTCCTTTTACTTTATTATCTGATTGATTCACTGGCGACGAGTGCTTAAAACTATCTAGATGTGGAATCATTCGTTTCTTATTAATATCATATGAATTGTTCTTCATTTTCGGCTCATGTCTATTCATTTTGTTAACAGAAATATCAAGAGGTAACGATGAATCCTTATTGCCTTGGATTGGAAGCGAGCGCTTCTTTTCGTTAGAATGAAAATTCCTAACCACGAAGTCTTTAATATCTTTTAAGAGCTCACTGCTTTCCCTTTCAACTTCATTGTGCAGTGTTCCCGAAACATTCACATCCTCAGCTGATGAATTCTGATGTTTCTCATCGCTAAGATTTCGCGTCTCCCTGTTCGTCGAGCGATGGTCAAGCGCCGTCGCAAGAGTGTGCCTCAACTTTCTACGTGGATAGTGTTTGACTATGAAATCACGCATTTCATACAGAATATTACCGTCACTATCCCTTACCCTTCTCCTTAATTCTTTCAGGATGTGTCGCTTATGAACAGCGGTTGACGTCTCGTTGTCTACACGCGTTATAGCGGGAAAGTTCATATGGAGCCCTACTTTTCTTTTCGATTCTGATTTTTTAAATAAATTCCTGTGGAATTTCTTATTCGTCTGGGCTTTTTGATTTTTTGCTTTTATTCCTTTGTATCTGGCGAGTTTTTTCTGATAATCCTCTTTATTTTTTTGCGACGTTTTAGATTTTGTACCGGATAAATTCGGAAACATGTTCCCATCGGATTTACGTGGAGTATGAAATAAGTTGCTTTTTATATTTTGATTATTTTTCCTAGAAACTGGAGTAATTTTATTTTTGTTGTAGATTCTTTTTTGAAACATATTACTGGGGGATTTAATTTTGTTATATTTTTCATGTTTGTTTGAAATTCTTTCTTTCGGTCTAATGCTTTTGTCCTTTGAAATGTGTGCTTTTTTATGATTGTTCGGCAGTTTTTGCTTGACAAATTTATCGTAACTCTTTCGAGATTTGTAATGAGTAGGAAATCTTTTTTCAATACTGTTCGTTGCTGAATTGATTTGGTTCTTGAAATTCTTGTTAGATGAAACTTTATCTTCAGCCATCTTTTTTCGTTTTCCTTGATTTTTATGGCTCAAAGAGTAATTTTCATCATTTTTTAACTGCTCCTTGTGTTGGTTTGGATATCTTTTTCTGTGTAAATGATTTACCATTTCCTTACTATTTTTATCAGAATTACTATGGTCATTTAATTTATTTTTTCCAGCCGGTAAATGATTATTTGTGGCATTTTCAGGATCTTCATTGTTGATCATAAACTTTCTTGAAATGGAAATTTCTTTAGAGAAAATAAATGGCGATTTTGTGTTGTCAATCTGAGCATTTTGGGGAAGTAGATTGTCATTTTTACCATGCATATTTGAATCTTGGTTTCTCTTTTTAATACATTTATTTCTATAAGCATGTATCTGTTGAGGGTTATTTTCACGCTTGCAAACTATAGTATAGCTTTCACCGTTTGCATTGCGTCGAGATCGCTTTAGCAAAGTATATTGTCCGTTATTTAACTTCGTCCAATCGGAAATCCCATTTATTGGATCTAATCTGTTCAGTACAATGATCAAATCTTCGTAACTTCCTCCACCATTAGCCAATTTGTTTGTCCTCTTCTTGGAAGTACTTTTATTTCCAACAACTTCAGGTCTAAGTGAATAAGCTGGATCATTCTGACGAAATTCTACACTGTCGTTTGTAAAATCATTTCTATGGATTTTGTTTTCAACAAGCATATTACTACTGGGTGTACTATTTTCGGGATTACGGGATTGGACTTGAAGGAATATTATATTCAGAATGACAAAAATGGAAGCTGCATTGAAGATTCCGAACTTTAAAAAAGACATTTTAAAGCAAGCCAGCTTACGAAGGGAACAGGGACACTGCTGCTGGCGAACATTATACTTCCTTCAGGATTCAAACACTATTCGCTCCGCGTAACCTATAAAAGAATAACAAATTACACTTGATCTGTTCAGAAGACTGGCATAAATTGACAAACATCATTACTCATCCCTTGAAAACCGCAAGAAAATAACGAAATATAAGAGCTCTTATACTCACTCATCCATAGGTTGTTCTTAACCCTTTGAAGCGCAACCCTTTCCCAATGCTGAAAAAAGGGCAGCCGTTGCCATCTCTCGACTTAACTACCAGCAAGATGGCGGACGATCGAAACGTTCATCGCGTGCCACAGATCTAGAGACCCTTTTTTGACGACAACTGGCTGTACCGGCACAGCCAGCTTGACGGTATATTCTAGGTTTGGCGAGAAATCGCTAAACCCTATTACTGCCCATTTTCTAACATAAGGAACCAAGGAAGATAAACAGGCCAATGCATGGATTATGATACCCTTTTAAAAAAAACTTTAGTATCATCCCTTTTCGGCGCGATTTTTTTTTTGCGACAAATTAATGTTGCCAATAATTTTAATATACTTTTTTTCTTTTTTAAAAGGGGTGTATAAGTTACCATTATATACTTACAAATTTTGATTCACTAGACTTTCAGTTGTCATGAACAAAAGACAAACGGCTTAGTCATTGCTATATCGTGTTATTTATCGTGTCGAAAAAAGTTGCCAATAAGAATAGCTCCAAAACGGATGATACTAAAGCTGTACCTGCTTTTAGTATAGCACTTGGTTTAATCCTACTTTAACAAACACAGATACACGCACTGTCGCCAAGGTGGCGATAAATGTTCATGTGCAGCTACCATGATTTTTTTGTATTTATATGGCAACCATAAAAGAAGACTATTGCTTTAATTTAAAATTAAAATATCGGTTTAGAGCATGTAAGTACAGCATTACTTAAGTGTCTTCAAATACTATAAGCCAAGGCGGCCCAATACCTTACTGTTCTTTATACTCAGTGCAGTGTTGACTAAATTACTTTACTCATTTCATTGAAAACCATGTTTCTTCCTTTTAACAATATTTGTCATTAAATTTATTTAGGTTGGCGTTGCTACACATTTTGGGTGTCATCATAAAAGCCGGTGTTGAAACAGCAAATGGCTAATATGTGCTTTAGCCCAATGCATGGTGACATTTTTTAGGTGGGCGATGAATGCGATATTTTAAAACTGTGAAAAAGTCAGAAAGATCTTTCATTTTTATGTATCCATTATTGTTATTTTGGGTTCATTCACTCTCTTTTGTAATCTAGCTACTGCGTGACATATGTGTGTGACATCATGTTGACACTAATGAACTGTTAATTTGGATTTTTGCACATGCGTTATTGTTATTGCACTAATGTTTACATCTAGCTGCTGCCATTCGCAGCGAGGAAATATCGTCAATTTTGGTACCACATCCGTTAGCGTATTTATCGCTAATTTGTTCACGTTCGTTTTCATCTAAATCCTTTGGGAACGTTGAAACTTGTGCCTGAGAAGTTCTATAGCATGCGGCGATTTTTTAGATTGGCGAGAGTGGGGGTCGGGGTTAAAGTAGGAATCAACCTACAACTATAGTGTGGACATAGAAATGAAACAGTTACAAATTTTTTGGTACTTAATATTATCCCGTCGGCCATTCCCTCCAAACTATTTTTTCGTCAAATGTTCTGGCAAACTGTCGCCAATCGTATTCCGAATCATCAATAATTTCATGTGTCCGGCATTTATCTTGGTGAAAAATCGTTCGTATTGGCGGACCACCGGAATGATACGTAAATACCGATTTATTTATTTTATTTTATTTTTTATTTATTTATTTATTTTGGGGGGGAGGTTATAATTACTGTGAAATAGCTTCTAAATTTTCCATACATTGGTGACTTTTATTTATTGGATGGAGGCGATCTACGCATCCGTGCAACAGATATCACTTTCTAATGAGGTTAGTCGTAAAACAGTTCTCCGAACGAAACTTTTACAAAACACTCTCAAAATGGCGAAATAATATTACTAAATATTCGGTATCACCATGGAATGACAAACACCAAATCTTCGTCACTACTATCTTAAAGCCAAATATTTGCATAAAGAAGAAATAACTCATCATGTTTGCATTTAGCTATTATTAAAAAACATTTTAAAAGGAGTAACACAAAATTAGAAAAAGCTTGCTTACCCAGTCAATTCCAAGTTTTCCTAATTAAAGAATAAACATTTCTAGCAAAATTACACTATTGTAAATAATACCGTTTTGCAGACTTTCTGTTTTGAAAATTCAAACGTAGTGTATCATGGAGATAAAATCGCTTTGACATAAAAAGATTGCAATTTAAGAGCGCAGGTTATGACATCATAAAACCTTAATCTTTCTCAAACATAGTTTCTTAATTTGACTTCAGAGTTCGGCAGGATACCTCAACTCGAAACCTAGAGTTTACCAATAATTACCCTCAATAAAAGTAGTAATTATGGAGTGAAATGTGGCATTCTGAGGAAACAACAATTTCACGTGTGAGCACATAGTACCAATTCTATCGGCATCTGTACTAACTGGGTTTGTACAATGAATGGTTAGAGGATTTCGGTTCTCACCGATTAGAATGGTCTAGCATGCTGCATATTGCCCAGCTTTAGCGAACATTAAACTATTGCAATATATTCTAAAAAAGTGGAACCCTCGCTTTGCTTTAAAGCAGCATGTTTCTGATTATTGGTTTGTATTATCAAGGCCGAACTAGATCTCTGGCTTTGCAGGGCTGAATTTGCATAGGAGCTCACCTGTGCTTTAAAAAAAAAAAAAAAAAAAAAAAAAAGATTGATTTTTTACATACTACGCAAAACCCTGGCCGATAAGCTTTGTTTTTGCGTACGAGCAAAGTTTCGCCCCTTCGCCGATACGGCGCTAGTTCCTGACCCTATCAGTGTTGCCAACTCTGTCAGAGAAAAAGTGACTGAAATCAATGTTAAAAGTAGCCAGAAATGGCTAAAAATGTTTTTAAGCTGAGAAAACAATAAATTATTCTTTGGTGTTTACTTTTAAGTGCTTGGGCTGCTGAAATATGCTTGTCTGCAACTGTTTTTTTTTTTTTTTTTTTTTTTTTTTTTTGGAGTCATTTGGACTTTCATTTCCAAAATACTTCGGTATTGCCAGTTGACCAAAATCTAGCCACAAAGTGGACAAATTTGCAGATCTAGCTACAAAGTGGCTAAATTGGCAATCCTGGCATATTTGTTATCTTAATTTGCCTTTTTAAAAGAGCCTCCCGCTCCTTTAAATCGTTGTATAATCAGATTTCGGAAGGACATTAAGAGCAGGGATTTTTGATTTCAGCCACTTTTCCCCCGGCAGAGTTGGCTACACTCATAGGATCAGGAACTAGAGCCACATCGGCAAAACTTTGCTCGTACGCAAAATCCCATATTAGAAACTGGTTTTCGGGCAGCCTGTACTTGAGGTCTTAGGGAGCCACGGTTATTATTATTCATGATTTGTTATGAGAGAAAACTTATCTCGTGTGTTCATATAATAAAAGCACGAGTATTATTCACTAATTTAAAAAACTTGCTAACACAATTCTAATTTTAATTCTTGGCGTTTCCGAACATAAACATCTTTGGAGAAGTTCTGATAAAACCATCACAATTTAATTTTTAATTAGATAGCTGTCAAATGTCAGATGCATTTCGTATCATAAAAGATGTCTAACAGTAAAGCTCCAGCCATTGGTATTGATTTGGGAACAACCTATTCCTGCGTAGGCGTGTTTCAGAATGGAAGTGTTGAAATTATCGCTAATGACCAAGGCAACAGAACAACTCCAAGCTATGTAGCTTTCACTGACACGGAAAGGTTGATTGGCGATGCCGCTAAATCGCAAATAGCTATGAATCCAGAGAATACTGTTTATGATGTGAAGAGACTCATAGGCAGAAATTACAGTGACCCAGTAATTCAATCAGATATAAAATTCTGGCCATTTAAAGTTATTGAAGAAGCGGACAAACCTAAAATTAGTGTTCAATTCAAAGGAGAGAGTAAAACGTTCGACGCGGAAGAGATCAGTGCAATGATTCTCTCCAAAATGAAGGAAACTGCAGAAACCTTTCTTGGGCAACAAGTCAAAGACGCAGTAGTTACAATCCCTGCTTATTTCAACGACTCGCAGCGTCAAGCAACGAAAGATGCCGGTTCCATCGCTGGTTTAAATGTAATTAGGATCGTCAATGAACCCACAGCGGCAGCTCTTGCGTATGGATTAGACAAGAACTTGAAAGGCGAAAGAAATATCCTGGTCTTTGATTTGGGAGGTGGTACTTTTGATGTATCGGTGTTGAGTATCTCTGAGAGTTCTTTGTTCGAAGTGCTGTCTACTGCTGGAGATACTCACTTAGGTGGTGAGGATTTCGACAGCCGAATGGTCTCGTACTTCGCAGATGAATTCAAGCGCAAATTTAACAAGGATATGAGCGTCAATCCCAAAGCTATGCGAAGGTTACGAACTGCCTGTGAAAGAGCCAAGAGAACTTTGTCCAGCAGCACGCAAACTACCATAGAAGTCGACGCCCTCTATCAAGGTATTGATTTCTACACTAAGATTTCTAGAGCTCGGTTTGAAGAACTTTGCACGGATCTGATCAGAAGCACAATGGGACATGTAGAGAAAGCTTTAAAAGACGCTAAAATAGACAAGAGCAGCATACATGAGGTAGTGCTAGTTGGGGGATCGACGCGCATACCTAAAATCCGAAACATGCTGAAAGACTTCTTCAATGGGAAAGATTTGTGCATGTCCATAAATCCCGACGAAGCTGTAGCCTACGGTGCAGCCGTGCAAGCCGCTATATTATCCGGAGATAAAAGTGAAAACATCAGAGATGTGTTACTTGTTGATGTTACTCCTCTATCCTTAGGTATTGAAACGGCTGGAGGAGTAATGACCAAACTAATTGAGAGGAACTCCTCAATTCCTTGCAAAACTTCAAAATATTTCACAACATATTCGGACAACCAAACTGCAGTCGATGTTCAAGTATTTGAAGGAGAGAGAGCTATGACGAAAGACAACCACCGCTTAGGAATGTTTAGGTTAAGTGATATTCCACCAGCCCCGAGGGGAGTTCCTCATATTGAAGTGTCATTTGACATAGACGTTAATGGGATCCTTCAAGTCTCAGCAAAAGAAAGTGCTGGAAGCTCAAAGAGTATCACGATAAAAAATGAAAAGGGCAGGTTGAGCAAATCTGAAATCGAAACAATGGTAAGAGAAGCCGAAGAGTACGCGAAAGAAGACAAAATTCAAAGAGAAACAGTTACGTCTAGAAACAATCTTGAGAGTTACGTATACTCTGCGAAGCAAGCAGCTGAACTAGATCGGAATAATCTATTGGAATCCAGCGACAAAGATAAAATTAACAACGTCTGCCATGAGACTATCCAATGGCTTGACTGTAATACGTCAGCTACAAAAGAGGAGGTAGATCATAAAATGAAAGAAGTACAAAAAGAACTGTCTCCAATCATGAGTAAGCTGCATCAAAGGGGAAACGATAAAGAATCAAAAGGTCCTGTAATTGAAGAAGTTGAATAATTTTAAATAACACAACTTGAGTAGATAGTCTTGCAATACCTTTACGCAATACAATCCACAGTGGTTAAAGGAAGTAATTAAAAGTATATGATATTTCATTTGTTTCTATTAAATGTTGGATTATAGATTTTTATGTAAAATTCAATAGAATAAATATTAAGCTTAAATTCTAAAACATTGGCATTTCCGCTTATATTTTCTTGCAGACCTATTCTTTATTTAATCATAATATTCTTTCTTAAATAATTTCTTTTTAATCACTGTTGAAATCATTTATATACACATGTGAATGTTCTTAAAAAAATTAAAAGTAATTTTCTTAGAATTCAGAGAATGATCCGATACCGCTTGGAAATTTGCCACCCATTGGCAAGATGAAATATTTAGGAACATTGATTATGCAATTATGCCAGTTTCAAGTAAAAAATACATGGAAAACTGTTTAATGGCAACCTTAATGGGAAGTGATGATCCATTAATGTACATTCTTATCACCAAGGATTGAAAAGTCACCAAATGGTGACAAATATCTACACTGTTCCAGGAATTTTTAGCAGGACAGGTTCAATAATATTTCGGACGTTGAAAAAGTTCGGATATTTGCATGTGTACTAGTAGAATGTGGTTTCGATATGTTATAAGAAATTTTATTCCAGTATAAACAACTCAAAAGACTACTTGGGATTAATTTGTGAATAATACTGGATTTTGGGATACATCAGAGGCATTAAATGCTTTTAAAAGTGAGTCAACAAAATTTGGGAAGGAAAAAGGCATTTATAAGGTCTATGGTTATATGATCAAAGTTTGGGCTCACTGGACACTAGTAAAGTTGTAGCCCTCTTTTACTTATTCATTTGACAACAGCAAATAGTACCATCGACTCTTATTGTTGTGTGTTGTTTCTTATGCCCTCTGGCAATCGCAAAGTCATGAATGATCCTCCATATAGGACAGCGATGGGCGCAGGGGACAGCTTCCATCATAATAAGCCCCAGTTGGAAGAAATCAGACTTGCGTCTTCTAATTTTGAACCCATGTCCTCCATGTTTGAACATGGAGGACATTGGAGCCATGAAGAAATTTTATGGGTATCAGTTTCCATTAGCGTACACGGTTTAACAGCAGCCCATCCAAGAAAGTTTTTCACCCTCCCAAGCACTAACCAAGCCAGTGCTGCTTTACTTTCTGTGAATGGAGTCGAGTCTTGTATGACACTTAATCCTTTTCATCATTAGGTTCATCCTTTGCCCAATGTGCCAGTATATGACATAGACTGGGCTTACTGGGCTTAAGAGGCCTCTGTAGTCGGCTTGCGGAGATTCAAGTCCCAATGCTTAGCTATGGAGAAAAGTGCCTTAACGCCTAATCATTTTTCTCAGAAAGTATTAGGTATTTTTAAATGAAATTTTCCTGTGTGAATCTTGAGAACTATTCACAAGGATAGTCAGGCCTGATCCCAGAAGAAAATCTTGGGGGGGGGGGTGAAGATCAGCAATTTGCTGACTGAAAAAAAATGGATTTGCCGATTCAGTTTCTGCCTCATTAACAACCTTTTCAAGTAATGCTCCAAATTATGGGAAGCAACAAGCCATCACGCCCTGAAAGATCTCGGCGATTTACGTTAACAGCTTTAAAGCACTGCAGTACAGCTGAGCTATCAGCCTTCCCCTCCCGGATAACAAAAAAAAAAAAAAAATAGTTACAACTTGATTACATAATTCAAATTTACATTTTATTTAAATCTGATTTGCATGTAATATTTTAACTCATTAAATTAAATATTAACCTTTTAAAAATACTAACACTTTATACAAAAACGTTTACTTTATCAATATTACTGAATGTACTTACATTATTTATTAACCAGTTTTAAATTAATTCTCCTACGTTTCAACGTTGCCCACTTGATTACTGTGTCATCTAAGTTAATTTTATCTACAATGTCTTTTTCGGAGTGCAGAAGCAACAGGTCATCTAAACGACTGTCTTTCATAGTTGACCTCAAGTAAGTTTTAATTCGTTTTAATTTGCTGAATGACCTTTCATTAGATGCAACTGTTACTGGTGCTGTTAGGGCTAAACGGCAAAATCGATTAGCCAAAGGTAGAATGCCTTTTAATTCTTCGGCTTTATGCATTATTTTAAGTGTAGAGTCTATACCTTGGCATCTATCTGCGAAGATTTCTAATTCAGCTTGCCAGTTAAGCCATACCGAGAGAGCACTGATTATATATATAAAAAAAAAAAACTTTCTAACACTGTCTTATTTGCGCATATACCATTGCATTACAATTAGTTAACCTGTTCATACCCGAAGGCAGAAATTTCTTCCTCCTGTGTCCATCGTTGCTTCCTGGCTTGGGTCGCTGAATGCTGCTGCTATGGCCACAGCCTTGCACAAGTGCATGTCTGGGCCACAGAAGAGCATTCAAAACCTATTCCGGGAAGTAACGATGGACACAGGAGGGGGGGAATTTCTGCCATCGCGATTTTAGCAACATCGGAAGTGAACAGGTTAAAGCCAACAAGACACAAAAATATTTACTGCTCATAAAGCCTAATCTATGAGCGTTATTTTGTTATCCTTGTATAGCTATCAATGTCCACCCTTGAAGACGGACAGCATGCTCTCATAAACCTCAATAATAAATATCAATTTTGTTTTGCTTGAAATGAAGGAACGGAATTCTTTTGTGTGCTCCGGTAAAAGAACTATAAATAGTACATAGACCCTTTTTAATAGGATCCATACAACGGCGGATAAAGAATTATTTTATTAATTAATTAATTAATTTTTTGTGTGTGTGGGGGGGAGGTGTTGAGGCTAAGTTTTAAAAAGTTTATTTCACTCAAACAAAATGTACCATAAAGCAAAATTTTAGTCTAAGCCAATATTAAAATTTTGGGAGGGGCTAAGTTATAAAAAATGATTTTTTACGTATTTAACGAGTGTAATAAATTAAAATGTTACTCTTTTTGGGGGGCTGAAACCCCAGGATCGGCTACTGGGTACATGGTATTGTACATAGTACTATACTATATATGGTACATAGTACTATAATACATAATATGCGATCGATGAATATTCACGGCAGAGCACGGAGTAACAGACAAACGGAATTCATAAACATTCCAACTTCGTTGGAAAGTGTTAGAAAATGCTTAAAAAGACAGAATGTGAGGCTTAATGTGACACACAAAAAAAGATACGATCTGGAATAAGAAAAGTAATTATAGATTGAAAAGTTAAATTTTCCTGTAATTTAAGAGAAAAATGAAAAATCAGAGATATTGATTTTGAGGTCCCTAAGATCGGGTCCCCCGTGTATTTGCCCTGCCATGCCTCCCTACTTTTAAGGCCCTGTAATCCATACTCTTACATTTTATTTTTGATTATAACTTACTCATTATTTTTCTAAAATCAAATTAAGTTACAAAATTGGGGTTCTTTGTATAAATGATATGAAAATAAATACAAATACATTAAAAAATAGTACAAATATATTTTAACTATATAATTACCTGATCGTTGATGATCTTTTTCTTGGAGAATGCCGCTTCAAATGGATTTGAGGGAGCTCCAACAGTTTGAATGGAAATTCTCTTTCCATTATGCACAGTTATTTCGTGTCTTCTTTTATAATCATCATCAAAACTACCACATTTAGTGCATTGCACTTTTCGTCGCTTTCTTTTAATAACTGGTGTCATATTTTTGTTTACAACTGGTTTGGTTTCAAACTTAAACGCACATTTCAGCAATCACATTGAACTTAGTTAAATGTTAGTTTTTTTTTTCCGAATTAGTGTACTAATTATATTTAAAAGCTAAAGATGTATTCTTTTAAACAAGCTATGCTATAGAGTTCCTCCATGTATATAGGTAAATATAACTTTCACATGGTGGCTGTCCAGCAAGCAGGAATAGGGGACGCATTACACTATTTTCAACTATACAAATTGATTTCTTTTTCCCATGCATTTCAGAGAAGCAAAGAGAATACATCTATTTACCAGAAAACGCCACGCTGGGCTCAAAGGCAGCGATGGCCGAAAGCCAGTGGCGGCCTCCTTGCACTGTTTGTATCAGTATTTCGTAATTTTCCTCAGGGTGATTTATGAGACTGGACTTTTCTCGTCCCCAGACTGTATCACCCCCCATAGCAGAAGAGTTCTTATTAGCTTACTATGGGCATGCAAGATGAATATTTACATTCTGAGACAGGTGTCATAGAAGTCTTTGGTGTCGAATGCGAAGTGCGGATTTTCCGACTCCCCCTTTTGTACAGTAGTGTATTGCAAACGAATACCGAGTGCTCTATTATTCATTCCCCCTTCATTCTTTTGACTAATGCAAATAAGAAAGGAATTTTCGACTCGGTGTTTTATACGCAGCAAGGTGAACCTCAAATAGACAAAAATTAGGAAAAGTGCCGATTAAAAACTCTTTTGAATACTAGAATGATGAGTTTTGGAAGTCAGGAACCTGACTGAATATTTTAAGTGGGGGGGGTGTCTTCCCCCCCCCCCTCCCCCATGGGATCGGCCCTGAGGATAGTCTCAGATTTGAGTTAATTTAGCCGAAAGAGATTTTATTGCAGTCAGAAAAGTAACAAATTCTAGACTGCAATAAAATCTCTTTCGGCTAAATTAACTCAAATCTGATTCGTGCAATCCTTGCGAATAGTTCTCAAGATTCACACAGGAAAATTTCATTTAAAATACCTAATACTTTCTGAGAAAAATGATTAGGCGTTAAGGCAATTTTCTCCATAGCAAAGCATTGGGACTTGAATCTCCGCAAGCCGACTACAGAGGCCTCTTAAGAGATAATGCTTGCATCAGAGCTTTAGCCCTGAATTTAATCAAATGAATGAATAGAAGTTTATTATTTGGTACCACTGAATTTGTGTCAATTAATAATTCATATTTTAGCAATGTTAAGGAAATTTTAAATCTTATATTCATATTCATTAAAGTATCTTTCAGTTTTCGCTTTTTACAAGCATGTAATTTTCATGGTACTTATATATTATCCCGGCGGTCATTCACACCAAACTATTTTTTCGTCAAATGTGCTGGCAAGGTGTTGCCAATTGTATTCCAAACCATCAACATTGTGAGGCATTTATCTTGGCAAAAAATTGATCATCTTAGCGGACCGCCAGCATAATACTTAAGTACCTAATTTTTTTAACAGTCAAAACAATTTTCTTTGAAACTGTCACTGCTCCATTTTCTATTAGATGGATCCAATACACTCATTATTAATCAAATGACTAACTGTAAATTGCTAGACAAATCTTAATAAACAAGTCTATTTCCTTAGCACTAGAATCTTATTTCGTTCACTCTGGTATTTTATGTGGTCATTCACAAGTTTTCATTGCACTTAGGGTTGCCAGGTAGTGGGAGAGGAGAGGGATGATAAAATGCTGAAAGTCGCCAACGCTTGCATTCCCATGATTTATCGCCAAGTTCAGCTCCAAAAAATAAGTGTCCAAAACTAGCTTAGCTATATCTTCCATATTTGGCTAAAAACTGGAAAATTCTACAGTTTATTACAAAGGAGAAACATAATTAGAATATACTTGGCGAAGAATGTAAAACAGTTTTAATTGGCGATTTAATAAAGGAGCAACAATATGCAATTCCAGAGAAGTGTTTTATGAAACATGGGAGACAAAAAGGCACACTCCAACTTAATCAGATAAGGAAGAAAAATATGTACGATGCATACATTGTGATACGCTTATAATATATAGCATTTTAGTGCATATTTAAAATATGAAAATGTTTCAGATTATTATTATTACTTTCCGAACATGTACCATTTAAGGAAAGTATTGTAATCATGAAAAAATTCGACTTCTAGATTTTGGTGTATTTAGATGTTTTGAGGTCTTCTGAATTCATTTATGCTATTTTTACGAGATGTATGTATGTATGTGTGTGTGTGTGAGTGAACACGATAGCTCCTAAACAGGGCATTCAATTGAGCTCAAATTGGGTATATATGTTATAAACCCCCATTTTAAGACCGGTATAGATTTTGATGTGTATAGGACTTATAGTTTTTCTACAGGGCTACTACAAAGATTTCTTTTACATTATGGCCTATGGGGAGCAATTCTTGAAAGTGCGCAGTGTTTAAACGGTGCATTCGATTGAACTTCAATTTGGTATATATATTTGAATTATTCATCGATTAAAATTTATTTAAATGCCTGGTAATTATCTTAATCGTAAGTGTTCAGAAAGTCGAGTGGAATCACTCCAGATTTTTTTTTATTTTTACTTCCCGAACATGTACCATGTAAGGAAAGTATTGTAATCATGAAAAAAATTTGACTTTGAGTTTATGTATTTTCACATTTTGAGGTCTCCTGAATTCATTTATGCTATTTTTACGAGATGTATGTATGTTGTGTGTATATGTGAGTGGAAACACTATCTCCTAAATGGAGCATATGATCGATTCAAATTTGTACATACAAAAAATTTGTGCGTATTATAGGCCACCATCATACGACCGATATTGATTTAAGTGTGTACAGGACTAGTTTTTTTACAGGGCTACGAAAAAGATTTCTTTCACCTTATTGCCTATGGACAGAAATTCTTGAAAGTACGCTAGAGTTTAAATAGTGGATTCAATTGAGCACAAATTGGGCATGTATATAATAGGCCACAGTTACATGATCTGCATGGATTTTGGTATGTAAGGAGTTGACAGTTAGTTCACGGGATTGGGAAAAAAAGAAAAAAAACCTTATACATTATGGCCTAAGGATGCAAATAATTTAAAATGAGCTCATTCCTAAATGTTGCATTCAAATTCAAATTGGCAATAAATGAGTGTTCCTTTATATTATGGCCTAAAGATGGAAATTCTTGTAAGTATGCTAGTGTCTGTATGGTGCATTCAATTGAGCTCAAATTGGGTATGTATATTATAGGTCGCGGTCTCATGACCAGCATAGATTTTGATGTGTGTAGAACGGATAGTTAGTTCAAAGGCATGAAAAAAGTAATTCTTAAACATTACGACCTAAGGATGCAAATCATTTAAAGTGAGCTAATGTCTAAATGGTGCATCTGACTGAGCTTAAATTAGAAATGCATATTATAGGTCACGGTCTTAAATCCTTTATAAATTTTAGTGAGTGTACGGCTAATAGTTTGTTACAGGGTTGCAAAAAAATATTCATATACACTAAGGCTATACACTCAAATCATTTTAAGTAACCTAGCTCCTGAACACTAGATCCAAATGAATTGAATGAAATTTATTCAAACACTTATTAAAGGTCATGAGTTTGGAATGTCGAGTACAGTCACTCTAGATATTATTTACCATATTTACCCACGCATAAGCCGAGAAATTTTGGACAAAAAACAGGCTTTAAAGTTGGGGGGTCGACTTATACGAGGGTCCTTAATTTTTAATTATTATTTTTTTAATCAGAAGTCAAAAATTCCCTTTTAAAAGAAAAATGTTCTCTTCCCGCATTCCATAACACAATGACGTCTTTTCAGGTTGATTTTCATACAAGGAAGAATGTAGCGATACAAAGATTGAACAAGTGTATCATGTTATTGTTGTTGTTGTTGGATTACGGTCAATTAGCTATGCGTGGGCTCTAGGAAAAGGGAGGGTGCCCTTCGCCCCCCATGGAGGTCTTTCTAAGGGATCCTAACCCAATACATTTATATGATGAGCCGATGACAACGAAGGAATTTTGTAAATTGTTTGAGTCCAATATTAAATCGGATCTTGAATCAGTTTAACTTTGTATATTAGTATTTTACCATATCATACTATCAGTAGTGTCGTCATACTATTATTATTATACATTATTATGTTTAATTTTGTATACTACTTTTGTATGTTATTTTCTTTATTATTGTATATTTAGTACTTTCTTTTTTTTTACAGATGATTTTGAATAAATGTATTTAAAAAAAATTAAAGTTTCTTGATTGGGAAAGTGGTGGCTCGACTTATACGCGGGATTTAAAAAAATTCAATTTTTTTTTTAATCAAGAAAGTGAGGGGTCGACTTATACGTGGGTAAATACGGTATTTATTTTTTTAATGACTTCAAACAATCCACTGCTACTGTCCAGATCTAGTACCATGCTTATTTCACCATGATGACATCAAGATAACTCAAGTATCCCAATAATAATAAAATAATTGCCGCAGTACTGTTTATTATGAGCTTATAAAATTTGAAGAGTTCCATCATTGTCACTGACCGTATCATCAGAACATAACAAAGTTTATATGAGATAAACCCTAGTTCTTTTGAAATAATAATATTCAAAATCGCTGCACCTGGCAAAAAATTGTCGCTGAACGTACATAAGAAATAGTTAAAAAGTAAATTAGAATTTCCACTAAATAACAGTAGTTTGAAAATTTCTTGTCAAGTGTAGAATATATCATCAAGATGGGGTCAGTTTTGGGACTTATTTTTTGGTGCCAGCATTTTCGACTTTTGACATACCACTACCACTGCCGCTTCCGGCAACCCTTTAGGCCACATAGGGGCAACCTCCGGCCCACAGAACATGTCAGAACCCCATATAAACAATTCAAAATCCCATACAAATACCAATTATATGGCCCACGACTTTGTAAACATCCTAAAGTTTGGCCAGCGACTTCCTTAACATCCTAAAATTTGGCCCGCAGCTTTCCAAATCCAAAGGTTCCCATACTTGCTTAAGGCAATGTTTTAAAAACATTGTTTTCTCTTATTTTTCGAATGATATCATCAGAACTAGGTAAAATTAATATGGGACCATCCCTATAAAACCTCCTTAAAGGAAAAAAAAAAAAAGAGAGAGAGAGAGAGAGAATCAAAAACAGTCCACATGGTAAGAAATTATCCCTCCACATACAAACATACATTAAGAAAAGATTTTGACAAATTCATAACATCCTCCTTTTTAAAGTCAGTTAAAAATTTAGCATTGATATGATATAGAACACAAAAATATTAGCAATCAAACGCTACTCTGAAATACCTATATAGTATAAACCAAGGCAATCAAAGTGTCCCCTCCCCCCCCCCCCCCCACACACACACACACACAAAAAAAAAAAAAAAAAAAAAAGAGAAGAAGATGAAAATTTTGACGCAGGTAGATTACAATTTATTTACATGTATCAATGGTAA
The DNA here is from genome assembly GCA_038373885.1 of Cheiracanthium punctorium. Lineage (NCBI taxonomy): Eukaryota > Metazoa > Arthropoda > Arachnida > Araneae > Cheiracanthiidae > Cheiracanthium > Cheiracanthium punctorium. The sequence goes on along the minus strand of JAWZYV010015005.1, from coordinate 94,227 downwards.
AGAATTAAAAAATTATGTGTAAGATGTGTGTGTTATGTCATCACTCCCAAATATGGTTCCTCTGGTTAGGTCTCTGACAATACCTAATATTTATTTTATTTTCTAACAAGTAGGCTTACATCTTCCAAAACAGTTCAGTAATTTTAGACTTAATTTGACTATATAACTTTTTGAAAAATATTTCTTTTATTAATCAAAATATTCATAAAAGTGAAGTTTCTGGTAGTAAGATTGCACTGTACCCAACAGATGCAATAAACAGACGCAGAAATCTTAAGAACCACACTTTGGTAAACTCCAGAATACGCCAGAGTTTCTCAAACAGCACTTTGTGCAAAGGTAGCATGTTTCACGAAAAAATACATTGCTGCCTTAGCCTATAATATTATAGACTGATTTAAACAAGATGTTCCCTGAAACTTGCAGAATGATACGTCAAAATTCAAAGAAACTCAAAGGGATCCATTAAAAAAAAAAGTTTGAGAATCTGCTATGTACCAATGGTTTTCAATTAAAAAAATAACAGCTATATTTTTTTTTAAACAAAACTCTAAATATTGGGTTTTCTGTGATTACAATTTTCTTTTTAAAGAGAGAGTAATATATATTATATCAATATTTACTTTATACATATGATATCCTGTTCACTTTCAAGAGGTGACATTTCTAATAAAATTAAATACATATATAAATCACAAATTACATTTTTACTTAATTTCTTTTCATGAAAGAAAATTTTCCTATTCAATTTAAAATCAAGTTTCTTAGCTTACTATCACGACTATTTAAAAACAGAACATTTTGCTATTTGTTCAGAATTTTAAACACCTTTCAATTAAAAAAAGATGTAATAAAAATAAAAACTCTTTTATCTAAACATTTCCCCCCCCCCACTGTTACAAAAGTCAAGCACTATAGATGTATTAATTTGTTCTATCTCTTTCTTTATTTTAATAGTTAGTATGTCTCTACTTCTTAATGTTTTACCAAATTACATCTCAACCTGTTAGTAAAGTAAGAATTGGAAAATTTTCCCTTGATATTGTTAAATATCTATAAAGTTTAGTAAATTTCTGATTAATTTTTGACTATTAACAACACAAAATCATTTTTGATGGTGATGAAGACTAAATACTGCATGTAAAAACTTAAGTGAAAAATCAAATGAATCATCATGAAATGAAATGAAAAATCGTCAGTGAAAAATCAAAATCTCATCAAATCCAGTAAGGCAATAGAGTATACGTTGTTATTCGAAATAAGTAGCCTACTAGTGTTAAAACAAGAAAAGAGGAATATTTAGTTTATAAAAAAAATTGAAGAAAACTTAAAAGTAAAACATAATTAGTAAAACAGACAAAAAATATTTTGAGATTGAAAATGTCATTTATTTATAGTTTAGCTATTTCTTAAGATTAATTTTTAATGGCAATATGTGGACAAAAAATTGACAACTACTTATTTAGCAAATTTACTTATTGTTTGGTTTTCATTAGCATCAATTTGATTATAATTTCAATTTGCTGAAAATGAATGAATTAATGTCTAATTTGTCAAACTTAATTAATTAATGCTTTAGTTGAATTCATAATTACAAATTAAAACAATATGAATAATTCATTATCAATGTTTAAATAAAATAACCTAGCATTAATTGAAAACAAATAAGAACTCATTCACATACTAAACAGAAAACAAAAGATTTATTACATTTAAGCAAGTATAAAAACATTATTAATAAAATAGGTCCGTATATAAAATAATTTTAAAATGACTAGAATAAATTATTTTCATATGAAATGGAAAAAACAGTCATTGCCCATACTGTTGAATAAATGCTTGAGCTCGTTTTTTATCAATTTTTTCCAGTTCTTTAAGTCTCTGTAAAAAGAAAAAAAAAACATTTTTAATTCCTAAAAGAAGAATAAAACGCACAAATTCAAAGTATTTATTTAAAATTTCAATACAAGAATTGATTTTGTATAAAAAAAACTGCAATATTAATCATGTGCTACTTTCATAACTATACACAATGAAACTTTTTTTAATAGTGTTTTTACTTTTTTTAAATAGTATAGTATTGGACTTTTTTTTATAATAGTATATATCATAAGTTTAGTTCATTCCTTTTTTCTAATAATGATTTTTATTTATTTATTTTATGTTAAGGAGTCTAAATTAATAATTTATCACAAAACTAAAAAAAAAAAAAAAAAATCAACAAATAAAATAATATACTAATAAAAAGCAAACTTGTGTTAAAAACAAAATACTTTAAAAATCACAAAGAAAAATTTCAATAGAATGTCTTTAAAACTGCAACTGATAAGAAATAAAATCTTTGGATTTATATATTTATAAAACCTAACCAAATTCTTTAAAAACAGTGCCCAAATAGAAATGTGTGTTATACATATTTCACGTAGCATGAAAGATTTACAGGTACGTACACTTGCATAAATACAAGAAATTAGTTATGACTTAGGACTTAAAACAACCGTATAGAAAATATTCTAAACTTTATATTTAATGTACACTCAAAGATTTTTTTTATTGCAATTTTCAATCAGAACATATAAAAATTTTTCCAAAGAATGCTATTTCTAATGTAGTCTGTTTGACAATGCGATAGAGTAAGTATGGCAACAGATTTGGCACAAGAAAAATGAATTTGAATAGAAACAAAACCAATCACACTTAAGATATTTGCATAATTATCTGCTTAAAATGATTTATCCTGTACTTTAAACCATGAGTACACAAGTTATGCAAGGGCTCTAACTTCACATTCTCTAACACTGTACTGCAGAAATTCAGTGTGTTACAGAAATTCAAAATTTAAAATTTTCAGCTAATTGTCTAAGACTAACCACATAATAAAAAAATTACAACAAATAGAAAGAAACAAACACTTTATTTTATAAAATGAAATTAATACAAATAAACTCAATGAAACAAATATTTCATTATCAAAACTGTGTTTTGGTAGGTAAATGTTCTAAAACAACTTATTTAGCACAAGTTCTAACTATAGAGATAAAAATGTAAATGTCCATTTGTTCACAACCTCAAATCTCTGAAAGTTCTTTACTTGTTCCTTCTTACTTTAAAATTTTGAAACACTATTGCAATCATATATTATACACATGTTTTTATTTGCCTATTGTGGAGGGTGCATCAAATAACTGTAACAGGCTTTATTTCTTTATCTATTAAAGACAAGTAGGCAATGTAAATGAAAAAATGTTCAAATAAGGTAAAAAAAAAAAAGAAAAAGAAAAAAAAAAGACTGTTAGGAAAAAAAAAAATTCAACTCCATATTTTTAAAAAGTTACACTCTTTCAATTTGCATATGATCGTCCACACAAAAAACTTATCAATTAGTAAAATGCATCACATATACAAATGAGATAATTTACTAAATTTCAACCTTTCATCAGAAAACTTCTGACAGATTTTAACAGAAATGCTCAGGGCTATACATGAATTCAAATATAAATTTTAATTGTGAGGGTACAAAACATTGTTTTCTTTCATTATTTTTATATGCACCCCTAAAGCACAATCATCCCACCTGCTGAATTAAAATTTAAAAATCATCAATTTTCAAATTTTTATACAGCCCCAGTACAAAAAAAAAAAATCCAATTAGCAAAATGTGTTACTAATAAGGCAATGTATAAATTTTCAGTCTTTCATCATAAAACGCCTCAGAGATATATTTAAACAAATATGGTACGGGGCTATACATGATTTCAGAAGTAAACGTTTATTGCAAGAGCAGAGTGTTGCAAAACATTGTTTCCTATCATAACTTTTGCATGACCCCTGAAACAGGATCATCTGACCAGATTTTTTTAGTGTCAAAAGTAATTGAAATGTGGTGTGAAATCAGCATATTTATCTTCATATTTCTCACACTTTTCAGGACATAATTCTTAAATCTTGTACATCATCTCATTAGTATAACGGGCACATTTTACCAATTGGGAATTTATTTATGTATGGGGATTATATACAAATTTTAGAAGTGTAACTTTTTGAAAGTTAAAATTAACAAAAGGTATTTTTTCTTAACATAGGTATTCTTCCTATCATATTTTGAACATTTTTTAAAATTTGCAATGCCCACTTATCTCTAATGGATAGAGTATTAAAGCATGTTACCATCTTTTTGAGGCACCCTTTATGGCTATGATACCAAAAACATGCTCTTTTACTGGCAAAACTATCAAGATCACAACAAAGTTTATGGGAGCTGAATCTGACTGATTCTGATTTTCCTAACTCCTTTTGTCCCCGAAGGAGATAGAAAAGTGGTCAATTAAGGGAATCTGTGTGTATTGAGAGCTGTATTTTCAGTATGGGAGTCCATCTATCTATATAAATAAAAATGTAAATGTTTGTTCAAAACCTGAACTTTCAAATGACTTTAACCAATTGCTTTATTTTGTATTTTAGTGTTACTTTTAAGGGCTATGAGATGTAGATGTGACTAACTCTAATTCTATTTTTCATTTATCTTACTTATCAGTGCAATCGGCAGTGGAATTGAGCACTTTTCCTTCTATTTAGCCAGGCTGAACCACAGCAATGCATGGCTGAGTACAGCTAGACTTCAATATAAAAAGCACCATCAACATTTTGTAATTCATTCTCTTAAGTCCTTTTTACCACAATTTCCATAAGAATACTGATTTCAAAGAAGTGGGCATCATGTTGTAGTACTTTTAAAGAAAAACAAACACTGAAAATACTACTCCTACAAATACATATAACATTTAAATGTACAACTCCTTACAAAACACTCATCTTCCTTCAATTACACTTTTCCTAAATTAAGGTAATAATCTAGAGCCCTTAGTAGTGGTAACTGTGCAGTAATCTTTCTGTAATAAAATTCAATTTCTTTTAAATTCTTTCTTAATAATAATAAAAGTTCTTTTAACATCAGCCATCAGTGAATCACTTACAAGGAGAGGCTCGGATGTTGGGGGTCACAGATTTTCATGAAATGTTGGGATAGTAAAAAGCCTTTGGCTAGAGAAGTAAAATGCCAAATAATTAGCTGCCAACTCTCAAAAGTTTGTGAGAAAATGGCAATTAAAAATTCAATACATATTTATATACCTACTTCCTGCCAAGGCGGCCAGCTTCGCCGCCCCATACCTTTCTGTTCTTTATACTCAGTGCAGTGTTGGACAAATTATCGGACTCATTTCAATGAAAATCATGTTTCTTTGTTTTAACAGCATTTGTCATTCAATTTATTTAGGTTAGAGTTGCTACAAATTTTGGGTGTCATCATAAAAGCCGATGTTGACCATGGCAGCGATGCCAAGTACTAACATTACAAAACTTATGAAGAGGCATAATTATATACAGAGGGTCTTCACACATTTTTGTAACGATTTTGCAAAGATATATATAGAAATAAATATAAGAATTTTATTTCCTAATGTGTTCAATCTGATAACAATTCAATTCTTTGAACTACATCTTGATTTCCAAGATAAAAGTCCTTTTCTTAAAGCATCAAGGCTAATATTGTTCCACTCCTCCTTCACAATCTACCAGAGTCCAACCAATGTTTTGGGATGCTGCTTGTAAAGAGCTTGTTTTAAAAGTCCAAATGCACATAATCCATAGTTAGACACATCAGGGGACTTGGGTGGGATGCATTTAAAGGGAATAGCTTCAATTCCAGTTTCATTTCTCATTTTATCAAAAAATAGAGAAGTTGATTTAGAGGTATGACATCCTGATGGAACTTAACACAGTGAAGATTGTTTGGATAAAAGGATGGAATTGCTTCTTTAAAAATAGGTGTTAAAACATACTTCTGATAGTAATCCGAATTAATTTTGACATTTTTTTCTACTTTCGTTATTGTAAGTTTTCCGTTATACGAAAATCCAGTAATAACTATAAAACCATTAGAAAAACTTTCCTTGTTCTCTCTACACCAACTTGTTAAGTCTTTTTCTCCTCTTTTGCGGTAGTAAATTGATCTTTTTCTATCGCATTCGGATAAATGTATCCAATTTTCATCAATTGTAACTGCATATTTCCATTTTTCACCCGCAAAATAATTTTCATACAACAATCTACGCACAGTCTTGCGCTGAGAAACATGTTTCGGCATTAGGCGATGAACATCATGTTTTTTTGCTTTGATTAACTTTAAATCAGATTTTATAATTTTGTTCACAGTTCCTACAGAGATATTTAAAGATTTTGCGATAGTTCTTTGGGTGGTTGGATTTTCCTTTAAAACATGAGATGTGACTTTAGCTTCAATAAGAGGTGTATGTACCTTTGTTGGGTATGCATTTTTTGCCTTTTCCCCAGTGAAATATAAACTTTGACGTTTCTTTCCTTTCATATTAATTATGTCACTTATTTTATGTGTAGAAATATTAAAACCATGAATTTGACATCTTTTTTAAATAACTGAATACGAGTATTTCTCTTCGGATAGCGCAAAAATATAGCCTTCGATCCATTGTTTATTTTTCAGCGACATTTTAAAGCAAAGAATATTTTTAATGCTGCAGACGATAAATAATCCTTATTACATTTTGATTCCAATAATTTCTAATAATTTATCCCATTTTTATTTTCAATTTAATATTTAACTTCATGGAGAAAATCAAAATCGTTACAAAAATGTGTGAACACCCTTTGTATATAGTGACATTTCCATTCAAAATGATTATAAAAATACTGTATTGGATGATAACGTAAAGCACAAATTTTTATAGAAACACTTCTTAATTGCAGAAGCTGAGGGATTTCTAGTACTTAAGTATGATACTGGCGGTCATTCCTGCCAAACTATGATTTTGTCAAATGTGCTGGCAAACTGTTGCCAATCATATTCCAAACTATCAATAATTTCTAGTGCTCATCATTTATCTTGGCGAAAAATCACTTGTCTTGGTGGATCACCGGGATAATACGTAAGTACTAATGGGTACTTTTCTAGTTTAATAACACCACTGTTAATGTGCCAAAGTCAGCAACCCGGTGTTTTTATAGTATGAATGCATTGGTACTTATATATTATCTCGGCAGTCATTCCCATCAAACTATGTTTTTGTAAAATGTGCTGGCAAACTGATGCCAATCGAATTATAAGCAATCAATAATTTCATGTGCCCGACATTTATCTTGGCGAAAAATCGCTAGTCTTGGCAGACTGCCGAGATAATAGACAGTAGGTACTGTGTGTTGCATTATTTAATATGTATCCTTGGTTACAATGCTATAAAAGAAACAGGAAATGGTTAAAATGTGCTTCAACCCACTGCATGGCAGCATTTTATTTATTTTATTTTATTTCATTATTTATTTATTTACTTTTTGCCAAGTACTGTAAAATTTGATTAAAGCTGTGAAAATATATGAATGATCTCTCATTTTCGCATATGCATTATTGTTATTTTATAATCTTAGCTACAGCATGACGTAAGTAAAAGAAACCAGTAACAAATGAGCTAGCTTCATTTGACGTCATTGAACTGTTATTTTAGATTTTTCCTCATGTGTTATTGTAATGACACTAATGTTTTCATCTAGTTGTTGCCATTCGCAGCATAGAAATATCATCAATTTTGGTAGCACATATGTTAGAGTATTATATAAGTAGATAATTCAAAAGTGTGACAGTGCAAATCATAGCATCGTGGATCTATCTCCCACTATGAAGCCTGAGGTCCCGGGTTCAAACCCGGGGGACACTCTAACACTATTTTTTGTTTAAATAGGCATAAATAAACTTTAAAATAATCTTTGATAGCATATTAATGTGATTGAAGGTGAAAAGGCTATTTTAAAATGGCAGAAATTATTATATTATACTATTATTCGCGAGCAATTACAAATCAAATTATTTGTAATTACTTGCAAATAATTTGGTTTTGTTTTGCTAATTTGAGATTTATCTTATAATGTACTTGTTGCAGGATAAATCATAAAAATAAACTATATTATTATATGGATATATTTTGCAAGATTTTTAAATAAAGGAGAAGGAATATTTCTCTCCGGAAAGAGAAAAACGCAGTATCCTTCTGTCTACAGTTTGTTTAGAAGCGACATTTTATAAAGAATTATTTCATAACAAAGCATTAGTAGCAAGCATTTTTATCATTATGAACCATAAGCTCTTGCCTCAAATTTTTGTTCCAAATTAATTGCTTATTTTTAAACTCTACCAAAATCATTCTGAAAATGTGTGAAAATTGTATATAAAACAATCTTTTTGTTAAATGTAATTAATAATTTATGCAAGTAGTTCCGAACATTTTAAGGAATGTTTTTTTAATTCTACTTTAAGTAAAATAGCTTTTTCCCATTCAGTTACATTAATTTTCTATCAAGGATGATTTTTAAGTTTATTTATGCAAATTTAAAGAAAAAAAAAGTGAAACTTTTGATTTTTATGTCTAATTAAATCTTAGGCACTCAATCTCTCTATATAAAGGAATATGTCCTGACTGACTGACTGACTGATGATCATTGCACAGCCAAATCGACTGGAGATATAGACATGAAATTTTAGGAGCTTGTAGTTTTTGTGCCCAAGGTTCCATTTAAGAAGTGATTTTTAAAAATTCCAATGCAGACAGGGGTGGAGCCCTACAAATTTTTTTCATGTTTCTCTTCATATTACAAAGGAAAAAAGACAGAGCCATAAAAATTTTGCTTTAAAATGTAACTAGCAGAACCCAAAAATCACTTTCAGGGTTTAACATTAAAAATAATTGAAAACTTTCCAATTTATATTTTGAGAGTGAAAAATATGCAAATATAACAAATTTTGCTGCAAAATGGACTGTACATAACACGTGAATACTGCGGAATGACACTTAAGCAGTTTATCACATTGTCATGTTTCATTTTCATGCTGGGTGTATAATATATCAAATCTTAAATCTTAATTTGCTTTATTTTTTATTAAAAAAAAAACAGTAAAATTATAAGTGGTACTGAAATATTCTTTTAAAACATTCAAAGTATTAAGATTCATATTGAAAATTGCAAAACATTGATTGACTACAGAATATACATAAAAATAAACTTTTGTTCTTCAATGATAAGAACAAAAGGATAGTTATACATTTCTTTTTCTCATTATACATAACAAATATAAAAACTGGAATGAATCTTTTAATGTTTAGAAATACTACCAAAGATATCTGACACTGGATTTCAGGCAAGTACTTCTTTCCTGCTCCAAGTGCTATCATGTCATCAAGAAATTCTTGTCTTTCAATTATTTCTCTCACAACTGTAAAAGGAATAAAAAATTCACTTCAGAAAACAATAACTTATGATAAAATACAATTAGCATCAATTAGAACTATATAATTTCCACTAGCAAAAATCAATTCAAACTGTTGGAAGCAATGTTTACATTTCTTTTCAAAAGGGGCAGGGCAGATTTATTAAAAGGGGCAATTTTCACAAGATCCTGCTAGAAAAGATGCAGTGAATGAAAAGATGAAAAGTGAGTTATATTATACTAGACGCCTTGGTGGCTAGTATAATATAACTCATTTTAAATTAATTTTCTCAAAATCTACAAGTTCAAGATATATGTGTATTTCAACAAAGGACAGTCCTATAAAAATAAATTAAATAAAACCCACATAAAAATAACAAAAAAATATTAAACGAACATTCCTCTTATGCATGCCTTATAGATAATTTTATCCATTTTTATTGGACTACAACATTACCAGTTTTAGAGTTTTTCAATTACCTTGGTTATTTTTAAAAATGGAATTACCATAAGAGAAAAGTTATTGACTAAAGATATGACACTTTTGACATATTTAAAACATATTATCATGTTTTAAATATTTAAATAACTTTATAAGCATCTAAAAAAAAATCATGTTTAAAAACATTTATTAATTAAAATCATTTCATACTACCTGTTAATTAAGAAGCATGTCTGTCATTAAAAAAAAAATGTCCCATAGTGATGCAATAGATTTATTTCAAACAACATGTTGATGAAATAAACGGTTCATATTTTTTTCTTACCATCTATCGGAACATGTGGTGAGGATACATATATTTTTATGCTATCATAAAAAGAAGAAAACACGTGTTTATGAAAAGTCCACATGTTGCAAAAATAGCATGCGTGGAGATTGTTAATGTCATTAACTAGGGATATAGCGACACACTTTTTTTTTTTTTCGTTTTTTGTTATCGATTTTACTAAAAGAATGAAACACACGTTTATAAGAACATTATCCATTTTAAAAATAGCACACGTAGAAAATTGCTGCGTAGCAATGTTTATATCTGGAAATGGCCTTTCTAAATCTTCTTACAAACTTTTTGTTTTTATCCTTGTATATTTCAGGTATTCTAACCCTAGATTTAATGTTTTAGTTTTTAAAAAATAAAAGATGAAATCCAGAATATCAGCTGTCTAAGTTTCGCTTATCTAAACCATAAACAGATAAGAAGATTTCTCGATAGAATAATAGTCTGGTGCTGCTGAAAAAAAAAAGTAATTGAAGACTAGATTTTTTCTTTCCTCCGAAATTAATCTGAAATAATAAAAATTAGTTTTAAGAAATTAAACTAAAAAAGAAAAAAAACTATATAGGGAAAAAAAAAATTTTTATTCAAATTTATAAGTAATCAGTATTGAATCATTTACTAAAATTTCATCTACATTATTTATGCGCATGGTTGTTTTCATTTTTTTTTTAAATGTTTGTGCGACTACATCCTTATTTATTTCTGCCAATGTTTGTATAGATACATCTTTTTCTCTTTTCTGTTATCTTTGTACATGTATATCGCTTTTTCTTTTACATCCCTTTGTTGCACCACGTCTTAATCCAATTTTAACTAGGCCAAGATCGCTTCTTCGCGGCGGTTGTACACATTCGATCTCCTGTTTTTTCTGGTGATTCCTCCAATCCAAGGTAGTCTGTTTTCAAAATAATTAACATCTATGTCACTGTTATCTGCTTGCATATTTCTCAGGTAACAAATACTTTTGGGTTCATCTAAAAAATAATTAGTTAATCTAAATTTTGTTTTTGTATATTTATTTTATAAAATTAAGTTTATTTTGTAATCTACAACCTGTCAATTATAATACATGAAGATATTTTATATGATATCTAACCTTTTTACTATAAGCCAGAGAAATAAGAAGAATGATTTTATAAAAAAGTACTTACATTCTTTAGAATCACATTGTGAAGGTCAAAACAAAATTCAAATATGTAATCTACAATCTATCAATTATAATGTTTGAAGATATTTATATACCTTCCCTTTCTTTACAAGTCAGAGAAATCTTGAATTGATTGCTCTGAGAGTAAAAAAAAAAAAGTTAATCGTTATGCACAAAAAATCATCCTACCATATAGTTATGCTGAACTATGAATCACTGGATCTCTAACAATTCCAGTAAACCACTTCAAAAAATAACGCTTTTACTACCATGAAATGCAAAAATGATTACAAAGATTAAAACATAAAAAGTGTACTAATATGTACACAGTTTTATATGATCTGCTTGAAATTTTTTATAATTACGTATTTAAAAAAAAAACGAAAACAATGTGCGCAAATTTTAAAAGTTGAAAACTCATATGTTTTTTTTTCTAATTTTTTTGCTATTAGAAGTTTTAGTGTTAGAGAAATGCTGTTCAAACATAAATTTAACAATATACCTAAGAAAATATTGTAAAAAAGTGGACTACTTACGAAAAGTTTGAAGCTATTTTAAATAAAGAAAAAAAATGAAATTCATATCAAGAATTTTTGCAGGCAATAGTACAATTGATTAAAAATTGGAAAACAATCTGGAATTGATATCAAATTCAACAATAAGGTAGTTCCATATGAATACTATTATATTTCAGAAAATAATGCACCTTTTTTTTTTTTTTTTTTAAAAAGGACTTTCTTTCAAATCCTGACAACTGTGACTTCAAATAAAAACTAATTTTCTAGTACATTTTTTGATATGGTTGGACCAGAAAAAAAAAAAAACAAAAAAAAAACAACAATATTATTATAAATAAAAAGTACTTACATTAAATTTATTAAACTTAGAATCTTTTAGAAGTCATTATATATGAAAAAAAAAAAAAAACTAAGTTTAATAAATTTAAATGCAACAATGTAAGATATAAAAAATGGAATACTTACGTTATTGATATCAAGATGAAAATATGAGATTTTTCAAACTATATTATCATATATATATGTTTGTTGTGTATTACGAAATATGCTGTAATATATTTCGTGCATCGAAAAAAATTGTCAATTAACAGAAATTAACTTTCTAGAATATTGTTACGCAACAATTTTTCATGTGCACCATTTTTTAAATGGATAATGTTCTTATAAACGTGTGTTTTCTTCTTTTAGTGAAATTGATAACAAAAAAAGAAAAAACAGTGTGTCGATATATCCTCATTTAACGACCAATCTCCACGTATGCTATTTTTACAAACGTGGACTTTTCATAAAGGTGTGCTTTCTTCTTTTTCTGATAACATAAAAATATATTTATCCTCGCCATGTGTTCCGATAGATAGTAAGGGAAAAAATACGAGCCATTTATTTCATCAACTTGTTTGAAATCTATTGCATCACTATGGAACATTTTTTTTTTTTTTTTTTTTCCCCCCCGTGACAAACATGCTTCTCGATTAACCGGTAGTATGAAATGACTTTAATTAATGAATGTTTTTAAACATAATTTTTTTTTGAGATGCTTATAAAGTTATTTAAATATTTAAAGCATGATAATATGTTTTAAATATTGAAAAAAAAGCTATAATGAGTGAGGTCTGTTAATTATATAATTAAAATCTTATAAACTCAATTTGGACACCTGGGGGGGGGGGGGGGGGCTCTGATAATCTAGATTTTTAAAAATGTCTCTACAACTCTATTTTTGATTGAGGGCTCTAGCATTTGGTTAGATAATTGACAGACTGTACCTAAATAAAACTTATTATCCAAATTTCCAGGGTAGTAAACTTATTATCCAAAAATCCATTATTTATTATCCAAATTGGTAACTAAGAAATCAGTAAATATACATTAAAAGTAAAAAACAAACAAACAAAACATAGTGGTGAATATAGAATTTCCTTCTGTTTTTAAGTCCACCAAAAACAGTGCTACAGTGAAGCAACTAAATTCAAAGGACAATATTACTAGGAATGTCTGTACCTATAAACCTTTAACTTCCCCCCATGTGTGTGTATATATATATATACACTTTTCTGAAGTATGTTCACCAGTAATTTATTGCTAATCATAAATATGTTCTCTGCTTTTTCTAAAATATTCTGAAAATACTAATAGGTTTAACATAGGAACAGAGTTTGTTTTCACGTATGCCCTAAAATTATATAAAAATGGGGAATCCACAGTTAGAAAGAAAATGGCTCTTTTCTTGGGGGGGGGGGGCAGTAAAGTGTGTGCTAAAGCAAATAAGTAGAATTTCTGTGGGTTTATTTTTAAAAACAATATAAAAATTTTATGTGAAGAATTTTAAAATAAATATAACTTAGTATAGACATGCATACACAAAACCAAGATAGCACATGCATTTTATAAGGTGCAAAGGGTCCATTCATCTTCAGTAGACAGAGAAACTCCTCAGCTTCCTATATTGTCGAAATCAATCTTAAATTGGTTTATTGTTTGTTGTTCTGGAAACAGCAGTACAGTTTTTTCAAATTCTATATCATTCACATGCTCTTTTACCCCATCTTTTAATTTTCATTTGGTCATTCATAAATAGTATTCTATATTAACTGTATCTTCAAAAGTTAATTTTATAAATACAAACAGTTTCCTCTTTTTTAACTTGATCTCTATCTCTTCAAATGCGTTTAATATTCTTATTCCTTTCTTGACTGCTTCATTTACAATTCTTATGGTTGCCCTCCTGCAGTGTGATATTGCACTTGTAATGCTGCCTTGCTTTTTCCAAAATTATACAAAGTCTTTGACATAGTTAATTTGTTTTTAAAATTGATCAAGAGACCATGTGACAAGAACAATTTCCAAGTATCAAGTTACATACAGGGCAGTTATAAAATAGCGTGGGGGTGCAAAAAGCAAAGGCAGCATTTCAGCTTTTCATTTCGGAGTGCAATATTTGAAGCATTAAAATCCACAGTATGGAATAAACAGAATGTTTGTTAAATTGGGGGGGGGGGGGTGCGACCGTGCCCCTTGCACCCCCCCCCCTTTTTGCCGCTTCTGGTTCAGAGCCATCTAGTGAATGAAATATTATGCAAAACATAACCGAATTTAATAAGTATACTTAGCAGACCATGGGAATTTGATTTTTGAAGGGAAAAAAATTAGTACCAAAAGTCACCAATAGAGAAAATATTGGCGCTGTTTACTGAATAAAATGCATCAATTTGCATAATTGCTTTTTTTTTTTGTTGCAATTATGTGTGAAAAAAAGGAAAGTTTGGGAGAATTGTCAGCATTCTGAAGACAAATGACTTTTGATGGCTTTTACCTTAGAGGACTGTGCTTTGTTAGTCAATCTTTATTACCAACAGAATGAGAATGCCTTGGCTGCCCATAGTGACTTTCAGAAGTTATGAACACTAAGTGGTTCCAGGCTATGAACACTAAGTGGTTAAGCCAGTTTCTGCTTCATGCCAGTTGGACTCAGAATGATGAGAATTCTCACAGCCTTCGCTTTTATGCTCTTAAGCGCAACAAGGAATGCAATTATGCAAATTAATTTATTTTATTCAGTAAACAGTGCCATTTCCACTGTTGACAACTTTTGATATAAATTTTGTACTTTGGAAATCAAAATCCCATGATTCACTATGAACGTTCATCAAATTTAGTAAGGTATTTTATAATCAACCTGTAAAATAACATAAAAAGTATATAAGATAAAAAGTCAGTTCAGCAAATAAAATATTGAAAAAGATCAATTACTTTCTGAAAACAAATCAACAGGCATGTCTTCTTTTGCTGTTTTTTCAAAGCAACTGTTTTTCAATTCTTCATCAATATCTTTCCCATATGCCATCAAGTTTTGCAGACGTTGTTTCTCGTAAGCTGGTCTAGCTTTAAAAATTGAAAATATCACTAAGCATTTGCGAAAACTATTTTCAGGCAAATAGACAAATAAAACTATCCTTTCTAAGTATTACACAAACAATTTAACAATTTTGTTAGCTAACAAGGAAAAGACATAGATAATGTAACAAGAATTTTGAACAGGTTTCAATGTCCAGCTTTTGCTTTAAAAAATCTGGACTTACTATAGTTTTTTAAGGTTTTCTGTAAAATTTATTATATTTTGGTATAAAAATTATATCTAAAAGTAATTTATGTAATATCTACTTATAAAACAAACTAATTTATAGCGAAATAATTTTGACAAGATTATACTAAAACAGTATTAAATAATTGAAGATACAACAAGCTAATATAACTAATAAAAATTCTGAAAGAGTTTTTTTTCTTTGTTGACATTCACATGCAAAACTGTTTTTTCATACAAGAATAAGTTGTTATTTTTCTGTTTTTGAAAATACATTTAGTATTGATAGAAGAAAATGCTACTCGGAGTAGGGCAAAACGTACAATTTTCATATCCATAGGCAAACACAGTTTTTTTTTTCCCCAATGTTCATATGCAGCAATGTTTTTTTAAGATAATAGTGATTCAGTAATTCAAAATCGTGATAATGTTCTATTCACAGGAGCATCTAAAAGTACTCTAATACATTAAGCATTGTTTATACAGATGAAAATTGAGCATATTTTGTGGTCCTTTCACAAAAAAGTAAGTTTTATTAAAAATTAGTATGAAATTTCACAAGAATGGGACTATGGAAAAAATTCCTGGATCAACCCCTGCTATATCAAACAAATCAAAATTAACATATCCTTTTAAGGATTACAAAATAATGTTTTCCATTGAAGATAGTGTATTATAAAAACTATAGCTCTTAACAAAAAACGCTCAAAAGAACTAGGGTGAAACCAAAAATAAAATAAAATAAAACAATAAACAGGTGCTTTTCATGTCCACAACTTAAAAAATAAAATAAATAAAAAAATTCTAGTCCATATAGGGGAGAAAAAATTTTTGTTTTATCTGTTAGAGAAAAGAATAATTCACATTTTTAGAAGTTTTCATTCATAATTTATTTATTTATCTGTTTTGTTTCTTATATATTTTATAACTGGCAGAACAAGCTGTCTGAATGAACATAACAACTTTGATTGAACCATGTTTCCTTTAATATTTTATTACATTTCAAGTTTATAGTTGTTTTTGTATGATTAATAACTTTATGAATTTTCCCTAGTTCATTGAAATATTTATTTTTTAAACTACTTTTTAAATTCCTATTTATTTGTCCCATGGTTACTGTGACCTCTGTTACAAAATCTTATTCCATGAAATTAAGCATCTTTAAAATCCTCCACCAGAAGTCACTGCCAGCTTATATTGATGGTACAGGTAAGTACAATGTAGCTTAGGTGCAATTACAATGTAGCTTAAGTGCAATTACAATGTAGCTTAGGAATTTGCTCTTCACTTAGTGCAGGTTCAAAGGCAAACGATTTTGATTTTCAGGTGAGTGTTTTTTCTGTGGAACCTCTGTTATTATAGTTTTATAAATATAAATTTCATATTTTATGTACGAAATTCTAAATAAGATAAAATCTGTATTAAAAACAGTTTTTGATTGTTTTTACGGAATAACTGAAAGTAGTGATTTTTTTTCATCTTTAATGTAACTTCTGTTACTGGTAACCTCTGTTACACTTAGTGTTTATAACAGAGGTTACAAAAGTAACAGAAGTTACACATTTTAGAAGTAATTGGTTTATATTATTCTGAAATGTTTTAGAAGTTGTATTCTAGGTATGTACTAAGATGTGTGATAAATTGTATTTTTCACCTGTAATTACAAAATTATATTCGATTTTGGCATAGAAAGTTAATTTTAGGTATGCTATAAGTAAAAATTAAGTATGTTAGATACGTTATTTAAAATAAATAATAAATGTACAAATATTTATATAATATGCTGGTCTAATGATAGTTTATAATAGTTAATTTTTCGATGATACATCAATAAAACTTTCAGGTATCAAAATACCTCTTAACCCTTTGAGGTGCAACCCTTTCCCAATGCTGAAAAAGGGCAGCCATTGCCATCGCTCAACTTAACTACCAGCAAGATGGCGGACAATCAAAATGTTCATCATGTGCCACAGATCAAGAGACCCTTTTTTGACGCACAGCCAGCTGCGTCAAAAAAGGGTCTCTAGATCTGTGGCACGCGATGAACATTTCGATCGTCCGCCATCTTGCTGGTAGTTAAGTCGAGCGATGGCAACGGCTGCCCTTTTTTCAGCATTGGGCAATTTATCCAGCTGTTCTTTGCATTCTTCCATTTTTCAGCAGATGCCAGTGCTGTTAAAAATAATCATGACCATTTTTTTACGGGAAATGACGTGCTAAAAAGTAAAGGATTCTCGTGGAGCTATGTCACCCGCAACTATTTTTATAGAAATCCAATCTATTCTTCGTGACTGGCAGCAGTCAAAACGTCAGAGTTTGGTGTTCCCAGAGCGGGATCACTGCGCTTTAAAGGGTTAAGAAGAAAGATGAGAGAATGACAAATGCTAAAAAACAGTGGTTATATCATGAACATAGGCATTTGATGCAACCAGAAAAACATTTCATCAGACCAAAGGCATACTTCTGCTGCAATATGGGCTCATTTGGAGCCTGCTTTTAAAATGATGATAAAAAATATCACTATTAATCAAAACTCTTCTTTTTTTACAGATGGACCAACTATCAAGTATCGCCAAAAGGAAAAATTTTTTATCTTCTAAATAATCAATTATATTACTAGTTTTGAGCAAGCTACATGGAATTTTTTTTAGGCTGGCCACAGGAGAAGAGCTGCTGACAGTATGGGTGCGCACTGAAGAGAAAGGAAGATTAACTTGTTTCTTTTGACCAAGATACTATACAGATGCATATCAGGGAAGCTGTGAGAAAATCAAAAATAAAAATTATTTTTATTTTATTTTTTCGTGGAATAACAAGATATAGATTTCTTTGAGCAATCCATACCTAGAAATTTGAAAACACTAAAAGGCACTATGAAAATCCATCAGATAAGTACAAAGCTGGTACTTTACATAGAGACTTGTGCTGTTTTGTGGTGAGCAACCAGAGTTGTTATGATTTTGCCCAACCCCAAAAAAACCCAGGTGGGTTTTTTCAAAAAAGCCCACTTGAAAAAACCTGAGAAAAAACCCAACTGGGTTTTTTCAAAATTTCAACTTTAATTACGTCGATAATACATCGCTTAATATCAGTACACCACTTGTAAAGTTTATAAACAGCTCCCTACCTCCCCCCACACCACCACTACCTAAGGAAAAAAAAAAATCCGACTTTACAAAGGCATTAAAACTTTCTAGAGTAAATTTTTATACCTATCTGTATTAAAATGAATAAGGATTTTTTAAAAATAAAAAAATCATGTTGTAATTAAGCACTAGTATATCATTGTTAAAATTATTACTAATAGTCAAATTATCTAAGAACAAACCTCTTTTCAGTTCCCTGTGTTCCTTGTGACGAAGGGCTTTGACTGACGAAGAGCAAAACAATTTTTGGTCGAAACGTACATATCTACTTACCTATAACATCTTATGAGTGTTTTTTACAAAGTTTTTTTATTTACTTTATCGTTTAACAACAGTATTTTGAGTGTTTTTTCCATGATTAGGGTTGTTATTGTAATTGATTCATACATATTTTCATGTATGATTAATAATTCTAATCAGCTATTACTATTAAATTAACCACTTTTAATTTATAATTGATTTTTGTGATCAATTAGTTTGCTTTAAGCTGTATTTAGTAATAAGCAATTTTTTTTTTCAAATATTTTGAAACCCCATCCCTTCTTCTGAAAAAAAACCTGATAAAACCCCCAAATAATTTATAATTTTAAATTTTATAGTTGATTTTTTCTATGCCGGACATGATTATATATATATATATATATATATTATGCACATATGAATAGTACAGTAATTTCAGAAATTGGTAAAAACCGCACTAAAATTTTATGTTAATTTTTTTGGAAAAGCATCTGGTTTTTTTAATTTCATCCACTAGTATTTAAAAGATAAAGTAATTAGAACTTTGTAATATAACATACATAAAAGTTACTTGTGCAGCTAGATATGTGTTTTGATGAAGAACAAAAGTTTTACAACCGGAAATCGTGTCTAGCTTGACAAGTAGCTTTTGTGAGTGTTATTTTACAAAGTTTTAATGATTTTAGCTATAGCTCTTTTACAGGAGCACTCCAAACAGTGGCGGTTCGTCATGAAGGGCCAGAGGGGCCTGGCCCCACCGACTAAGCAATCTAAATCAAAGTATCTTCCTATTATGTAAGGCAGTTCTTTCAATAATTTACCTTTATTAAAAAAATACACGCGTTTACTCTATTTTAATACTATCCATCAAAAAACATACTTAAAAAAGCGATAGTTATACGACCATGCCATTACCACTCCCACCAATGACTCTAAACCATGCATGGGCCATGGGCTGGCTTGCCCTGAATTGGGCGTCTCTTCTCCGTTCACCGGGTTGACATATTTGGCATTGAGCACAAAAGCCATACTGACGCGGAATTAACTTGGCTTCCAAACGGCTTATTTGGTGCTGCCTTCTGGGCCCAGATCTTCGGGCCCTTGCACGGTGATCTACACGACCGTACGGGGAAATTTCGGCAATTCGTAGCTATTGGCGAAATTTTCTGCTTAGGAGGAAATCATTTTTTATGTACGTGATCATATTTTTGCAGTGCAGTCAGATATTTTTCTGTTTTGTTTTCTTGATTTACGAAAAGCGATGTATAAATTTATTTTTTATATATGTTGATATTTATTTTAAAATAAATAAATCATCTAAAAATTATGAACAGGCAACTATAAAGAACATAAATATTAAATATTTAAATGTGGCTTTTTGTTTACTAATAAAGTAAACTTTTCAATTTAACATAACTAGGTAAAACATAGTAAAAGTTGTATAGTAAATTCGATAATTATTTGTCATTTGAGAAATTTTAAATACTGTGTGCACGTGGGGATAGGTTGTTCTATATGTATATATTTTTTCGCGATTTTAATTGGCACTATTTTTTTTTCGGGCCCCACCACTGAAACGGGTCACAAGCCGCCACTGACTCCAAATAACACTAATACATTACAGGATTCAATCGCATAACATGGTACACCTGCTATTTTGGCAAATTATTTTTGCTACCCTATTTTTGTGCATTATGCCAAATGACATTAGTAAATAATTTATTTCAAGCACAATGCAATAAATAATATAACATTTAAACAAGCTTAGGACTATATTCCGTATACGGTGCCTTGTTTACATGTCAATGGTTTGTTTACAAATCATTGGCGAACAATCTGACGCGAGAGTGAGCGATGCACCGCCAACTGCCGGTGGTAGTTGTGACTGGCAACCATAAAGAATACGTGTTTCGTCAGGTTTGGGAATTTGAAATTGTTTGCGTTATTGATGGAAGGGAATGAAATGTGTTATGTTAATATAAGAAAAGAATTTGTGGGTGTTTGTTAGAAATATAGTACGTTATAAGCCGGTGGGTGTTGGGGACATTTCTGAGCGGTTATTTACCAAAAAAATAGAGGTAAGTGTTCTTTTTTAACGAATCTTTCGATGTTTAAGGTTTTTAATGTGAATTTTAAATTGATATTTGAAGTGTTTATGTTTTCGTAAGTGCTATTTACGTGCTATTCTAATCATACTGACTTTATAAGAGGTGTACAACTAGGTTGTTTAATCCACCGATGTTTTTTTGAGTTGAAAACGGGCCAGTGTTTGCCCAGTTTACATTAGCTGTACAACTAGGTTGCTTAGTTCACTGTTGTTGTTTTTTTTTAGTTAAAAACGGTCCACTGGTTGCGTAGTTTACATAGCTGTACAACTAGGTTGCTGAATCCACTGAGGTTTTTTTAGTTAAAAACGGGCCACTGGTTGCCTAGTTTAGATAGCTGTACAGCTAGGTTGCTGAATCCACTGAGGTTTTTTTAGTTAAAAACGGGCCACTGGTTGCCTAGTTTAGATAGCTGTACAGCTAGGTTGCTGAATCCACTGAGGTTTTTTTAGTTAAAAACGGGCCACTGGTTGCCTAGTTTAGATAGCTGTACAGCTAGGTTGCTGAATCCACTGAGGTTTTTTTAGTTAAAAACGGGCCACTGGTTGCCTAGTTTAGATAGCTGTACAGCTAGGTTGCTGAATCCACTGAGGTTTTTTTAGTTAAAAACGGACCACTGGTTGCCTAGTTTAGATAGCTGTACAACTAGGTTGCTGAATCCACTGAGGTTTTTTTAGTTAAAAACAGACCACTGGTTGCCTAGTTTAGATAGCTGTACAACTAGGTTGCTGAACCCACTGGGGTTTTTTTAGTTAAAAACGGACCACTGGTTGCCTAGAATGACTAGTAAACATGGCGACAGTCGCCATGTTTACATGGGGTGGGCACCGGCTTGTATGATTTTACCCAAGCTTATTCTTCATTAAAAGAATTGAAATAAGATAACGTTGTTTTACACAGTCCTGAAAAAGTATATTAATAGTGACAGTGATGTACAGCTCTTTTGATGTTATCCCACAAGCCATGTTGAAAACAATTCATTGCTAAAGATATAATTAAAAAATAACAGACGAAAAAAAAGGCATCATAAAGCACATACCACAAAACATCATCTCGACTACAAGTAAAACTTACTCTTTGCAGGATTTGGCCTGAACTGATCTCTGTCAAAATCTCCTAAATTTTCTATCGTCTTTTTCGGTCTCAAAAGCGGCCTTGAAGGAAGCCTAAAAACAGATGAGGGAGGTCTTTCAAAAGTTTCACTTTCAGATTTAATAAATGTGTTAGGTATATAAGGAAAAGACTTTCCTGTCTCGGCACACCGTAATAAATCATCTTGAATTTTAGAGTTTAAATTCACTTCTTTCATTAGAGACCGTAAAGTATCTTTCGTATTTGTTACCATTGTGAGATTAAATCAAAGTAAAATCATTAAAATTAGTTCGCAATTACAACACTTAGGTCCGCATAAATGAAACAAGAGATCTTGTTTTCAATGCTTTTAAAATAATACGAACGAAATATAGTCACTTTTGTTTGACACTTATTTGATATAAGCTAAATCGTGCATATGGTCTTAGATTCCTATTAATCTTTAGCATATGATTTAGAAAGACAACTACTTCATGAGTCATTCAAAAGAAGCAAGTTTTATAACCGGAATTATTTTGCAGTATTAATTTCTTAATATGAACAGCGTTTTAATTTGTGAATTAGCATTAGCAACTGTTGCTATGCCAAATCCAAAATCACAATAAGTACTGTGTTGCCAAAGTAGAAAGAGAAAATTTTGGTTAATAACAAAAAACCCTCAAAGGGTGTGTTGCAATGCCACTTTTGAGTGACTCGAAGTAGTGGTGTGTCGTTCCGACCGGAACGCGTTCGGAGGAACGGATCCGAGCATGGACCGGGTCCGGAGCGGATCCATCTCTAAAAATGGACCCGGTCCGGTTCCGGATCCGGATCCGCTCCTTTCGGTCATTTGGATCCGGACCCGTTCGTTTCGTTCATCTGGCTCTGAAATCAGTCATTTGGGTCCGGACCCGGTCCTTTCGTTCATCTGGTTCCGAAATCAGTCATTTCTGTCCGGATCCATTCATTTCGGTCATTCGGTTTCGAAGTCGGTCTCGGTCCTCTCTGTCCGATCCCGCTTCCATTGATCGAGTGAAGAACATAGGCTTTCTGAGAATTACAGGGGGTGGGGGGATATAAAGAGGTACCTGTTTCACTTCCTGTGGAAAGATAGTCTTGTACTAGTTGATGCCGGGGGACGGTTGACATTCCAAAGGAGACTGAAAGGTCATTCATTATTAGTGAGATGAGATGAGAGCTTATAGGAAGAAATCTGGGGATAAATTGCTTTTGAGAATGTCGTCATTGGATGTAGGACTGGAGAAAAAATACGATATCTCTTAATTTATTGATTTGTGAGTGGAATTCAGTGTTGTTACGGGAGGTTATTTTATCATTTTAGTTAGTAGGGATGGAGTTTTTAATAGTTAGGATTAGATTTTCTCACAGTTTTTGGGGGTTGGCTGATCAGCTATAATTTGCCAGGTGTGGGGAAAAAACTTGGACTGAAAAAACGCGAACGGTAAGAACGCCCAAATGATTAATTTTTACTAAAAATTGGACATACAATTCTTTGTTTTGTAATATGCATGAGGAATATATTTAATTGTGTTTTATGCCAAATTTCTTTTGTTTTGGCATAAAGGGGTAAACTTTCATGTTCAGTAGATCTGGGAGTGAGAAAGCTATTGTTATTAGGGTTTCCGAGTTTCCTAAGCACGTAATAATATGAACCATAGGGAAAGCGTCGGGAAGGGGCACAAGGGGTCACCTACCCCCCTGTGCCCCCCCCCCCCCTCAAAATTCATCACAAAAAAATTTTTAAGTAAAAATTTGCTTGAAAATGTAAAAAAAAACTTCCCTTTTCTGCTCTTAAATCCGATATGTGCCCCCCGCAAACCTTTCCTGTACCTCTCCAAAATTTCAGTAGGTCTGGAAGCAATGATAAACTCTTCCTTACTATTATTATTTGATTTTCCTAAGCGTATAATACATATGAATCATAGCAGCAGTTTCGGGGGGGGTGCAGGGGGAGCTCTCCCCCCAACTTCATTTCAAACTCTGTTAAACAATCTTTTAAAGCTAATGTTATTAAGTCTTCTTAAGCATATAATACATATGAAGCATAGGCGTAGTATTGGGGGAACACAGGGGGGCACTTGTCCCCCAACTTTGTCTCAAAATCTTTTCATTTTAAAAATTTGTTCGTCGGGTCGTATTAACCGATCCAGCTAAAAATGTAGAAGGAAACTCCATTCTTCCCCTTGACAAAATGTTGTAAAAAAAATTGTCCACTGTCAGGGTTGTTTAATTCAAACAAAATTAGTTTTTTATACCCTTGGTTAAACAATATTTTCAATATCAAATCTGTTGTACTAGTTAAAGCTTTTGAATAATAGGGCTTCTTTAAAACTTTTGCTTCTTTATTTTAAGCAATGCAAAATATTTTATGCAAAAAAGGCTTTATTTGGTAAATAAAGTGAATAATGTTTTCCTTTTTCATAATTAAGTAACTCTCACAGCTTTACATAAAGTTACATTGATTGTTAAAATAGATTATTGCATCCTTTTTTTAATTGTCTTTTATTCAGGTATGAAGATCAATATTTGATAATTTATCGTTCCAATTTTTTGTTTATCGTCATTCTTGAGTATTTCAGGAAGTTCTTTTTAAAGTTTATTTTGAAAGTTTCTAGTTTTATAAAAAGAAAAGGCTTTATAAGTTTATCTTATAAAGCTTAAAAAGAAAGATTTTTTTAATAACCTTTTGCGTCATAATTAATTTTTCCTAAATTCATGGCAATTTGGTAAACTGCTGAAGTGTGTAGGTTTAGAGTTCTGGGCTACCGAGCAATTGTTTACTCCAAATGTAACCCGAATACGCGTTAGAACCCCTCAGGAAGTCCCCCGCCCAAGGCATCCCTTAATAAAGCAGACTGCCCTCGTGTAGACATCCCTTAAACATGAAACCAAAACAACTTTCATGATAACTTTCATTGGAAGTAAAATGTTTAATATAGGGTAAAAATTATTATCACTTCCGATCCCTATTGTAGAGATATCCTAATAACACTGATCTAGGGTTTTCTTCTTTCAATATTGATCATAGACATATAGAATAAATTACAAAGTTACTTTATATTATCGAATAAAACTCTCAGGAAATCAGAGGTAATTAATTACAAAATTTTACTTTTTATACATCCCTCTTACAAAAATACTTCAGCCTTTCCCATAAAAAGGCTCAGAGATATGTTTAATCAAAGTTGGTGAGTGGCAATACGCTATACAATATCAATAACAGTAAAAGTATTATTATTAGAACTATTGGAACAAAGCTATTTAATTAATTAACTAATTAATTTTAGTCGCAGTTATTTAAAAAAAATATTTTACATTTTTAGAAGTGAGTTTTAAATAATTTTAAAACTTTACTTTAAAAGTTTTTTTTTTTTCTGTTTTAGCATTTAGAAATGAAAATTTGTCAAAAACCTTGCATGTTACACTAAAATTTGATTTAAAGAGGGTCTTTTAGGGAATTTAGGGATTTCGAATTAGATTTCATTCATTTTTTTTTTCCATTTTTCATATTATTGAGTATTCTTATTTTAATGTAAAGTGAAAATGTTGAGTATTTTTAAAAATTGTCTGTAAATATCTACAGTAATTCAGAGTGATATTTTTGGCATTGTATTATTCCACTGTGTTATTCCAATTTTAAATGTAAAGCACGATTATATTTTATACAACTTTTTTCCGTACTGAATAAAAATAAATTTTCATTTATTGTTGCACAAATATCATCAAAATATGTTTCAAATAGCATAATTCATTATGGTTTTAGTTTATAAAATGATTACTATATGTCCATTTTGCCAGGAGCGTCTCTGATTTGCCAATTGCTTATGTGCTGGTTTAATTTGTTTTCATAATTGTTAAGGTAATCTGGAATGGTTTTCCAAAAAGAAGTGTGATTTAAAGTGCAATGCAGATTTTATATGTCGAGTTTTCTATGCCAAGTTCCACACGAAGCCCCCCCCCCTAAACACTTCGCTTCCAAATCCTTTTATTTTAAACATTTGTTTGGCGGGTCGTTTTTAACCGTTCACTTCACCATTCCACTTAAAAATGCAAGCTATTGCCTGCGTCTTGACAAAATATAATTAAAAAAATTGTTCCTTGTCAGGGTTGCTTAATTCAAACAAGGTTATTTTTAAGCTCTTGGTTTAAACAATTTTTCTCTTCTGTAATTCGGTTTAAAGTGCGTGAGTATATATCGAGTGCCTTCCCCCCTCCCCCCCTTTTGTGCACTCACACAAACTGACGGGCGTTGCGCGGGTGCATTGAGTGTTAAGGCACAACTTTTCTAAAATTACTGTCTGGGTTGCTTCTCACCGTTGCAAAGACGCGAACGCAGCGATTTTCCTTCTGTGATCAGCTACCCCATTGTTACCCCACATCATTTCTCCCACTGCGGCCCAAGACCTGTGCCGGGAAGCAATGATGAACACAGAAGGAAATCGCTCAATGATCCAGTGGGCCAAATTTCGTTAAGATTCGACGTAAGTTCTAGGTGCCTATAGCGAATGAACATACAGACAAACAGGAAAATTCTTCTTATTTTATATATTTAGATTATTGCATTATTTGGATGAGCTTTAATAATACTGGTTTTACTTAATATTAATTTGTAGAAACAGTCCATGATAGTTTGTTGGACTAAGGATCTAACAATAACACGTACACACGATGAATGTGCATGCTAAATCTGTACGGCTGATTATGTACTACCGATTGAATTATCAATTCTGGTTCCTGTTCAACAACACAACCAAATGAAATAATTGAGAAGTTACTGTAAATTTAATGAATTAAGTTATGTATAGAGTTTAATTATTCCGTTTAATTAATTATTTTCAAGAGAAAGTCTTTTTTTTTTTAATCTTAAAAATCAAAAAGAAATTCTGTTAATAAGAATATATCTGTTAATAATAATTCTGTTAATAATAGAATTCTGTTAATAATAATATTAAGAAATTCTGCAATAGAACATGTATTATTTGTATGAATTCTTCTGCACTGTAAAATTCTGTAGATTGATACCAATAGAAATAATTAGAACAAAAATATGGTTCAGAAGAATTTTTTTCATGCTTTATTTATTTATTTTTGTGAGCGTGTGTGGGGGAGAGGGTAGGAGTTGGTTATACAAAAACGGATAAAAAGTATGATGATTTATCTTCAAGCATTTAAAATGAAATCAAATAAAATGCACGAGATATTAAAAGAAAACATTTAAAATGACACAAACCACTAAAAATAATTTTCAGATTTAATTTTACAGCTAAGCCAAAGTACTTTTAGAAAAAAAAAAATAAGAAGATGAAAGATAAAAATGTCTATTTTACAGGAATTATTAGAGAATTAACCTTTTTCTTATATAGGAAAGTTTAACTTGAACTCGTCTCAATACTTTATAATTTTTAATCTCAACAACACAACTTTACGTTAATGCAACATTGTTTGGTGTTTTGTAAGCTAAGTTTTACAATTAAAGCTCAATTGCTTTAATTGTAATCAGTCTTCTCACTGTTGTTGTTGTAGAAAGTTTACTTTTAGTCATTCTTATATTCAACAAGGAATTTCTTTACGTTTTCTATTTTCTAATCAGGTATTGACCAGGGACATTTCTTTTACTCGTTTTCTTTTCGTCTTCGACTTCCCTTTATGGAAGGTTCTAAATAATTTCCAGAGTGATCAAAGATAAACGCTCTTTTCGGGATATTCTCTGATAGCCCGGGGATATTTGCGTCTACAAAAGGTAGCGAAGGAGCGCGTTCTTGGAATTTGAGGGGTAGTTCTTCAGACGACGCTGTGCTTCTTTGTTACTAACCGGAAAAAACGCGAAGGGTCGCCAACCAGAATAAAAGAATTCCCCCAGCTAAGAACAATAATTTTTATTTAAATATTGAACATAAACTTGCTTCGTTTTGGATAAAATATGAGAATGGCATTCAATCAAAAGTAGACGCACCAAATTTCTTTTGTTTTACATTTAAGAATATATTATATCCAGCAGAAACATTCAAAAGTTTTGTGATAGTAAATATGTTTTATCAGATTTTTTAAAAATTAATTTTATACCGATTATTCTGTTTATAAAAGATAAAATTCTTTTATTAAGAATTTTTAAAATAAAACATACTAAATTATTTGAAAGGAAATTTGCAAGGGCTGATAGAACTTAATTGATTTCAAGTGAATTATTTAAATTTTAATGAAACTTTAAGACGTAATAAGTTGATTTCTTTCCGCTGAAATATTTAAATCATTTTTATTTCCTAGTTTTATGTGACATCTATATATAATGTGACATGAATTGTATACATGCCAGTACAAAAAAAGTAAAATAAAGTAGCATCAAAACATTCAGTAGATGAGAGATATGTTCCTTTGATTGACTTAAATTTTAGAGTAATCTGATATTTGCGAATAGTTATGTATAAAATAATGTCACCATGGGTGCCCACACATTTTTATTTTCGGGGGTGGGGTCTGCTTTTTAAAGGGGGGACTTTAAAAATGCACGGGATTTCACATACTTAAAAACTCTTCCTTCCTTCACCCCCCCCCCCAAAAAAAAAGATAGAAAAAGAAAAAATGGGTTTGCTTGTGTGATTACGGCAACTGTACCGCTAGGGCGATCTGCCAAGGATGGGAGTGCCTCGGTAGGCGGACTTTCTAAGGGGTTCTAACGCGTATTCACGTGACATCTGGAGAAAACAGGTGCGTGGTAGCCCAGATTCCTGGACTTACACACTTCAAGCGTTTACTAAATTATCATGAAATCAGTAAAAAGTAATCATACTATGACGTAAAAGGTATACGATTAAAGAAATGCTTTTTAAAGCTTTATAAGATAAACCTATATAAAGCTTTCTCTTCATTATTAAGCTATTATACTTATTTTACTAGCAAGCATTTAAAAAAGATGCTGAAACACGGGAGAATGACGATATACAAGTTCAAAGGTAAATTATCAAACATTGAACTTCATATATGATTAAAAGACAATAAGTAGGATAACAATAAATCTATTATAATATAACTTAATGTAACTTAAGTAATATAACTTAATGTAAACACGTGAGAGTTATGTAATTATGAAAAGTTAAAAGATTATTCACCTTTATTCATCAAATAAAACCTTTTTTGCATAAAGTATTTTGTATTGCATTAAAAAATTAAAATTAATTAATTAATTAAAGTTCTAAAGAAACCCTTTTAGCCAGGAAGTATTTAAAACCAGTACAACAGATTGAAAATGAGAAAGGTTGTTTAAACCAGTGCTTAAAAAAGTAACGTTTAAATTAAACAACCTTGACAGTGGACAATTTTTTAAAAATATATTGTAAATACGCAGACTGGAGTTTCGCATTTTTAAGTGGAGCGGTTAAAACAACGCGTCAAACAAATTTTTAAAATGAAAAGATTCTGCGACGAAGTTGGGGGAGAGGGGGACACGTGCCCCCCCCTCTGTCCCCCCGATATACACCTATGGCTCATATGTATTACATTCTTAGGAAAACCTAATAACAAGAGCTTTCTAAGGAAGGCGGAAGGCTTATCACCGCTCACAGACCTACTGAAATCTTGGAGGAACACACAGGGGCGTAGCCAGAAATTTTTCATGGGGGGGGTGGCTTACGACTACTACAACTCATATATATGTATACGTGGGTGTGACAATGTAGTGAAGAATATACATTTTGTATGGCAAAAAATTCCTCATGGGGGGGGTTATGACCCCCCTAACCCCCCCTTGGCTACGCCCCTGAGAACACATGAAAGATTTTTTTTTTGGGGGGGAGGGCACATATTTAATTTAAGAGCAGAAAATAGAAGTTTCTTTTAAATTTTGAAACAAATGTTTGTTTAAAAGATTTTGAGAGTAAGTTGGGGGGGGGGCAGCGGGACACGTAAACCCTGTGCCCCTCCCCCCGACTATAATGCTATGGTTCATATGTACCATACGCTTATAACAATACCTAATAATATAACAGTAACTTCCTAAGGAGGGCTTATCACTGCTCCCGGACCTACTGAAATTTTGGAGGGGCACAAGAAAGATTTGAGGGGGGCACATATCGAATGTAAGAGCAGAAAAGGAAAGTTATTTTTAAAATTTCAAGCAAATGTTTATTTAACATTTTATTTTGAAATTCGAATCATAATTTCTATTTTTAAGGGGGGAGGGGGGGCACGGGACACCCTGTGCCCCCCTCCCGACGCTTTTCCTATGGTCCATATGTTATATGCTTAGGAAACCTAATAACAATAGCGTTCTAAGAGATACCATTCCCAGACCTGCTGAATTGAAAATTTACCCCTTTACCCCAAAACAAAAGAATTTTGGATTTAAGATCCAGTTACCTTTCTCGTGTATATTACAAAACAAAGAATGTTTATGTCCAATATTTAGTAAAAATTAATCATGTGAGCGTTTTTACCGCACACCGACGTTGTTTATGCTTTCTGAAATCAGTCTTATTGCTTATTTCTGTTATGTCTGGCTGGGATCTTTCCTTTCGATCATCTCTGTCCGGATACTCTCCATTTGCTCATCCTCATCTCTGTCCGGATCCACTTCTTTCTGCCCAATGGATCCGGAGTCGTTCATCTCTGTCCGGATCCACTTCTTTCCGCCAAATGGATCCGGAGTCGTTCCTCTCGGTCCGGACCGGTTCCGATTTCGGACCGAAAGGAACGGGTCCGGACCCGTTCCTTTTCCTGGGAGCGGATCCAATAGGACCGGGTCCGAAGGAGTCGGTCCTTCAGAGGATCGGATCCGTTCGGACCGGATCCTCAAAAGGACCGACTTTACCCACCACTAACTCGAAGCCACATCACAATGCCACTTTTGAGTGACTCGAGCTGCTCGGGAAAAAGTCGGTTTGAGCTACTCGACGAGATGATTGAACGAACATAACCAGAGAAAACTTGTTGCCTCCAAATGGTAGCCCTGATAGTGGCATGCGCATGCGCAGAATGGCAATAACTTAAATTATAATGGTATTTTCAATCATTTTAGAACGATCTGTACTTTAAAAAGTACTCGTATCGAAATATTTTCCCTGGAACTGATTTATTTTTCTGAAGTATTTCAACGAATGTTCTATTTTACATCGACGGCAGACATGGTAGTGGCAGAAATGGGGTGCGTTTTTGGCAACAAAAAGCACACGATTAGGAACGCATTTTCGCCAATCCCAACCGCCCGGCGAATACCGCGTCTGCGCATGTTCAGCGAGATCGAGAGACCGGAAGTTTACTCTAAGGGCGCGTTCGAGAATTCATCGGTTGTGCACCGGTAACACCGGTGCACGACCAGAGCGTTCGAAAAGGTGGAGCGTGGGGCGGAGCTAGAAGTAACCGCGTTCGAAAACGTTTCGGTTATGTAGCGGTTGTCTGCTCAGCGTGACCAGAGCGCAACCAGAATGACCCTGCTAGGGAGGTGGGTTATTCCGGTTATTATCGTAGTGTTGCCAGCGTTTATTTTTGTTTTCTCGGCTTAGAATCCGATGTGGTGAGGATGACCGAAACCGGTTGACAACCGTGACGTCACTTAACCGGAGAATGACCGCGACCGGTAGCACCGGTGCATAACCAACCGGTGAATTCTCGGACGGGCCCTAAGGGCGCGTTTGAGAATTCACCGGTAACACCGGTTAGAGATGAGTTCGGGCTCATTTTTTGAAGCCCGAGCCCGCCCGAGCCCGAAGACTTTTAATCCGAGCCCGCCCGAGCCCGAACAATATTATTAAAGTTG
This sequence comes from Cheiracanthium punctorium, assembly GCA_038373885.1. Taxonomy (NCBI): domain Eukaryota; kingdom Metazoa; phylum Arthropoda; class Arachnida; order Araneae; family Cheiracanthiidae; genus Cheiracanthium; species Cheiracanthium punctorium. The sequence goes on along the minus strand of JAWZYV010015005.1, from coordinate 62,583 downwards.
GAGCCCGAGCCCGAAATTTCAGCTAAAGACAAATAAAATTAACTACTTCATTAATAGGATATAATAATTTTTGGAGCTTCACACACCTTCTAGTCCCCCGTGCCGCTATTTTTTGAAATAAGTACGTCTATTTATCCCATGAATGACTTTTAAAAATCTGTTTCAAGGAGTATGTTCAACAAAGGAGAAATTTTTCAGGAGCCCGAGCCCGAACGCAATCGTGAATAACAGAGTCCGAGCCCGAGTCGGGCCCGGGCTCGGGCTTTCGGGCTCGGGCTGAGCCCGTCTCATCTCTAACACCGGTGCACGACCAGAGCGTTCGAAAAGGCGGAGCATGGGGCGGAGCTCTAGAAGTAACCGCGTTCGAAAACGTTTCGGTCATGTAGCGGTTGTCTGCTCAGCGTGACCAGAGCGCAACCAGAATGACCCTGCCAGCGAGGTGGGTTATTCCGGTTATTAGCGTAGTGTTGCCAGCGTTTATTTTTGTTTTCTCGGCTTAGAATCCGATGTGGTGAGGATGACCGAAACCGGTTGACAACCGTGACGTCACTTAACCGAAGAATGACCGCTACCGGTAGCACCGGTGCATAACCAACCGGTGAATTCTCGAACGGGCCCTAAGATTGTTATGCAGATTGTTTTGATTGCTCTACTTTTGTGTTCATTTTTCTGTTTTAAAATTCAGCTTTTAAAATGCCCTTAAAATAAAAAGTTTTTCTAAAGTAACGATTGACAATAAGAAAACAATAAAAATACATGGTCTTTGAAATAAACATTTTCAATAATGAATATAAACAAATATACTGGTATTTTTCTACTTACATGTACTACATTTTTTTAAAAATTCGGTTGATTTAAATAAATTTGTAAGTATCAGTATTTTTTGAATGTTTTAAAACTAAAAGTAATTGCTCTGTAATAATTGGATGCAATAAATAAGTTACATACATTGTTTTGTTTTTCTTTAAATAAAAAAAAATAAGCTGATAAATATATATTTATATATATAATAGGTAAGTATTAAATATATACATCCATTAGTTTTGTACTTTATTGTTTTTAAATATCTATCTGATCTATTCTTCTGCACATGTCTCAAAAAAGTAATGAGATGTTTCATAATATTATGTTAGTTAATTTTGTATATATAATGATAAATGTAATTAGGCATTATTTATTCTGGATTATACACACAGGAGTTTTATAATAAAATTAATTGTAATTGGTTAAATTTAACTAAATAAATGTTTGCATTTTTAATATATGAATTTGTAGACTAGCGGGTAAGATATGAGAAAATAATCTTAAGGGTATACGTCTAATGTCTAAGAAACAAAATCTGTCTCACTTGGTACACAGATTAAAATAAAGTAATTGCACCAAGGATTCAAAAAAAATTCAGGAAATCTTTACAAGCTGCACTACACATTGATATAAATTTGAAAATGGTGCCTTTTATGAAACTTTCAGAAAAAAAAAAATCTTTGAAAGCGCACAGCAAAATTAACAATATATAAAGACTACATTACAAGTGCTTTTGTATGTTCATAAGACACTATGGTAATAATTATATAATGTTAATTTTGCAATTTTCTTTGAATGTTACTGCTACTGAAAAACAATAGACACACAATAATAAGGGATTTTTTTTTTCTTTTGAGTTCAATATAAGAAAATTGTTTTAATACTAAAGTATACTTCAGTATTATAATACTATTACAATTTACTATTGTAATAGTATAATACTGGCACAGTCAACACTCCTTATATTGACCATACATTACAAATACCAGTGATAAAACCCGGACTGTAATTACAAGAAAATACTTTTATAAAACACACAGATAAAGTGCAGTATGAGCATTTTAAGTGGCACAAAGAGTCTACCCTTTTTCAGCTGTAGCGCAAGCGAAAACATCAGCAAATCAGAGCCTCTCTTTATCCATTGGCACTTTTGAAGCTAAAGAATAGTGAACCCTTTTTACCATCTGAAAAGTTTATTACGCTTTTTTTCTTTATCTGTGTGTTTAATGCAAAGTATTTTATCGGTGGTCAGTCCAAGAATTTTTTCTAGACTCTCATTTTTGTGAATTTCAATACTAATTTTGCGAAATTCAACACTGATTTTTGTGAATTTTCATACCAATTTTTAATAAAAGTCACTTTTTTGTTAAAATAATTGATAAAGCAGATTAAATTGTAAGGAAAAACAGACACAGTTTTCGTTTGCATCGACCCCTGTTTATTGTAATTATATCGTAACACCACTTTTGTTAATAATCCCTGAGTGTGTATACCAAATATGCTGTATTTTTTTTTCTTCTTGCATAAAAACTGTCCAGTGTCATCTCATCCCAATTCAACAGACACTCTTTTCGTAATTTTTCCAAAAAGAACATGTTCCCAAGCATTAACTTGAAATGACTTTAGTGCAGTTGCGGGTACACCCTTCTCTTGACTACAAGTAAACCTAAAAATTGCTCGAGTTGCTAAAGAGTTTAACCTGTTCACTCTCATCATTGAAAAGGCACAATGAAGAATACTTCTTTACCGATATAGCTTCCAAACATGCGTCAAAGATAGAAGGTGAGTCTGTAGCATTTTTTCGATGATGGCAATGAAAAGGTTAAACATGTGTTCAAAATTACAAATGAATGGAGGGTAAAGGAATGACCCATCTCTGGTAAAAATCCTTCATCTTCTTCCTGAAATTTTATCATGCGAAGCTCAGATGTAGTCTTCAGTGTTACGGTAAAACTTTTGATAGAGGAAAAAAATTAACTAACCACAGACTGAAATATATGTTTAATTTCATAAAATTTTATTTGTAATACCAATGATAAAAGTAATTTGACTATTGAGTTGGAATCTTAGATATAAAATTTATCTATTTTTATGCCACCCACTCCAAATAACAAAACATTTCTTGCTTCATACCTGCTTCATCTATATGCAAATAATTTAATTGCAACAATGAATTTTTTTTTAAATATCTGTGTAAGTTTCATAAGCGTAAAGTTTTCAAAATTATTGGGGGGGGGCGGGCCCCACAACCACATATTTTCACGTCAGTGGAGTAGCCAAGAGGAGGGGGGGTTATACCCCCATGAAGAATTTTTTGCCATACAAAATGTATATTCCTCACTCCCTTTTCATACACCCGTACCATATACATATATATGAGTTGCAGAAGTCGTACCCCCCCCATGAAAAATTTCTGGCTACGCCACTGATTCACGTACATATAACTTACTCTTAACTGCTAACTAGTACGGAATAGAATTAACCACTTTTTCTACATGATTTTTCGGCTTAAATATAGGACTATTTTTGTGCTGCACGCTCCAGCTGGTTACTATTTTGAAAAAATTAATTAAAAAATATACTGTTTACAAAAAGTGGTTAGTTATATTCTGTAGTAGTTAGCAGCTATGACGTACTATATATAAGTGTAAATTATTGGAGGCGCTCGAGCTCTATGGGTCCATAGAATTCTACACCTATGTAAGGTGAGTATCCATGTTAGTATCTTTCTACCATGTTATAAGTTAAAAATAGAAGCAAAGTAAAAAATCCAATAGGAAAAAAAAAAAACATTTTCGATGAGATAGTGCATTTTAGACACATCTGAACGCTTCTTCATTACATACTTTACTTTGCGTAATCTGATTTTAATTAACCAGAGCCTGGCGAGGGCAGCTTATTAGTAACATTGTGTGTTACGTTGCGTCACAATGAATACTAAATAATGATTGAAATCAAAAGAAGAAAATTTTTAAAAGTACAAGTAAAGGTTTTTTTTAAACGTTTGTAAATGGTGTGAAATACTTTTTTTTAATGTTAGTATAAATTAGTTTTCTGTATTTAGTGGTAAATTATTAGGTGGGCTCATCCCCTATTCACAATTTATTGAGGGGGCTCGATCCCCACGGGCCCATATAACTCTACGCCTATGGTAAGTTTACACGAAATTTGAAATAGAAAAACTGTGGATTATGCAATATTAACTTAAAATGCAAAATGCACAAATAAAAATCAAGACTAAATTATTAGAAATTGAGCATTTCATAAAGTTATTAAAATTCATTTGATTTAAATAATTTCTTAAAGCAAAAACTTTAAATCTGTTTAATAATACTAATGTGAAGTATTGTTTTTTTTAATAAAAAATACCTTTAATAAAGAATTCAGAAATTTACATTAAAAAGCCTTAATTTACGTTTCATATGTAAATGAAATTTATAATTTAACATTTCTATGCTTTTATTTTTCATCAGCTAAAGCAAAATTGAAGATCTGGTAATAAAATTTACATTTCAATATGTGTCAACTTCAGTAACTTTTATTTGATTATTATAAAATAAACTAATTTTCATTAACTAAAATTATGTTGCATTAAAATGAGCGTTGTAAAATATTCATTGAAGATAATAGATTATCACTATAATAAACTAACTACATTTTCACCGAACTTATGGCGCCAGCACCGTCCTTAAAGCTCTGTGCGGTTTCCGGTCTCTGGATCTCGCTGAGCATGCGCAGACGCGGTATTCGCCCGGGCGGTTGGGATCGGCGAGAATGCATTAGGCATATGTGATGAGCAATCTGGGTATTCCTAAATCTATGGAGATAAACAAGGTGTCCAGGTTTCCAAGCTGAGTAACTTGGATTTTAACTGAGCTCCCCAAAGATTTTCCTTGGGGAATTTGAGGTGACAGATCACATGACCTTTTCATGTTGTTCCCGTTCTTTCTTCCCGTTGTTTTTGTTCTCTCCTGTCCATGATATCAATTTCTAAGAGTAGCTCGTGTTTTACTCGAAAATTGCAATCTGAAAGCAGCCAAAAACACTCAACAAAAGTTGGTCAGTAACACAAATAAAATAATCGCACTTGTCAACAATATTACCTTTTCGGCCGGTACAAAAGGTCCGGCCTTCTTCACTTGTAAAAGTATCCAACCATCTAGAAGAGTAAAATAAATAGAAACTTTGTATAAAAAAACACACACATAAAATGATGTTTATGTGTGTTTTTTATACAATGTTTTTATTTATTTTATCGTTTAACACCAGTATTTTGAGTGTTTTTTTCCATCTACAAGAGTATTTTCACGTGTCGTCACTGAAGCGTTTTTTCGGTCAACTCGGATATTTAGGGGTACAAAGACATGTTTTCCATCAAAAAACGTTCTCAAATGAGCGAATGTTTAACTAACTGAAAAAAGTTGCGATGAGTCTTCCAAAGAGGAATATGGATGTTTTCTGATTGGTTCTAGCTCTTAGATACCTCATCTAACAGCCGAGTTTAACCACTGAAAAAATTTCATGTCCGTAGGCCTCTTTGAATAACGCGTCCAAGTACACAAGCGGGACCGGTATAAGATTCATGATGGCCCCGGTTGGACCACACATAATAAAAAAATAATAATAAACGTGCAGATACGAAGACAAGAAATTATGACCTCCCAATGAATCTATAAGTTATTACGACTGATACACCCTCTCAAAAAGAGTTCGAGCGTAAGTGATATTTCTTATGCAGGTTTCATATTTGAAATATTGTTCTCCGTTAATGTGAATGATACAATATGTGTAATAATACCTCCTCATACTTCTGTCTAAATTTTGTGTTTTTTCCACAAGCTAACTAATTATTCATAAAACTACAACCGGAAATGTTGCTATTACTGGAATACTTTTTTGAGAGGGTGTACAATCAATATTTAAGGAATATATGTCTAGGTCAGTGTTTTGGGGACAGCCTATATCTTCGACTTTACTTTTCCAGTAGTATAATATTACAAAATCCGGCAGTGGATGTGTGTTAAATAGTCCAATGAGCTCAAGAAATAGAAAATAACACTTTATTCGACGAAACGAAACATAATATCTCAGAATATATACAAAAATTTTTAACACATGCCACAGCGGATCATTAAAACATCACAGCAATAACACTATTCAAACGACAATATCACTTGTCTAGCTATCCGCCCATCTATTCGCAGAGCTCATGGCTTCGAACTGAGTCTTGAAAACTGTCTAAGATGTTTGGTCGTTGAATGATAGTTGTTTAACCGCCGGTCTAGAACTCATAATTTCTGCACTGTCCATGAAATTTATCGGTTTATTCTCATGATCAGAAAGCCTCTTTTCAATGTGGCTGTGGCTGATATGTCCTTGCATTTTCCCTTTACTCCGTCTACCTGCTCTTCGATTTTCTCTCATACTTAACTTTTTTACTGCCTCAATTTTACGCTGAATTCCGTCCTTTGCTTCTTCGATTATTTCGTGCACCTCCTGTATATGAGTCTTCATTTTCTCTTGCCCGGAACTCCCGTTTTCTGGTCTTGTCTTCAGTTGTTCTTGCCCGGAACGCATCTCTGTTGTCATGGCCAACAGCTGTTCAAATTTCTCATCCATTTATCTTTCGGTCAAGGACATTCACACTCACTTCTTCATACCAATGTTACAAAATTTGGCAGTGGATGTATGTTAAATAATCCAACAAGCTCGAAAAATAAACAAAAACATTTTATTCGAAGGAACGAAGCACTATATCTCACAATAAATACAGCATTTTTAACACATGCCACAGTGGATCACTAAAACATTACAGCAATAACACTATTTAAACCGCAATGTCAATCGTATCGTTTTGCTCTAAACAATCGGAGTCTATTACACACTAACTCGATAGTCAGATGGTTGGTTGGTTGGTTGATGTTTAATTGCACATGGTCCAAAAAGGACATGCTGCGCCAGACAGTGTGTAAAATATTAAATAAAAGGTGTAAAATATTAAAAACAAGGCTTTTACAGGTAAAAGGTGTTGTATAAAACAAGTAGAGATAAAATCCATAAGAGCTAAAAACGATAAAAGCGAATTGTAGAAAGGTAAAATGTAGATAAAAAGAGTCGTCTGGTTGGGGGCTCCCATCCAGACTCGATAGTCAGAATCAGAGGCGTAGCCAGGGAGGGGGATATCAGGATATATGAGGGGGATATCCCCCCCCCCCGAAATTTTTGGATTAGTGTTGAAATTCCGTCTATTTATACACATATACGTTCATATCCCCCCCCCCCGGAATAATTTTCCTGGCTACGCGCCTGGTCAGAATGACTCCGTTATTTAATGGTATCCAAGCGGATGTGATTTCACATAGGATGTGTGACATCATTTTTCTAGATTTTTCCAATATCTCCTTTTTAATATCTCCTTTTCCACTAGTTTCGAAAACTTTCTTTTTGTCGCCAAGGTCAAGGCGTTACTTATTCATCTCACTTCTATGCACTAATGCCTGTACAATTATCTTTCCCGCAACTCACATTAATGCGGGGAAACAACATTACAATTTTGTATCACTATGTCTGGAAGTGTTTGAAAATAAATAATTAAAATGGATAATTTTAAAACTGTTTTTCTGGGTGTAATGCAAAAGGAATACAATGGGCAAAATCTGCACAGTAGAATTCGCAGTCGCTTGCCACTCAAATAACATAAGTGAAATGTCAAGTTCTCTACAGAAAACTCTTCATATCACCAAAGAATATAAAGTCCTCCAGAAACCTTGGCCAACGATTGCAAGACCCAATTCATTGTTCATCCAGACTTAATAGACAGCACTTTTGATAACACCATTCAGACAATAGTTAATGAATACCTAAAAATTCCTCCCTCCCAAATTACCACTCCCACCAATGACTCTGAAGTTTGTAACATTCTTAGCGAGTATAATACATGGTAGTATACTTCATTTAAAATAAGAGAGTATTCAGAGTTACTAAATTTAGATTTTTTTACGCATTTGGCGAATAGAGACAGTTACTACAATATTTGCGAACTATTTTGAGTGTCCTTGTAAAAGAAATATTTACGCTGTTTGCATGAATTTTAGCCTATGTTAATCAGGAATAGTGCAACTTTCTATTAGTGAAAAAGTTTTACAATCGGTTCTGTAGTTACAGAGAAACCCATAGAACGCAGTATATTAGAATTATTTTGAGTGTTCCTGTGAAAGAACTATTTATGCTACATGCATGAATTTCAGCCTATAATACTCAGGAATAGTGTAGCTTTCCATAAGTGGAAAAAGGTTTGGAATCGGCTCAGTAGCTACAGAGATACACATAGATCGTAATGTAATTCTTATGAGTATCCTTATAAAAGAACTATTTGTGATGTATGCATAAAACGTAGCCTATAATACTCAGGGCCCCACCAGTGGCTGAGGAATTCTGCTCTGGAAACTGGAAGGCGGGAGGTTCCAGGTTCAAACCGCGATCGCGCCTGTCGACCTAACAGTTCAGAGTTTTCCGTGGTTTTCTCAGACACATCGTGTAAATGCAGGCTAGAATCCCTTAGAAAATCCTCCCCAGAAGGCATTCCCCATACAGGGCTAGGAACCTAATGCAGTCAATTGGCCTTAATCCACAAACAAACAAACAATAACACGAAGGAATAGTGTATCTTTCAATCAGTGAAAAAGTTCTATAATCGGTTCAGTAGCTACAAAATGCCCATAGACTTAATGTATCAGAATTATTTTGAGTATCTTTGTAAAGAAGTATTTACGCTATATGCATAAAAGGTTGCCTGTGTGTTAATCCAGGGTATAAACTATCTTCATTCCAAATTTTATCCAAATCCGTTAAGCCGTTTTTGTGTGGTTCCATTCAGTCACAAACACACAAACGTACACATTTATATTATTGGTAGGATTTGGAAATTTTATGAACTTTAAGAAAAACATTTGGACTTTTCTTTCTTATGCTATTTAATTTGGCGTCAAACTAACGTAATTTCCATGCCATTTCATGTTTTTGAAATGCACCCGATTCTGCAAATAGAATTTCTGCTTCATTTCAAAAGCATAAATCATTTTCTGCAGGCGAAACTCGCCAAGCATGACCACCTAAATACGGTTTCTAATTAATAATTAAAAAACAATTAAAATGTCAAAATTTTGAGTCTCTGCGCATTGCCGAAGTTATGTGCTTATATGTTCAAATTTTCAAAGCTCTGCGTGCTGTAGATTTGTCTGGAGAGCATTCATTTTTATTATTATAGATAGAGAGATCTGGAGTAAAACTAGCATAATTTCCGTGGTATTTCATGTTTCTCAAATGCACGCGATTCTTCATTGAAGTAGTAGCATTTCTGTTAGCTCAAAACATGGATCATTTTATACGGGCGAAACTCGCAAAGCATGGCAACGTAAAAACGGTTTTTAATTAATAATTATAAAAGTAGTAGTTGAAAATCTAAAATTCTAAGTAGCCTATAACCGTCTCCAGGGTCCCATCTATTTCTATACCAAAATTCATCATAATCGATTCAGGGGTTTAACAAACAAACTCCCTTTCGCATTTATAATATTAGTTAGGATGTTTGTCCTCCCTGCAGGCACATTCGCCAGTCCTATTTGGGACCACACAACTAAGACGAATCTAAAGATGTTATAAAATTCTGAGAAATATTAGACGTGCCCACCTTTATAGGAAAAATAAAGATGTTAGGCGGAACCTTAAAATACCGTCCCTAAACTGCATTATCAAAAAACAAGCACAAAATTTTTACGTCAAATTAAATAGCCTTCCCAATGATTTGGTAGGTCAGATTCCCGATTATGACTTCTGGGATCCTGACAACAGGACTAGACCCAAAGCTGCTTGAAGACCTGAACTTAGGGCGAGATTCAAGTGAAACGTAATTCGAACGTTTACCGCGTCAAATAAGGGAAACTTCGAAAGATATCAACGTTTCTTATTCAACTGAAACAAGCCAATCGTGTTTTGATCACGTGGCAGCGCGATAGGTTTGTTCATTGGAAGCATTCTGCCAAAACGTTCGAACTGTGGACTGAAAAACGTTCGATTCGAACTCGATTGCGCGCGTTTCACTTGAATCTCGCCCTAAACTATTGATTACCCCTGATAAATATATTGCTCTTTTTTTTTCTTTTGCTGGACAAGCAATACCTTCATTGTCGGAAATTTGACGACTCCGACCGATGTCTGTCGGCACTCCTTAATGACTCACATCTTGTAAAACTCACATCCAAATAACTGGAGTTATATCCTCTGTGACTAGACACTTCACACAGGCAATTTCGTCTTGTCTTGTCCTCCAGAAATGAACACAATCGTAATGTGGAACTACTCTATAAAAACGAAAGTTTTGAGGAAATTTTTGTCCTCTTCTTTCCTCTTGCTGCAGTTAAGTATCTATAATACAGTCTCTATAGACACTTTTCCACAGTCTTTTGTCCCTAATTATGTCCACCTTCGGAGAGACAGTTCCTCCGCCAACTTAATGATTTTCAAGCATAACGAAATCAAGTTTCACGCTGCCATCGGTGACATGAAAATCCCTCTAAGAAACTTAGTTAATCGAAAGAAGAAATCTTACTCAATCATGAATGGTAAGGAATATGATAACACTTTCCATTAACAAAAGATTAATCGTGAGTTTATTGTAGAAAATTATCAATCAATGAAAAGTCTGCTTTAATTGCATCAGTCACACTTGATATCACGCATAATTTTTGATCGCTTTATAATTTTCTTATGAAATCTTAACAATTGCATATTTTTGTGTGTTTGGTAAATATGATTAAATGTTTGGCTTAGCAAGATAATCTGCATTAAGCTTCATCTGCATGACTTAACTTTTTGGAATACATTTTCAGGTGAAAAACAGGGTCTGCACTTATTTAAATTTTTCAATAAGACTGAGGACCAACTTTCCCAGAAGTCTATTAAGAGTGCCAAGTTTCAATTTTTTACTATGTATAAATTAATTGTTCTTCATAATTTTACCGAAAATCCACTGAGAGAATTATATGCGTATCATTCAGTTTTTCATTCCTTTTGAATCTTATTCAGAATAACAGGGATATCTTCAACAATGGATTTTTCTAACTATAAACAATATTTTTTAAGTATTATTTCCATCATCAGTGCTCCTGCTGCCAAACAGTATCCTACAACTAATAAAATGAAAATTCCCTGCAAATCTGCCAAAGACAAACGTTTTTCTTTGTTATCTTCATCAACACCAGAAGATTTCCAAAGAATGCTATACGTTTGTTTGCGTGAATAATCTTTACTTAATTTTAAATAAATACCAGAAGCCCAAATATCGTGTATGGCGGAATCCAACTGAGATTTGCAGCAGAAGCCTTTCTTTATGCCTATAGCTCTGTAATCAGGAAAAAAACCATCTTCTGATACAAAGTATTTTGAACCAGCCCCAGCTAGACGACTTTCTTCACCTACGTATGAAGGAATCTTTGATGATTTAATATTACTTAACACTGCATCATAATCAGGGTTACCCCCATTGTCTTTTATACTTCGACCAATTACTCTCAAGTTTGGGTCTTCAGACTGCAACAAGCCATCAGCAAAAAATGCACCTGGATACGCAGTACTCATGTATTTACCTTGGCGAATAGCTGTAGCCAGTTCAGGAATATTACGAACACCAGTTAAGGAGGGAAATGTCCGAAAAGACAACAGCACAGCTGTGTAACTCCAAGTTAACAGTGTTTCAGAAATCATCCAGCAAAATTTTAAACAGTACTCACCTAGACTTACTGGAGCATTTTCGGAATTCTCTAGAAAAGATCTGTAAGCATTCTGCAAAAGATTGCGTGATAGTTTTCTTTGAACTATGACAGCATTAACGACTGGCAACAGGAAAATGCAAGCACATAAACAAATCCATACTTGAAGCGTAAATGGTTTTATCAAAGCATATTTATCAACGGAACGTTCCAAATGTCTGGAGGCAAAAACCAAGCGGTCTATGAAATACGGAAAGCTGAAATCTATGACTTGACGTCTTTCTTCCGTTATCGAAAGCATGTGGACAATCAAGTCTGCTTCGTCCCGTAGCAGCAATCCCACCATCCCAGTCCAGTTTCCATCAGATAGACTTCGAAATTGTCTGTCTTCCGGCATAGCTGATTCATATGAAAATCCCAACTTTTGGGAAATCATATTTCTTAAGGCGACGTCATAATGATCGAAATATTCTTGCTTTTCTGTTGTTGTTTCATTAATTTTAACAAATTTAATGACCGGAACGGAAGCAATTCTTAAAAAACTTGGGAAGTACATGCTGTGAGTCTGCTTGTGTAAATTAATATATGTAACGCTCCATTCTCTTAAAAATAAAAAGTTCTGATTTTGAATGTATTTTTGCATTTGATTTCATTTAACATTTTTGAAGCTTCCTCTAAAGCTTTCAGTTGACACCTTACCTAACACTTCAGAGTAATTCTATCTGGACTACTTTTTAAGCAACGTTTGCAAAGTTGTAATATAATTTACAATTATCCGTTTAATACATCTGTAGCAATGGTATAACTTTTGCTGAATATGCAGGAGAATATCTGACAAAAATTATTTTTCACCAGTTCTATACCGAAAATTTTCACTAACTTTTTCAAGGAAATTTATTTAATTCTTAATTAAAACCAGTACTTATTTAATTACTTAAAACCTTTTAATAACGTTTCATTTAAAGTTTCTTAGTATTTTTCATAATTTCTGTGCTGAAGACATAAGGGAACATCTAAAGCAAAATACTTTGGGCTATTCCAGGAAGACAACTTTTCATGCAGTCTTCTTTAGTATTTCAGTATTACTTAACATTTCCATTTGATATTTATGTAGCCTTTGTATATAGCATCCGCAAAATTTATCCGTGAACATTTTGCAGACTGTTATAGAACTTTGTCCAGTGTATATTTAAAACTGAAGTATGGATTTCATAAAAATACATTCTAATAGCAAAGATTTGCATATTGAAAAAATAGAAATAGGCAGGAAAATATTACCAAATTTTTACATAGAATTTATCTTTGGTATTTAAATATTACGTCGGTTAAGACCACTACAGAAAAGCCATGTAAGTAAGGAATACTAAAAAAGAACTCATAGATTTGCGACCTTCGAACTCAGCTCACTAGTTAAGAGTGAAGCTGGTAACTTCAGGAAAAATTCAATTTTCAAATTGATTTTATTCTTTTCTTTTACGATAAACAACTGAAACAGCATATACGAATAAAAAATTCAATCAATAGCTGACCGCTGGATAAACATCTCCTATTGGTCTGCATTGAATTTTCATAGATGTTTGACAAACACCAAACCATTTAGTGTGTTTTGGAACTTTCTTAAATTTCGCTGTATACTAACATAATATTGTTGAAAACACATTATCAGAATTACATACTAAATTGTGAAACGCGTCTGACATATTTCCCCCCTCAATATTATACATAATCTTTTTAATAAATGTTTCGCCAGGTTCATGTTTAGTAACATAAAAGTTAAACATTACACATTGTTTAATATTTTTTTCATTATTATTCGTATTTCATATTTTTTACAGTATTACTAGTAAAATTTCAAATGATGCTGTTGTTCTTCAAACAAACTGACGAAAATAAACTTCGTGACATAGGCTTTTTCGTGACATAGTTACAGTAGACGAGATATCAAATTTAGCGCATGATATGCGATTTCCGATAAATGTGTAGGCTAAAACTTTCAAATCCCTTTCTATGCTAATATCATGATTGCGTGTAAAGGAGTTGCAAAGTAAACATGAAAAGTTATTATGCTGACTGGTAAAACACTGTTTGTGTATAATTATTATAAACTTGCATCTCAGAGGGTCTTTATAAATTTCAACATATGAACACTTACCTATTCTTATTTTCGTATATTTTAATTTACAAATTCAAGCACAGAACATGAAAGGACAGCCGGGGAACTGTTAAAAAATTACTTAATCGTAAAGCCACCAACATATTTGGAAACAGCGAGAAATCAATATAATGTTGCTGGTTGTTCGTGTATTTATGTAATAAGAAAAGAGAAAGGTTCTAACGCAAGTGCATTGGTACTTTATTGCATTTAATACACTCACAAGAAGCAGGCAATGCTGCATTTTGTTGTTGAATTTTTACTCAGTGACGTGTGTAGTTGTAGCATAAAATGGTTATTGTAAAACGAAATCGGAAGTTTTGAACGATTTATTCTAAATGTTTCTGTATTTATTTTTAGAAGGAAAGCCTCTCCTGTCTGGCTACGAAGAAAGAAAAAAAAAAAAAAGGAAAAATGCAAATTTTCTCTAATTTTTAATAAATACTCAATGGACTACAAATCATTATTCTGGAATATGCAATGTTAAAGAGAAATTTTAAACTGTATTTATAACATTTAAAGTAACAGATGTAGTATTAATTAATTATTACTTTAATATTTTTAAATACCAAAAGCCAGATATTGGTTATTTTGGGTAATTATATTTATACCATACTAATAAAACTTATTAGTAGAAACATTATGAATTATGGATAACTTTCTTTATATTTAGGATTAAGAAATTTACTGATAGACTAAAAAATGGAGATATTCCTGAAAACTTTATATATGGTGTTACTAAAAAATATACATTCAGGTAGTTCCAAAAATTAAAATCTTGCATAGAAAAATAATCAGTTTCCTAAAAATCATCCAATTGTTTGCTTTGTTTGTTTGTGTAACATACATATCGGATTTGTGCCCAACAGGATGTCTGAGGAATTTCCTATCCAGACTTCCTTTTACTCAATCGTTGGTGACAATCAAAATTTTTTCAGATACAAACTTGTTTCACAATAATCATACATGTTATTGCACTGTCATATATAGTCAGTTCAGTTACAAAATAAGATTTTACGTCGAGGATAAAATATGTTTCAGAACCTCGAAAAGCTTGAAGACGGATTCGTTCTCATTCTGTGGACATTGGCTGCATTACATTACATCGGGGATATTGTGATTCTGCCGGGCCTACTTGTGCACTCCGATGAGTCATCCAAAGAGGCCTACGGATGCTCACTTATTGGTTCCAGCACTTAAATACGTCATCTAACGGCAGAATCTGACCAATGAGGAAACGTCCGTAAGCCTCTTTCGGAGTGCACAAGCAGGCCCGGTAGAATCACGATTACATTTACAGTGTTGCTTATGGACATTGGTTGTATTGTCGAACCGCACTCACGAATTGTTCTTTCCGTCGCTGTACCAAGGTGGCATTGCCTCAATTATTACATTTTGCACACCGATCCCACTGTGCGGGAAGTTCGTAGGTGGATTGTTAATTCTACCATCCCATAATGGTGGCGCTGTACGCATGGTGGTCTGGGAGTTTGCATCGCTCAACACCGGTGGCGTAGCACTTTGGTGAGGCAGTACAGGCACCGACAAGTTCACAAATGGGCTTATAATAACGTTCGCTGAATGCGAATTTTTGGGTCTGTTCCAGGGCTTATTTCTTTTGAAAAACTGTCTCCTTCTTCCGTTGCCCCGAGAAAATTTTCCGTTTTGAAAGCTATTTTCATTGGAGAACTGCTTGTGGACGTTTTCCTCTTTCTTATAGTATCTGTAACAGAGATAAATTAAACCGGAAAGGAAAATGATGGCAATAAGACCTTGTACAGATTGAATTGTGGTAGATTCCGTATCTGAAATAGGAATAAAATTTGAATTAATTATTAGTCACTTAGGGTTAAGTTTGATGTAAAAGTTTCACTTGGCTGAATGTCCGTGCTTGAAGGTTATAGCTCAATATTCACTTGTAGAACTAACTCAGAATTTTTATTAATTAATAGAAATGCTTCATATTACGCATGGCCACACCTAGAGGTGGGAAACGGGGCACGTGGTCCGGGAGCTGCGTTGAGAGGTATGTCAAAATTTGGTAGCGTAAGCTCTAGTTGAGGCACTGACATTACGTTACAAACCATTCCCGGTGATCTCGCGCCTTTTCAAAATCAGTTTACTATTGGCTTCAGGGATGGACGCGAGACGAGACAGAGAGTTTTTTGCGAGACGAGACACAGCTTTTAGGCTGTATTGCGAGACGCTAATTTTCCACCTCGCGTCCATCCCTAATTGGCTTTTGAGTGGGTCGATAAAACGAGGACCAAGCTTGCTTGTGGTCAAACACTGGGGGCTTAGCGTCAGGCTGACCACCTGTCTGAGGCATATGCATCTGCACCCGGAGCCTATGGTCGCGAAGGCGCTGTTGGGCAGTGTAGGCCTTAGCACCGCTGTGGGCTGTTGCGCCAATGTTTGACTTATTGGCCTATTCATGTTCTTCTTAAGCATCCATTACATGGATTTTTTAAGAATTAATTTTTAGTCCTTTTAGTCATGTGGTTCAAACTGTCATGTGTACGTGAATCCTCATTTTACAGAATATAAAAGAAGAATTTTCATGAAATCAGCTATTCCAACATCCAACAACCCTTTTTTTTCTGATGTACAAGTAAGAAAGAAGCTTAGAACATTTGGAACTGATTATCTCAATGAGTGGCATGATACACAAAAACACCGTAACCAATTTCCATTTCCAGGTTTTACAGCAAAATATTTAAATTATTTTTTAGCAAAAAATTTAAAACAGTTCTTGATTTTGAGATATAAAAGTGGTAATGAGAATTTTCGTTTTTCTTGCTTGTATTGACCGATTTTTATGCCACTAAAACTGCTTAAACTCTGAAAGCTTGAGTAAAATTGTCTAAGGAAAGAATTTTTCTAAAGAAGATGAATCATCCTTTTTGAAACGTCCCCCTGTAGCTTAGTCGCTAAGCTCCAATTCCAAGCACAAAAACACGGAAAGTGAAACAGCACCGGTTTGGTCAATGTTTGGGAAAGTTAAAACCTCTCTCGGCTGGGCCGCTGATTTTCAGAATTTTTAACCCTTTAACGCGCAGTGATCCCGCTCTGCGAACACCAAACTCTGGCGTTTTAACTGTTGCCAGTCACGAAGAATAGATTTGATTTCTATAAAAATAGTTGCGGGTGACACAGCTCCATGAGAATCCTTTACGTTTTAGCACGTCATTTCCCGTAAAAAAATTTTCGCGATTATTTTTAACAGCACTGACATGTGCTGAAAAATGGAAGAATTCGAGAAGAGCTGGATAGATTGCCCAATGCTGAAAACAGGACAGCCGTTGCCATCGCTCGACTTAACTACCAGCAAGATGGCGGACGATCGAAACGTTCATCGCGTGCCACAGATCTAGAGACCCCTTTTTTGACGCAGGTGGCTGTGCCGACACAGCTGCTATCTTGCTGGTAGTTAAGTCAAGCGATGGCAACGGCTGCCCTTTTTTCAGCATTGGGAAAGGGTTGCGCCTCAAAGGGTTAAAATTAAAATATCGGTTTAGAACATGGAAGTACAACATTACTTAAGTGCCTGAAATGGGAGAGGGGTGTCAAAATTCTATATTCTTTTCTCAAGAGAGTACTTCCTTGACAGTTAGCCCTATAAATAATCTAGAGACCCTTTCTTGGCTGTGCCGGCACACAGCCAGCTGTCGTCAAAAAAAGGGTGTCTAGATCTGTGGCACGCGATGAACGTTTCGATCGTCCGCCATCTTGCTGGTAGTTAAGTAGAGCGATTGCAACGGCTGCCCTTTTTTCAGCATTAGGAAAATGTTGCGCCTCAAAGGGTTAAAGCGGACAAGATTTTCCTTCTGTGCGTCTGTGCAATTTTCGAAAAGATTAATTTAATGGTGTCATAGAAACGTCTGAAACTGGAAATTTCGAAAAACCGACGGATAGACGAGTATTCATTCGTAGGGTGTCGCAGAAAGGTGGCAATTGGCTTTTATTCTTTTAGAAGTAAGTGGGCAATGTAAATTGAAGAAATGTTCAAAATAATTTCGGAAATAAGACTCCGTTAAGTAAAGAACTCTTCAAGTTATTTTCAAAAAGGTACGCTTTTTAAATTTGTATACGATGCTTGTACAAAAAAAAATTCCCAATTAGTAAAATGTGCGCATACACTAATGAGATAACATAAAAATTTGAGAATCATATCTTAAAAAGTGTCAAAGATATGAAGACAAATATAACGCTCACTTCAACCGCTTTTCAATTGCTCTCGAAGGGAAAAAAATCACTTCGAATGATCGCACTTCAGGGGGTCAGAAATAACGAAAGAAAATCCTTTTCCACTCTTAGCAATAAACGTTTACATTCAAAAGCCTTTATAGCCTTCGACCAGCTTTCTTTAAAGATATCTCTGAGATGTTGTATGATGAAAGTCTGAAATTTGGCACATCTCCTTGTTAGTGCACGGGACACATTTTACTAATTTGGAAATTTTTTGTACGGGGGTCGTATACAAATTTAAGACGTGTCGCTTTTTGAAAATGGACGCAAGGATATTTTTGTGAACGGAGTCTTAATTTGAACATTTTTTCAATTGACATTGCCCACTGATCTCTAGATATAGAATTAAAGCTCGTTACCACCTTTTTTTGGGACACCCTGTATACAGAGAATCTTAACCCTTTAACGCGCAGTGTTCCCGCTCTGGGAACACCAAACTCTGAGGTTTTGATGGTTGCTAGTCACGAATAGATTTGATTTCTATGAAAATTGTTGCTGGGAACATAGCTAAATGAGAATCCTTTACTTTTTAGCACGTCATTTCCAGTAAATAAATGGTCACGATTATTTTTAACAGCACTGACATCTGCTGAAAAATGGAAGAATGAGAGAACAGCTGGATAGATTAACCAATGCCGAAAAAAAAGGGCAGCCGTTGCCATCGCTCGACTTAACTACCAGCAAGATGGCGGACAATCGAACAGATCGATAGACCCTTTTTTTTGACGACAGCTGGCTGTGCGGCACAGCCAGCTGTCGTCAAAAAAGGGTCTCTCGATCTGTGGCACGCGATGAATGTTTCGATCGTCCGCCATCTTGCTGGTAGTTAAGTCGAGCGATGGTAACGGCTGCCCTTTTTTCAGCATTGGGAAAGGGTTGCGCCTCAAAGGGTTAATAGGTCGTTTCCAAACTTAACATACTGGTCAGTCATCCCATGACAAACAAGATATACACAGGAACTTGTGTCCGGAAATGCAAACGGCGGCCGCTGGAGGGCACTCTTCGCAGGCTTATGAAAGCGTGACCATTTCAGCCTAGATCGTTGCTGGAGACGGATGAGTCCGTTTACCAACTCAGAATAAGCCGTTATGCATTATGTGTATGGTGCCGCGGATGGGAGGTCATATTAATGAATAAGTCATTTAATGTCAGTAACACCTCTTTTAACATCACCCCTCTACTACAGCGAACATTGAGCTCAAGGTAGAACCTTACCTCTGCTCGTCCATTCCCATATCATACATATGCCATTGTATTTTGGCACATTTTGAGTTAGTAAACCGATTCATCCATCTCCAGCAATGTCCTAGGCCAGGGGTTCCAAAACTTTTTTCGCTACGGCACCCTTGTCAGGATAAAAACATTTCGCCGCACCCTTCTCAGGCTGAAAACTTTCGCTGCAGGTTACCTTTAACCCTTTTACGCTGCGGTTCTCAACCTTTTTAACGTCGCGTCCCCCAACAAAGGCTAATTTATTGTGGCGCTCCCCCCCCCACCTCACATTTCTCAGCATACATTCAGTTTCTTAATCTTTAACAGTGAACATTTAGTCGAATTTTCTACAAAATAATGTTATCAGTAAAGTTTGAATAAAAATTTAAAGCGAAAATAGGTATACTCTTGAGTAAAAAATGAGAATAAATAAGTTGATTTTTTTAAAAACATGCATCACTATTTGCTCTTTGGTTTTTCTCGCACCTCCCCTGCAAACGCTCTGCGCCCCCCTTGGGGGTCGCGCCCCACAGGATGAGAAACGCTGCTTAAACGCGCAGTTTTCCCGCTCTGGGAACACCAAACTCTGACGTTTTGACTGTTGTCAGTCACGAAGAATAGATTGGATTTCTATAAAAATAGTTGCGGGTGACATAGCTCTACGAGAATCCTTTACTTGTTAGCACGTCATTTCCGTAAAAGAATTGTCACGATTATTTTTAACAGCACTGACATCTGCTGAAAAATGGAAGAATGCGAGAACTTTTGGATAGATTGCCCAATGCTGAAAAAAGGGCAGCCGTTGCCATCGCTCGACTTAACTACCAGCAAGATGGCGGACGATCGAAACGTTCATCGCGTGCCACAGATCTAGAGATCCTTTTTGACTACAGCTGGCTGTGCGAACGTTTCGATCGTCCGCCATCTTGCTGGTAGTTAATTCGAGCGATGGCAACGGCTGCCCTTTTTTCAGCATTGGGAAAGGGTTGCGCCTCAAAGGGTTAAAGCAATTAGGTTAGAATGAAACAGTTTGGACACTTTTTCATTAATTCTTTTATGTTGTTTATAGGGCTAACTATCAAGGAAGTACTCTCTTGAGAAAAGGATATAGAATTTTGACACCCCTCTTCCATTTCAGGGAGTTCCTGTAATAGAGAGGCTACTGGACACTGAACTCTCTCGAACTTGACTAAAATATTTTTATTTTCGCTCACTTGGTCACTGGCTTTGCTAACTTTTTTGTGGTTCAGAGGAAATTATTTGATTATACTTCACCAAAACACTTTTCTTGATTATCTCCACGGGACCCCTGGCATAGGCCCGCGGCACCCTAAGGTGCCGCGGCACATAGTTTGGGAACCTCTGTCCTAGGCTAAAATGCTCACGCTCTTCCTTAAGCTTGCAAGCGTCGACCTCTTGCGGTCACCATTTGCATTTCTGGACACAAGTTTCTATGTAAATATAGTTTGTCATGGTATGACAGAGCATCATATTAAGTCTGGCAATGACCTTTTTGAGACACGTGGTATATATATATTTTAACAGCAATTAACTTTTTTTACATATCTAAGCAGCAGAAATTTTAATCTGATCAATCAAATTGTTAAGATTTTCTTTTTATAACACAAACGATTTAATCTATTAACAATTAAACAAAAAAATCAGTTTTTCTTTTTCATATAGTATTCGCATACAGAGAAAATATTTTTCTTTTAGAAATCTGGTAAAAATTGTCATGCGTGATTGCCGGTAGCTGCGTTTGAAAACGCGAATCTACTTTTACATTCTCTTTAAAACTGTGAAAACTGAAACACTCGAGCAGGGGCGTAGCCAGAAATTTTTCATGGCGGGGGTTATGACTACTAGAACTCATATATATGGGTATGTGTGTGTTATAATGTAGTGAAGAATATAGATTTTGTATGGCAAAAAAATCCTCATGGGGGGGGGGGTATGACCCCCCTTTGGCTACGCCACTGCACGCGGGTATTCTTGAGTTTTCAGAGAGAGCTTTACACAGAAAACAAGAATTATTTTTTAACATGCACTGCAGGAATTACCTGCGTTTTCTTCTGCAAAATCGCACGCAGTCAAAGACACCAGGAACAAAAGTGATGAATTCATTACCTGTAAAAAAAAAAAAAGGTTATGAAATGGTTAGTTCCTTTGTACTTACACATGACTGTCGGCTGGAGTTATTCATTTGTCAAGTCATGGCAAAGTTATATTTAAAATATATATATATTTAAAACTGCTTGTTGTTGTTATTTCTTATGCCCTCTGGCAACCTCAAAGCCATGCCAGATCCATCATACAATAAAAACTGACACGATAAAAACTGACCGAGTTTTGGAAAATTGAAAATCATACATTCCATCCATTTTTTCGGTTAGTTTCAAGGCGGTCCCTTACTAGCTTCTTGAAAATGGCCGAGAAAATGGATAAAAGGTATGATTTTCAAAGTTCCATAACTCGGTCAGTTTTTATTGTAATAAAATGAAACTTTTTGTGTTTAGTTTGTTTTTGTGTACTGCATCTTTTCCTAAATATAAGTGATAGGACCTAGGGACCGTATAAAAATTTAATTTTTTTTAAAAATTTCTAAATGAGTTTATTGGTTCGAAAAGCACGTAAAAACATTCTTTACCTTTTTTCAAACATTTTTCAAATTGGAAGTGCATATCTAAAACGAACGGTTCGAGAATTAGCTATTGGGTCACATTAAGGCTGGACACCCTGTATATATATATATATAAGTCTGCCTTTGATCAGGGTCTCCTAATTTTCAACCAATTTCAGATGAGAGACCTAGCACCTGAAATCGGCACCCCAAGGGATATCGTTTGAACATGGGATACGTAACGTGCTGACAAATTTCACGTGCACTAACTCCTTTTGCAGTGGCGGATTAATGCAAGTTTGTCGGGAGGGGGGGCGATTAATTAGAAGATTGACGTATACATCTATTTTATGGAAGTAAAATAGGATCTTTTAGATTAATTTCTTTATTCTCGGGAGGGGTCTACCCCCTCCGCCCCCCCCTTTAATCCGCCCTTGTCCTTTTGGCGTACTCGGTTCCCCAGCAGCTTAACCCAGAGAGGTTTTTCACCCTCCAAAGCACTGGCCAAACCGGTGCTGTCTCACTTTCCGTGTTCTTATGGGAATGGAGCTTTTCGGCTAGGCCACTGATAGGGACACAAATTATTTTTGTGTGTTGTGTGTGTGTAATTTATAAGCTTCGAATAGGGATGAATGACAGACAAGATGAGACAAGACGGAGTTTCGCTGCTTTTGTGCAAGACGCGATCAACGTAATTATCATAACTATGTAAGGATTTTAAGAGACGAAACAAACCTTTGAACCTTTCTTGCGAGACAAATCGGGTCTATTTTTCTTCGGCCCATCCTTACTTTCAACCGTAGAGCAGATATAAGGAATAGAGATGGCTTTGGTAACCCTAACTTAAGGCACTTGTCCTAGCAACTGACTTGTGGCAAGATCTCACACGCATAATTCTTGCACATCCAACTCTCTTTAGTTTTCTATGAAGAATTTGTGGCCAGCGCGCTCATTTCTGTTTTTATCGTTGTATTTTTAGGAAAAGTGGTGCATGGCTGCTCTGCATATGGATACAATTCATGATTTATGATAGGCTCTGGAATAGCGTTTCACAGAGTTTTTTTATTGTTTTTTTAATACATACTTTTTTTAGATGAAGAATTTTGGAATGTATTCACATCCACTGAACCTCGACGATAAATTTTTACGCCAACAGGGTTTGTAATGTGTATGTTGGCAGTAAATTTCGTTTATAGTCTACACTTACCACTCGCCAAACATGGCGATAAAGCACCACGTCTAGCCTCTCTGCGCATTTCCGTGCCACAAATCGCACGGTTCATCCTTGCCTCACATTTCCAACGGGTTTTGAATGGTGATGCGCTCTCTAGTATATTCCTCTGACTTCAACGCATATTAAGCCAGTCAATGTCCGAGTGGATAAGACACTGAAGATTGGGAGATGACTGATGTTTTCAGGTTCAGGTTTCTGGCCTCTCGCACGTCAGTCGATCTAACAGTCGGGAGTTTTTAGAGATTTTTTATCCGGATGTAACTTGAATACGAGCTAGAACAATTTAAAGATTATTCCGCCCAAGGCGTACTTCCTCAGAGAGATAAACCTCTTGTAGTTTTGCCTTACCCCAAAACCATTGTCTCCATCAACTTATACTAAATACAACATTTTCAAAACTAAATACATGCTTTAAAAAATTGACAAAAAGTTTATAGTACCTTTACCGAGTTTTGCACTTAAAACTTAGCAACTGAATATTGATATAGTTTATAGTTTAATTTAATTCACACAATATTTAAGATTAGTAACGTGAAAGAATATATTTAACTTATTTCTTTGACTAAAAAGGAAATCATCAAGACTGTTTAAAAAAATACAGTTTTTCGAATCCGTTACTCTTCAAACCTTCCTGCACACATAAAAAAAAAAAAAAACTGAAACACTTTCATATTTTAAATACGCACTAAAGTGCTATATTTTAAAAGCGTATCATAATCCATGCGTCGCCCATATTTTTCTTCCTCGTTCCATTAAGTTGAAAAGTATATCATTATTCATGAGTCTGCCGTATTTTTCTTCCTTGTTCCATAAAACGCTTCTTTAGAATCGATATGTATATTAAATTCGCGTACTAAAACCATTTAAAAATCTTTGCCAAGCGTATCCCATTTACACTTCCCTTTTCTAAATACTACTTGGAATGTTTAATATAATCCATACGTGTGTCGTGTTTGTCTTTCTTGTTCCATAAAACACTTTTCAGAATTGAAATCTATATTAAAATCGTCTTCTAAAACTGTTTAACAATCTTCGTTAGGCATATTCTAACAATATTCTTCCTCTCTGTGGAACAGATCGCCAAGCTAGGTTGGACTTCTTTTTTGGTGCCAATCTTGGCGATAAATCATCAAATGTTGCATACCTTCTCGATTTTCAACATTTTATTCCCGCCTCCTGGGAAACATATTCAAAAATGCAACGAATAAGTGTCGATGTCCACAAATCATGCCCACAAAAAATATACCCAAAGAAAAACCTGGAGTGAAAGAAATAGGACTCAAGTGCTAAAAAGAAAACTTTTATTTTCTCGGTGCTTTAAAACTTCCGAACTTTATAGATGCCTATTAACCCTTTAAATCGCGGTGTCCTCGCTGTGAGGACGCAACTCTGATATTATGGCTATTTTGATTCACGAAGAATAAATTTGATTTCAATTAAACACTCAAGGAGGACATCTAGGTAGACTGCCCAATGTCGAAAGATTGGAGCCGTTGCCATCGAACGATTTAACTACCAGCAAAATGGCAATTCGATCGACCGCCATATACTGGTGGTTAGACTGTGTGATGCATTCTTTCGATATTGGGACTTGGATGCGCTTCAAAATGTAAAATTAAGGGAAATGGTTGCGCTTCAAAGGGTTAACCCTTTAACGCTCAGTGTTCCCGCTCTGGAAACACCAAACTCTGACGCTTTGACTATTGCCAGTCACGAAGAATCGATTTGATTTCTATAAAAATAGTTGCAGGTGACATAGCTGAAAAATGGAAGAATGCGAGAACAGCTGGATAGATTGCACAATGCTGAAAAAAGGGCAGCCGTTGCCATCGCTCGACTTAACTACCAGAAAGATGGCGGACGATCGAAACGATCATTGCATGCCACAGATCTAGTACGCGCACAGCCAGCTGTCGTCAAAAAAGGGTTTCTAGACCTGTGGCACGCGATGAACGTTTCGATCGACCGCCATCTTGCTGGTAGTTAAGTCGAGCGATGGCAACGGCTGCCCTTTTTTCAGCATTGGGAAAGGGTTGCGCTTCAAAGGTGTCAAAGCATGTCAGGGCAAAAAATTTTTGTATTTGGCCAGTCATTCTGCATAGCACGTTTTACGCTCTATGATTTAAATAGCTATATTTCAGCATCTCCTCTACTCAGTGGCGTAGCCAAGAGGGGGGGGGAGGGGGTCACAACCCCCATGAGGAATTTTTTACCATACAAAATGTATATTCTTCACTCCCTTATCACACACGAATACATATGTGTGAGTTGCAGTAGTCGTAACCCCCCCCCCCCATGAAAGATTTCTGGCTACGCCACTGCCTCTACTGATTTCTTAAAAAAAAAAATATTAAATAGTATAATTATCGTAAATTATCGTTATTAATAGTATAGTATCAGTATTATTATTAATAGTATAATAGTATAATTATAATTTATAAATAATAAATAGTATAATTATTTTTAATCTATTGTTTCAGTACTTTAAACTGTCTGGTAAAAATCATGATAAAAAGAAAAATCATTTAAATTTTCTTATACCTTGTAAAAATAAAAAAAAAATATATTACACGCTGACAGTAAATTAATTTTGGAAATGACCCATGCATTATAAATACATATTTTATAGATACGAATTTGAAAAAAAAAGTACTTATTCATACTGTACAAAAGAAAGTCAAAACATACGCTGGCAGAGCCTTTCTGCAGTGAATTTTTCTTTCACTCCACTTTAATAATTGCAGGTCGCACTTTCACTTACGGATACCTCATATCTCGAATTATATATACTATAATATAATTCCAGTCCCCGATATAATTCGAATATCCCGATACCTCATATACGATTCACATCTGAAGTCAAGAAATCGACCTAATGATGGCTCATATCGCAAAAGCCTCGTATATTAGGGTACTCGTATCTCAAGATCCCGCTGAATCCTTGGATCGCTTGTGTTTCTTCCGTCAAATTTCTTACTTTTTTATGGACCAACATGGACAACTTATTTGTTCGCCAGGAGTAGCAGCTAACGTCACAAAATGCGTCGTTTAGAGCTACGTGCATTTTTTGACGTGAAATAATCTTCTCGAAATTTCCCGCCTCCATTTTGGATCCTCATCAGAAAATGGTCGACTTCTCGGAAACTGATAGAGAGCGCCGAGGAGTTTTGGAGCCGCTGACTTACATGGCGATCTTCAGAGGTACGTCGGAATCGAACTTATAACCTTTCGGTTACCTTCGATTCAACGCCTTAACCATGAGCAAACACGTTTCTTCTTGTATCCTTGCGTAAAGCTGGGCTGCTGTGGTACCTAGTATGGTTAGCGAAATTTTTCATGTTTTGAAATAGTATACAGGGTGTCCAGCCTTAATGTGACCCAATAGCTAATTCCCGAACCGCAATTGCATACAGCCGTATTCTAATATTACGAATTCTAGTATGGGAGAACGAGATGTATACAACTGGTCTCCAGGCATTAGCTCCTGCTCCAGGACTGGACGATAAGGAAATGCACCGTACGTATGTAATATATTCCACACCGTCGATTTTGAGTAGGAACAAGCCTTGCTAACATCCTGGACACTACTTTCAAGATGAGGCAGGGCATACCCTAGAACATCCTCAGCGGGTATCCGCAAGCTTGAAGGTGTGGCACGAGACAAGGGAATACGTCTATGACAACTCCCAGTTCTATACAAGCGTTGAACAGCACGGGCAATTGTACAATAAGATAGATGTCTTCGACTGGGAAAATTAATGGCATAAAGTCTTGCCGCCTCTCTCTTATTTCGATTACACTGCCCATACAACAGTACCATTTCGCAGTGTTCTTCATTTGTATACATCTCGTTCTCCTGTACTAGAATTCGTAATATTAGAATACGACTGTATGCAATTGCAAGCGACTACACAACAGATTTTTAACGTTCGCCATGATCAGTACCGCAGCAAATCAGTCTGAAGCCGCAGGCAAATAAGTCTAAGTTTTTGGAACTGCTTTTGAAAAGTTTTCTTCGTCCAAAATATTTTATTTCATCTATGTTTTACACGTACACAGAATAAATTTTGTTTCTTAAGTACTCAGTTATTGTAATATTAACGTAATGTGTGTACTTTTAAATTTAAAAACGATTTACATAAGAGTGACGTGCAAGAGCGAATGTCTCCTGGCAGAGTTCCAATTAATTTCACTTTGGAGACGGTCCCTTACTAGCTTCTTGAAATTGGCCGAGAAAATGGATGAAATGTATGATTTTCAAAGTTCCATAACTTGGTCAGTTTTTATCGTAATAAAATGAAACTTTTTGTGTTTACTTTGTTTTTGTGTACTGCATCTTTTCCTAAATATAAGTGATAGGACCTGGGGACCATATAAAAATTTAATTTTTGTAATTTTTTTCTAAATGGGTTTTTTGGATCGAAAAGCACGTAAAAACATTCTTTACCTTTTTTAAAACATTTTTCAAATTGGAAGTGCATATCTAAACCGAATGGTTCGGGAATTAGCTATTGGGTCACATTAAGGCTGGACAACCTGTATATAGATCTGTAGCATGTTTACTAACAAATAGCAAAGCGACTTCACGTAAAGCAAGCCTATTGATTACTTATGCCTACCAGAAATCCCGCGCGCCAAGCCAGTTGAGTTTTATTCTGCATGCCAAGAGGTGACGTCACACGCTACAAGTCTATAAACGACTTTTCCAAACACAAACACAGTTCTGTAGGCACTTACAAACACCCCTCAAACCGCTTTAAAACATTCTTTAACTATACATTACCACTTTGTACATAAAGTAACAAGTGAAGCCAGATTTGGGGGCAGGCGGTTTGGAGGATTCCACCTTCAGTGATGTCACGAGCGATGAAATACCGTTCGCTGATTGGCTCTCTTCTTCAGTAGCAAAATCACGAAGAGGATACTTACCCCGTACTTCCGGTTCGTTTCTCACTGTTGGCGCAAAAATCTCGTGCTGCGGACAAGGAGTTCGCTTTAGCTCGGAGATAAGTTACTCCTGTAAGATGGATCGCGTTGTAACTCACTGTCATTTGTGTTCACTAAATTATTCTGAAAGTGGCCATAGTTTTCAGGCGCATAGATTACTATCGGCTCAAGCTATCTTTTGCTCCATGCGTTTTACAAAAATCTTTGTATACAAGAAAACCAAGATTAATGGCTCAGAAAAAGGTAATCAAAATGGACCTGCATACTGTCTGGACCAGACTTGAGGGCAAGGGAAACTGCTATCCAGCAGTAAAAAGCACACCTAAATAACATTTTTTTCCTCCTTCCTGTATCATTTCAGAATCTTCTGGCACAATGAAGATTTGTTTTACCAGCTGTGTGTAAGGTCTGTAATTCATGTGAAGGTTACGTAAGCATTAGCATACGTGCAGGGACAAAAAATAGCATAAATACACTGCTTTAATCGTGAAAGGAAATCAAACATCTTATCCAAGGTTAACTAATATAAAAAATCTGGAGTGACTCCACTCGACTTTCCAAACACTTACGATTAAGATCATTACCAAGCATTTAAACAAATTATAATCTATGAATAATTCAAACATATATACCAAATTGAAGCTCAATCGAATGCGCCGTTTAAACGCTAGCGCACTTTCAAGAATTTCCCCCCATAGGCCATAATGTAAAAGAATTCTTTGTCGTAGCCCTGTAGAAAAACTATATAAGTCCTATACATATCAAAATCAATACCGGTTTTACGATGGTGGTTTATAACATATATGCCCAATTTGATCTCAATAGCGCACTTTCAAGAATTTTCCACCATAGGTCATAATGTAAAAGAAATCTTTGTCGTAGCCCTGTAGAAAAACTATAAGTACTATGCACACCAAAATCAATACCGGTCTTGCGGCGGTGGTTTATAACATATATACCCAATTTGAGCTCAATCGAATGCCCCGTTTAGGAGCTATCGTGTTCACTCTCACACACACACACACATACATACATCTGTAAAAATATCATAAATGAATTCAGAAGACCTCAAAACTCTAAATACACCGAAATCTCGAAGTCGGATTTTTTCATGTTTACAATACTTTCCTTATATGGTACACGTTCGGAAAGTAAAAATTGCATGTTATTTTGCATGTAATTTATTCTAATAAGCAAAACATTTATTCTGAAAGGTTACAAGCATTCTACTGGAAGACGGACGTCATTCCGTTCGCATACTACTATATAGTTACGCTGATCCCTGAGTCATTCTGTAACCATTCCGGGTTAACCACTTCAATGTAAATATTTTACCGCCATTACTCCAAGAAGATTAAAAAGCAAAAAAATTGTAATAAAATCTACACCGTGATATACGACCCGCTTGAAATTTTTCATAATTATGTGTAAAAATATAAAAAACGATCTGTGCTGCTTTAAAAATCTGAAGATCCACCGGTTCCCTCATTTTTAAACGATTTTTTTTTGCTATTTTCAGCTCTATTTTATTTCCGAGAGTCAAAAAAGTGAATAATTTGCATGCCAAAATGAGCTGTTGCAATCGATATGACGTCCTATCTATCACAGTCATCAGGCTTTAAAAGAAAGATGTGATTTTAATTCGTTTAAAATAAATTTTGCAGATTACATAGTTTAATTTTTTCCCCCACAAATAAATCGTCTGCGTGGCTATAAGAATGGCTCTGTACACAAAACGAAATCTTTCGAATGCCAAAACTTTCCGCTCGCATTTCCAGAAGAGCATGAAATTCGATTTGGGTATATAATAAAAATGTAATAGGAACTTATTAATTATGGGTGGACGAAGATTCAATATATTGAGTGTTGACCTATTTTTGGCAAATTCTTTTTTTTAGCGACCGTTGTAATTACCTCCACAACGGGCTTTGACTTCTAGTTTAAAAAAGAATAGCAAAAATTCAGAACGCAGGCTGACGTCATCAACTCCGACTCGCAGCACTCGTATTCACTTCAGTTCTCAACAATAACTAAGCACAACACCTAATTAGTACATTTGGGCCAACGGAATTTTCCTTTCGTCGAGTCGCAATTATCAACTTCATGTTTCATCCACGATGGAATTTTGTAATGTTTTAAATGTAATCTTTAAAAGCCTTTAGGACACTGATTGTGTCGTTAGACAATTTGAAGATCTAATATTTCGAAAATTCATCAGTAATTACGTTGGCCAAAATGTCCGTTCTTTTTTTAAGCGTTTGAGTGCTATTAATTTCAGACACAGATTTTTGTCTACGTAAAAGAAGATGTATCAGTTTTCAAAGGTTGCCAGATGGCGGCCAGGAAAATTTCAAAAGTCGCCAAGGTTACAAATTTTGGCGATTTATCTGAAATTTTGGCGAATAAAAAAAGTTCCAAAACTTAACCCAGCTTGGAATTATCTTCTGTATTTGGCGCTACATTGCCAAACTCTATTGTTTATTTAATGGAATATTAATTAGCTCCTATATAGAATTATAATTATGCTTTTATATTAGTGTAAATGAATGTAAAGTACAGTTAGAATGTGTATGAGAATATTGTAAAACAGTTTTAGTAGGCGATTTTAATGTAGATTTCAATTCGAAAGAAGCGCTTTATGGAACCAAGAAGAATAATACGCCGCACTTATAGATTATGATACACTTTCAACGTAATGGAACAAGGAAGGCAAATAGGACTGATCCATGGACTATGGTACACTTTCCAACGCAATGGAAGAAGGAAGAGAAATACAGACGAAGCATGGATTATGAACGCTTTTAATATATAGCACTTTAGTGCATATTTAAAATATGAAAAAGGTTTTTTTTTATTATTATTACGAGGGGGACATTGCAGCGTATCTCACACCTAAAAATGTTTTAATTCGTGTAGTAAGGTAGTGAAGTAGAAGATATTAAACCATAAATATGCCTGGATTTTCAAAATTGAAATAGTTTCTTGCAATGCACGCCAGTGAATTTAGTATGTTCATTAATTGAACTCGAAGTTAAAACAAACATATTAACTTAGAACATAATAAAGAGCAATTCTATGATACAACATTTTGCTGACTAAAACATGTTATATAGAATATATAGAGTTGACATAGGAAATTCTATTTACGTTTTAATTCTCTTTTTGAAATAGTGTACCATACACAAAAACAGAAAGCTTATGCATCGAAGCAAAACAGTTTTGTTTCCCGCTACCTCATTTACATTTAAAGATGTCACTTGCACTTGGCTCTTTCTTATATGTACTGTGCACATTTCATTGGTTATTATTTTTCGGGCATGTGCACAAAAGGCAAAGATTTACAGAATTAAATGATCGAATTATAATTATACTTACGCCGATTGACATCCAACAAGCAGCTTTTCTTCCTCCGTGTCACCAGTTAAGAGTAGCATTAGTTACTGCGTCAGTTCTTTCATTATTACTTGTCTCACTGAAGAACAAACAGTTTTGAAGCAATATTTAATTTTTAAGAAATGCCTTCTGTCCCACTTTTCTTTCTATAAAGGTCAAGCCATACAGCAGATATAAGGGACAGGGAGCGCTTTGGGAACCCGAACTTGAGGCACTTTTTCCATAAGCTCAGTTGTAGCAAGATCACGTGTGCATAATTCTTGCACATCAAACTCGCCTTAATTCTCTATGAAGCAATCGCGGTCAGAACACTAATTTACATTGTCATCGTTAGATATTCAGGTGCATAGTTTCTCTGCATATGGACTCAAATCATTATTTGTGAAAGGTTCTAGAATAACCTTTCACAGTGTTTTGTGTCATTCTTTTAAAACATACTTTTAATAAAAGAAGAATTTTTCAAAGTACCCACATCTACTAAAACTTGGCGATAATTTTCTTTTTTGCGCAAAGACTGTTTGTAATACGTATGTTGACAGTAAATTTGTTTTGTAGTTTACACTTACCCCTCGCCAAATGTAGTGATGTAGAACATGTCTAGCCCCTCTCTTCACTTCTGTGCCACAAGTCACATGCCAATCCTTTCCTCACATTCCAACGGGCTTTGAATTGCAATGCGCTCTCTATCATATTTCTATTCTCTTTGTCAAGCACAAAAATGGCATTAAATTCTATCTGTGGGAAAGTATATGCATTTATTTCTTTGGAATAAAAGTGTTCTTGTAATACAGCAGATAAAGTCTGGGTTACTGAAAAAGATTCGGCTTCTTTTAAGCTTACGGGAGTAGTTCTATTCATGATTCTGCTCTTAATAATAATAACCTCACCGACTGACTGTCTTTGCACCATCCTTTGCCGTGCTAAGTTAGCTGAACTGATAGAACAAAGTTGGAATGTTGTCCTTGCATACCCATAATGCATACCCATTCACGTTGACACTCCAGGCAATGAAAAGGCCGATGGCCTGGCAAAGCGGTGTGAGCCATTGGAGCAGACAGTGATACCAGCAACTCTCCGAGTTGCACAAAATAAAATAATGATCGCCATCAAGAACGCCACCAATATCAGTCTTACCAACCAAAGCCGCGATAGGCATTGGGAATGTTTACCACTTCTCCTATTGCAAATTACCTGGGCAGGTCGACAGCTGTCGCCAAATTTCGCTTAACAACGGGGCACGATTACCTCCAGGCCCATCTACACCATATTGGCTTAGCTGCTGGCGATGAGTACCCCTTCTGCCTATCGTCCACGATGGACAGAGAGCACTTGTTGACTTGCCCATCTCTCCACCACTTGTCATCGGATCTCTGTTGGCGGTACTGCGAGGTACGACGTCAAATGACTGAGCAACAGCCAAGGTGGAATTTTTTTGCAGACGAAGAAGAAATAGTGTTATTCAGATAAATATGAAGGAAATACAAAATACATGCACTATGCACGAGCGTGATGAATCGTTGAAATGAGTGCATAAGAAAATTCTATGCCATCGTTTTTGGAAAACGCAATTAATTTATCATTAAAACATCACTGATCTCGAACCACAGAAATTCAAACGTCAGCATGTATCTTTGCAGTTTTTGACACTAAATGTGTGCTTCATTTTTATTTCAATAATGGAAAACGAAAAAGTGTGAGATAAACGGATATAAGAAAAAAAAAGCCAGTGAAACGTCGATGATAGTCAACTTTTTCGTGTACTCTATATCGTGAAGCCTATGAAAAACATGTTGAAACCGATTCGGAATATCCATCATCTAGTTTCGAACGTAAGGACGGATTTTTGAGATTATGACGCCAGATATTTGTTTCATTTTCATTTATATAATCGAAAACAGGGAGGGGGAACAACTATAGGATAACCGGATACGAGAAAAATAAATGCCAATGAAACGTAGATCGAATTTCTTGTGCTCTATATCGTGAAAGCTACAGGATAACCGGATACAAGGAAAATAAATGCTAATGAAACGTTGGTCAGATTTCTTGTGCTCTACATCGTGAGGCATATGAACAAACGTCTTAAAAGCAATTCTGGACAATCCAGCTTCAAAACGTTAGGACGAATCTTTATAGTTTAAAGAAACGAAAAAGCTATGAGATAGACGAATACAAGAAAAATGAATGCAAATGGAACGTCAGTCAGGTTAACTTTCTATTGTGCGCTATGATATGAGGTCTATCAGAAAAAGTGTTAAATTCAATTTTGAATATGGGCCATTCAGATTCATATGTCGCGACGAATCTTTGTGTTTATGACTCTGAATGCGTGTTCCAATTTTATTTCAATAATGAAAAACAAAAGAGCAATGAGGTAGCCGGATACAAGAAAAATAAATGCCGATGAAACGTCGATCAGATTAAGTTTTCTCCTGTGTTCTATATCAGGAGGCCTATCAGCAAACGTGTTAAGAGCAATTCGAAATATTCTATCCTTAAGAAATTTGTCATAAAATCCTGATTCGAATATTCTCCGAAGGCTCGCTTCTATTTTCCCTGACAGGGAAAAATTTCTCCTCAGGGGAACTGAGTGCATAGTTTGCAGGAAAGAGTCTTCAGATATGAAATACCTGTCACGTAGAAACTCCATGTCATCTCTGGAATCAATGTAAGCAACTTTTTTTGTTCTCAGCTCCACAAAATCGTCAATGGTGCCATATCCACGGGAATTTTTCTGTATGTTTTCTCCTATGATCCTCAGCTTCTTCTCCGTCGAGCTTGCGAGCAGAATGGGCACCGCGGTTCCATGGGATATCATGCAGTTGTAGTCGCCGTTTCCGATGGCGTCTGCCAACTGACTTAAGTCAGTGACGCCAGTCAGAGGAGGGAGAGTCAGAAATGACAGCAGGACAGAATTGTAGCCGAACGCGAGAAGCATTGATCCGATCATCCAAGAGTAAATCAGGCATTTCTCCTTCATTGTTGATGGTTCTAAAACTAAGGACTGGTTCAGACATACAGCCAGAACGTTTAGAGTAACTGTGGCGAAAGAGTGTTCAGCTCTCACTAACGCGAAGTACGAAATTGCCACAAGTATTACAAACGCAACTAAGCTAATCCAAACATGCAAAGAAATAGTCCGATATATTGCAAAGACCTGTGGTAAATATTCTGGTTTCTTAACTATAAACGTTAGATAATCAACCGTCATGGGGTAGGTGAAATGGACCGCTTCGTTTCTTTCCTCCGACATGAAAAAGTTGAGTGGTACCATGTCTATTTCCGATCGGTTCAACATTCCTAGTACTCCTGTCCAAGTTCCATTGGGATGAAGGGCACCCCCAGAATCAGAAAACGAGACTTCCAATGTTAGTTTCAAGGATTCCAACATTAGCATGAATATTCGTCCGTAGATATTAGTCGGGTTCTCAAAATACTCCTCCACATTATCAGAAAACTCATTCCCTGAAATTAGTCCCACTCTCAAGTTGTGTTTAGTAACATTTTTTTCAAAATTATCCATGTTTGTTGCAATTCGTGATTAACTTGAAAGCACAGCGCGTATTTTATCTGAATAAATAGTATTGTAAATATGTACGTTAAGTTTTCTGTGTAATTCCTTTATTATTCAAATGCCCTATCAAATTAAAGTTAGCTAATGTTTAGATTGCATGATAATTTTTACAGTTTTATTTTACAGATTTCAATGATTTTACATATATTTTCAAAGTTTCTTATCTTATTCTGATTTTTATCAATTTATTATGTATGACATTTTAAGCTTATATAACGTACTTTTAAAAAAGCAGGAGATCTGAAATTTTTATATCCATTTTCTGCTTTATTATTAAATTAACTACATTCTTGATATTTAATTTAATTTTTGAAGCACTTTTAGGTAGCCAATACTCAAAAATTAAATGATAAAATATGTTTATTCTTCACACAAGTATTCATCAATTATAAGTATTGCGATTGTTGTTATCATTTAATGTTTGTATGATTTTCTGCTCTCTCACGTATTCTTTTGATTAAATAACTTCATAAAACATATATAACATTTCTGGCCAAAAATTGCGTCATATTTTCTTCATAATGTCTGCCTTTCTTAAAAACTTTCAAGTATGGAATGAGATTTAATTTAAAAAATCAAAGCTATTTCTTTAATGAAGCCGACAATCAATGTTCTTATCAATCATAAATAAAATTTTGTTATTAAACATGTCTCATGCATGGAATTGCAATTGAAAAATTTTCTCCTCAATATAATAATAATAGTTCTGTCACATCACTGACATCAAAAATAGATATCATTAAGTCAAATATCCACTTACTTCAAATGAGCTCACGTACACCTCAATCAAACTTAAAAAAAACTGTGAAAATAACACATTAGTCATTTCTGATTTTAGTAATTCTTGAACAGAATGGATTACTTAATATCACTTCAACGTATCAGTAGTGAAACTATGCTGATAGTTTCCCCAGTACCGAGAAAAATTTTGATCCAAACTGCAGTCATGGAATTGTAAGTTTTGTTTGTTTTACTGTATCCTGTCACCATGTAATCTATATCGACGTTAATGTAATACAAAAGATAAAATAAGTTTAATTAAATTTGTCTTTTTATTGATCAAATAAATGTATCACTAGAGAATAAACCAGATAGAAATTATCAGAAAACTGAAATCTTAAGATAAATAAATAAATAAATGTAAACAAAATAAATAAAAATTTCGTTTCTAGACATTCTTCTCAACCTTGTGCACATATGCACTCTAATATATGCGTTTGATTTAGATCCGTTTTTAAAAAGCGAGTTGTAAATTTTTTGTATGTTTTTATTGTAAATTTAGGAATAACCATAATTTGTGTATTTAAGGGAATATGTATCAATATTATATTAAGTTCTACTCTTTCAAAGAATGTATTGTGGGTAAAAATATCCTAAACCTTCGAGATTTATGACATTTTTTTCTTGTTTCAGGTCACATGAATTTTTTCAGATATGGCAAAAGCCATATCTTTAGATATTCCTCCAAAGTTTAATCGAACTTTGTCAAACATAACTATTTATATAATGGTCTTAAAAGTATTTATAGTTAATCAAAAAGACATTAGTGAAATTGTATTTTTTATTTAAATTTGGGAGGTAATAGATTA
This sequence comes from Cheiracanthium punctorium, assembly GCA_038373885.1. Lineage (NCBI taxonomy): Eukaryota > Metazoa > Arthropoda > Arachnida > Araneae > Cheiracanthiidae > Cheiracanthium > Cheiracanthium punctorium. Next base: position 26,044 of record JAWZYV010015005.1, on the reverse strand, counting down.
AGAGGTAATTTGTTTAGAGTTTTATGGTAAGGTCAAGCAATGCACGAACATAATTCTAAATATAGCCAAAAGAATTTTATAATTTATTGCTACTTGAAATGTCTACAGTGTTTAGCCTTCACTTCTATTTGTGCTCCATATGTTGGTCATGCAAGATTGTGATAAAAGGATAAGTCAGCGGTGGGTTGCATGCTTTACAAAAACGGAGTAGAGTACATTATATTTTTTTTAAAGGTCTAATGTTAAACTTTTTTTTTTTTTTTTTTTTTTGATGATGATTCCGAAATGCTATGGAGAGTAAAAATTTAAATTTCTGCAAATTTATATAAATGTTAAGAAAGGAAGAAACATTTATTGTTAAAAGTCATACTGCTGCATTCAGTCGATTTAAAACAACTATGATTTTTTAAAAACAAAACCGACTTCAGATTACTTAGCCATAACGAAAAATTTTAACCACTGTAAAATAGTAGTGTTTGGCATTTTTCGCCAAATATAGAAGTCAAGCTAGATATAATATAGATATGATAATAAGCCAGATATAATAAGCCAAATATAGAAGTCACTGTCAAGCTAGATTCAGTTTCTAGAGATTTTTTTTTGGAGCCAAACTTGACGATAAATCGCCAGCAATGCCCAACCTTGGTGACTTTTGACATATTACTACTAACGCCGCTATTCCCACTATAGGCAATGTTTAAAAAACTTGTTTCTTTTCCGATTTCCTAATGATAATATCATTCCTATTGTAAAATAGTAAGATTTGGCAATTTCTCTTTAAATATAGAAGATATTGCCAAGCTGGATTAAGTTTTTGGACTGTTTCCTTTGTCTCCAAACATGGCCATAAATCGAAAAGATTGGTCAAACTTATAGCGACTTTCGACTTACAACTACCAGCGATTTAATGGTAACTTTTTTGGCAGTGGTTTAAAAGCATGATTTTAGCCAATTTTCTGAGTAAAAATGTCATCGGAACTTGATCAAATTAATATGGGACCGCACATAAAGTACCCCCTTTGGAAAAAAGAAAGAATTATTGAAATCGTCCCACGTGCTAAAAAATTATCCAAAATCTACATACAAAAGGCATTCCATAAAAACTGAGAGTAAAATCATAAAAAATCAAGAAATATATTTACAGCAAAAAATACATCATTCTTTTTCAAAATACCTTCCGTCAGATGATATGCAACGGTCCCATTGTTCAACCCTCTTTCCAAAACAAGTAGAGAAGCCCTTTTCTGGAAGTTGCTTCAAAGAACCCTCCACTGCTGAAATAACTTCAGAATCTGTGTTAAATTTTCTGCCACGGAGCTTTTCCTTCAACGTCGGAACCAGCCAGAAATCGCATGATGCGAGATCTGGACTGTTAGGAGGATGTGGCATGATTTTAATATTGCATTTACTAAGATATTGCTGAACAGAAGTAGCGACATGCAGGGGAGCATTATTGAGATGTAATGTCATCACTCATCTCCACTCATGAATTACTCATCTCCATTTTTGTAGGGCAAATAAAACTGTTCTTTAAACAAGCACGGAACTAGGAAAATAAAATCGTCTGCTTCGTTTAGAATTTTGTATAAACGTACAGTTAACAGTTTGAAAAAATCGCCTGCACTTCTATTTTTTAGTTTCGCGGTGTTGCCACTACGTAAAAAAATAACTCTCAGTTTTTATGGAATGCCCTTTGTACATAAAATAAACGATCCCGACGAATTGGTATCCCGATCACCTGCATCGCGAAATCAATTAAAAACACTTACAATTTTCGTTCTATATATTTCTGTAAAAAATGTATGTAAACGTGCAGATAATATTTTAAAACAATTTCTAAGGAATAAATTTGTTGAGTTGACATTAAATGACTCACAAAGAAAAGTTAACGAAGATCCGATTGAGATATAATCAGCTTTATTAATAACAAGAATAATTGGAATCGGCGATTATTTAGGCGATGCAATAATAATTCGTCTTCTTTAGGCAGAGAGTATATGCCAAACTCAAACGAACACAGACGAAGTGTTTTAAACGGATTTCCTTGCCGCATTGGCCGAATATAACGCGACCCCGAAATTTTTCATCAATATAATTAGAAAAATCCCATATTAAGGCCTCGAATTTAGCGCGAGTCAGGTTTTTTTAAGGGCAATGATCAGTCAAAAACTACCGCGTTATATATTCAGGCCAATACGATATATCTCAATATTTACAAGCATCAGATTTTGAGAATGGTTGTAATTACAATGATTACTCACTTTCTATTACGTCAACGATAAGTACTATCAATTACATTGCATATGTTAACAGAGTTTTCTTTTTTTATTGCAAGATTAAACACAAAATGCATTGTGAATAAATAATACATTTTGATAATTTTCAGGAGAAAAAAAAATGTTCGCCTTTTTTTATAAGCTCTTTATTAGTTTGCTGTTACTATGTCGTTTCTCCGATGACTCGCAATACTACATTTTTTGTTTGTCACTATTCTTAACCCTCTGGCTGATCATCCCACGATTTCCACGAGCAATTCAAATGTAGCAAAATTTGCTCATCCCGCGATTTTCGCGGGCAGGTGTTTTTCTTCCTGTATTGAGGAGAGCATGCCGCATTTTCACAAATTAACCAGTAAAATAAATTAGATACAGTTTTAGACGTTTAATTTAGGTTTTGACCGACACATGTCGTTAGTCGTCCACTAAATTGCGGCATTTGAAGGTAATACTCAATATGTAATGCTCTAACTTCACTTGTTTGCCGCCTTGCCTAATCAGAAATGGCTGGCGTCAACAATTGACATCAACATTGAAATCGTTCAGCATTTGACAGAGTGTATATTAGGGATGATTTATGAGATTCTGAAAGAGATTTTAGTTTTGATAGCGATTTAGATTTTTTGGACTGCTCCTCAGACGGCGATGAATCTGACCATGATTCAATAAACCTGCAAAGCGTTAGGCGGTGGTGCATTTTCTTATATTATGTAATAAACGGAAATTAACTGTAATTCAATTGAAATTTATTTTTTTTTAATTTTGTGTAATAACATCTGAAATTGGTTTTTCTGAAGCTTAGTTTCTCATGATAAAAATCTATATTAAAAATCTTTTCTAGAAAGAAAAAAATGCACATTTTAATTCTCCAATGTATATAGATTTGAAATATGAAAAAAAAATTGAGAACTCAGAGGGTTAATGTTTTTTTTAATTTTCAGTCAAACCTCCTTAGTGTATCACTCTCAGGACCTCTTAAAAATGATTTATCAAGCGCAATGATTTCGCAAGCGCAATTTATATTAAATTGAAAGCAAAATTCTAGATGTTTATGTAGTAAGTGTGTCTATAATTAACTTATATTATAATTTATATAAATTAATAGAATAAGAATTTAAATTCATAAAATGGTTGAAAAATTGAAGAAATAATAAGTAAGGACGGTACGTTAGTACTTATCATTTAACTGCACAATCTGTTGTATTTAAACTGACATCGTACGGAAGTCGAAAGGAAGAATAGTCCTGGATGAATTCCTAAATTTTGTTGATAAGGTAACAATCTTTGTAACGGTAAATGATGAGAGTCGTGCTCAACAACAATGAAGTGCTTTTGGTAGATAACCTTGACAAAGAAATATGATCGAGTCTGTACATTGCACTGTTGAAAGTGACGTCTTAAGCGGGGTGGTTGAAAAAGTGCTGACGCAATAAGCGGAGTGCAATATGTGAAGGGCGTACTAAAGAGGCCGGGATTTCTGAAAGATGACGCAGAGTGACGTCTTATCCATGTGACTTATTAACGAGGCTTGACTATATTTAACGCTTGATTGCTTACATCATATTTTTTGTATACATCAACCATTGAACAACTTTGATCTTAGAATCAGTAGAAAGGTCTTTTGATTCAGCAAATGTTAAAATCAGTTTCGATACTATACCTCAAATTTTTAAATTTTCAGCCATATTTTCGAGACTATTACCATTTTAGCGTGAAAAGCAGCTTTAAATTTGATCTTGTGTAAGAATTTGAGGATAACTCTGGCAACATCTACTTACAAGAGAAATGAATGCCGGTGAAACATCCGTTAGATTTAACTTCTGTTCTCCATCAGCAAATCAGCTACGAACATGTGAAAAACTATTAGTAAGTTACAGATGAGAATCATTTATTTCTTCTCATTTTCATTTCAGCAATGAGGGACAGAAAAGCTATAAAATAACCACACACAAGAAAAATGAATGCAGAAGAAACATCTATTAGGTTTAACTTTCGCTTCTGTTCTATGTCAGCAGACCCAGCAGCAAACGTTTTAAAAGCAATTCGAAAACTCCTGTCCTTAGCAAATTTGTCGTAAAATCCCGACTCGAGAATTCTACGTAAACTGGTTTCTATTTTGAGAGCGTAAGGAAAATTTTTGCTGGTTACCATAGACTGCAGTGTTTGCAGAAAACGATCTTTCGATATAAAGTACTTTTTTCGCAAGTACTCCACTTCCTCTACTGAATCAAGATATGCAACTTTGCTTGCCTTCACTTGCACAAAATCACCTATACTCCCGTAACCTCTAGGATTTCGCTGTATATTGTCTCCTATGATTCTCAGGGACTTTTCAGGCGAGTTTGAAAGCAGAATGGGCAGCGATGTTCCAACGTTTATCATGCAGTTGTATTCGCCATTTTCAATGGCTTCGGCCAACTCATTCACGTTGGTAACTCCAGAGTGAGGCGGAAAACTAAGAAACGATAAAAGAACAGAATTGTAGCTAAGTGATAGAAGCAATAACCCCATCATCCACGCAATAATAATGCATTTCTCCTTCATCGTTGAAGGATGTATAACTAAAGATTGCTTCAGACAGACTGACAGGACATTCAGTGCGATTGTGGCAAAGGGATACTTATCTCTCACCAACAAGAAGTACGAAAATGCAGTGAGTATCCCACTCACAGCTAAATTGATCCAAATGGATGAGGAAATCGTACGATATATTGCAAAGACTTCTGGTGAATAGTCAGGTTTCTTCGTTACGAATGTTACATAATCAACAACAAAAGGATAGCTAAAATGCGCTGCTTCATTCCTTTCATCCGACATGATGAAGTTGAGAGGTGCCATGTCTATTTCAGAGCGGTTCAACATTCCCATTAGACCCGTCCATGTCCCGTTGGGAAGGAGGACACCTGCAGAATCTGAGAACGAGGCTTTAAACGTTAGCTTCATGGACTCCAATATGAGCATGAATATTTGTCCGTGAATGTTTGTCGGACTCTTGAAATATTCATTTATGTTACCTGAGAACTCGGTTCCTGAAATTAGTCCAATTTTCAACACGTCATGTTTTTCAAACCTCTTACCAAAATCATACATGTTTATTTTACACCATTTGAGAAATATTCATGCACTTAATATTTATTTAAGGTTGATTTATTTAACTTCCATTTTAAGCATAAGGGATATTTGCATCATAAAAAAAAGCTACGTAATTCTCGTGACCGTTATTTTTAATGGTAATTGAGTACAAAGTTAATCTGACGTATATTGTAATACAAATTTTTGACCCAAAATCCATGAAACTTTAAAGAAGATTTAAATCTTTTCTCAAACACCTGAATTTAAACTCCTTATCATCAAAAACGCTCTATGAATAAGATTTACTGACCCATTTTTATCGCAATATTCTAAATTAAGGTCATCCTTGGTGTCAATGTGTTAAATGAAATGCATTTTCTTGATATATATTTATAATCAAATCGTTTCAAGCCTGAAATTCATGTTATATATATATTTGTAATTTCTGGATTTATGAAGTTACTTGACTATTTGCTGGTTAATCCAATTCCATTTATATCCACTGTAGTGTAATACAAAATTAATTATATTTAGAAAAACATGAATTTTATCATAACACTAATATCTACATATCACGGAGAAAATACAGCAACATTATCTGAACTTTTTCTTTTAAATCAGCTATCAATTTTTTTGCCAAAGGGTCTATTTTATTTTCGGAATTACAGATCAACAATTATTTTCACAGAAACACAAGTCAAACAGAGCGTTACTTTTGTAACAACTTGACTCAAATCATTTTTTAAAACTGTTGAATTTATTCCATGCATTCTTCAGTACCTTCATTTTATCCTCCAAGTAACCCGTATTGATGCGTAGTCGTTGAAAACTAGACAAGTTGTAATTATTAGGTTTACGTCAAAACTCTACAAGTAAAAAAAACTGACCTTTTTTTTTTTTTTGTAAAATTGAACAGATCCTTTCATATTCCAGAGCAAATCTTTTTTGTTGTATGAATGATTGAATAAAATGTGACAATGCGATGTTTTCAAATTATTTAACAGAACTAATTGTGATTTCCTTGAAAAAAATGGTATTACGAATGTACTAATAAAACTCGTTTGAAAATGGTTGATAGATGATGATTTTACGCAGATATTACACTAGACGAGCAAAACTTAATGAAAAAAATAAGAACTCAGTATAGCAACTGCATTTACGTCTTATCTTCAGCAGACGTGGTTCGATTACACAGCTATAAGCAATCGATTAAACGAACTCATATCGATAATGATTACGATTACTGCATGTCACTTAAAATATCAAGGACAGTTCATGCCACTTCAGAATATCGTAATCTTGATATTAATTAGGTATCAAACTTTTTTTAAAAATCAAGAATAATACAATTCAATTAAAGCTTTATTGTAAAATTTGCAAATTATCATTTTTCAGACGATTACGGTCGATGGTAATCATTCTAATGTCTGGTCTTGTGACCGAATTTAAATCCACATCGTAAAATGTGACTAAAATCACTTTTCCTGCTGTATAATTGTTTTGCTCTTCACTATTAAAGAAATATATCACAGAAATTTATAGTAAATATGAGTGCCTAAATATATTATTACATTTATTTTCTTAACGAAGTACTTATCCTGATATACATTGCAGTAAGAAAGATTTTAAACGTTTTAGGTACCTGAATTTTTATCCTTTTCACTCACTGATCGAAAAATGTATTTTTAAATACCTCTATAGTGTATCATATAAGTGTTCAGATTCGATTCTAACTGGCATATGTTAAACGCAAAATCTTATTTAACAATCGTTCAGACTATACTTATGGTTAAAAAAAAAAAAAATCTGTCATCAAAAAGACGCATTTCTGAAATTGAATTTGCCTCTGTAGTCACGAGTATAATCAATCTTACGTTGCTTTGTAAAAAGATTTTTACTACACAAAGTTATTGTCACGAGTCAAAGACCATAAGCGAAAGCTTAAAATAGGAGATTAAATCAGTAATTTCGTGTTTTCTGAAAAGCCAGTGGTTCTTTGTACTCAATTATTCACCTTCAAAAATAAAAGTTCAGCGTTCTGCCAAACAACTGATAAATGTAATAATGCGAAATTGGAAATCAATGTATGAATCGGGATGAATATATAAATTTATTAAAGAGCATATTTCATGTTATTTAAAACGCATTATTTAAAACGTACAAACCTAAAAAAAAAATTCCTCAAACGAATTATTTTATTTCATTTTATTTATTTGTTCAATTTTTATAATTTTATTTTTTGGAGGAAGTAAAGGAATTAGTTGAATATCTTTTAACTATGTTTTCATTAACCCTTTAAAACGCAGTGTTCCCGCTCTGGGAACACCAAACTCTGACGTTTTGACTGTTGCCAGTCACGAAGAATAGATTTGATTTCTATAAAAATAGTTGCGAGTGACATAGCTCCACGAGAATCCTTTACTTTTTAGCACGTCATTTCCCGTAAAAAATTGTCACGATTATTTTTAACAGCACTGACATCTGCTGAAAAATGGAAGAATGCGAGAACAGCTGGATAGATTACCCAATGCTGAAAAAAAGGGCAGCCGTTGCCATCGCTCGACTTAACTACCAGCAAGATGGCAGACGATCGAAACGTTCATCGCGTGCCACAGATCTAGAGACCCTTTTTTGACGCAACTGGCTGTGCCGGCACATGGCGGAAAATGGCGATTACAATGTGTGCTTTATGGTTTTATTTTAAAAAAATATTATTTAATTATTTTTGAAATTTAAAATGGATGTTCAGGTTCACACTGACTGTTTATATACAGTTTTGTATGAATAAACATTCTTTCGATAGTACGTTTCAGGTTAATATTTTCGTTCTCGATTGTTTATTTGTTAAGGGTAGAAGCAACAAATAATTACGTTAATATTTTATACAGTGAAATAATTTTAGATATTTTGATTTTATTATTTCCATATTGCAATAATTTAGGGATTTTAATCAAGGTATGTGATAAGCATTGTTTGTTATGATTTAAACTAGTTGTTTACTTTTGCTTATGTAATCTTTTGTCAGAATGGTAAAATATATTTTAATTTATGTAGGGGGTATATCGAAGGTGCGCCTTTTGTCATTATTTGTTTGCATTATTTAATTTAATCTACTAAAAAGAGAAAGGGGGGTTGAGGGGAGCACAGACCCCCCCCCTCACATAAAAAGAAAAGTAAAAGCTTGTTGTCTTTAATTTTCTTTTTTCATAAAAATATTTAAAAGCCATTAAAATAAATCATAGCAAAACTAACGGCGACAATCAATTATCTCGGAAACCAGCGCCATCCTATCCGCCATATTGTTTACAATTGGCATCGGCAAGGCAAACATTGACTGGCTACAAGATTTTGTCGCCAAATCAAAAAATCGCCAAAAAGGACCTATACTAAAGCTGTTCCTTATTTTTAACATATTTTCAATTTACATTGCCCATTTACCTGTCATAAACAACTAAATAAAGGGCGTTACCACATTTTTGGGACATCACCTTTCAACACATTCGCGACGACCCCCCACCCCCGGAATTCCTTCATGAAAAAGGAGATTTTTCATATAAAAAAGGTTAGTAACCATAAACAACAAATTCGTCTTTGGCCTCATGTGTGATCCCTTGATAAATTCACTGCGTTAAACTGTTCCTTGTAATTCATGGATGCCCCGCCTTTGTACCTCCCACGTGTTGAACTTCGCTTCATAAAGAGTACCTGTATCTGATCTTGATTCGTAGCTAAAGGTGTGGACCGTGGCTGATGGGGTATTCAGATGACATTTTGATTACACCCTTTTGTACTGGAAGTCGTGTAACGTAGGGGGTGTGGCCAGTTTAGTACGATTTTCTTGGTCACACCCCCTGAGTCATAAGACCGAGTGCGAAAAGGGATTGACGAAAATGTCTGCACAACTGAGAACTTTTCATTAGTAGCTTTTTTTTTTTTTGGAGCACCTTCGATATACCCCCTACCTTGATTTTTGGCGACTTTTTTTTTTTGGCGCCAAGGCCGTTTTCGACGGCGCCAAAAACGAAAGTGAAGTGGCCAAAAATGCCGTTATCGACGGCGCGAAAAATAAAAAAATGGCCATGAAACCACTTCCGAAAGCGGAAAAACTATAAGAATTAGAAGATTTCCACAAAAAAATTTAGGGTTAAAATGTAAAAATGGCCGCGAAGCAACGTTTTCAGAACCGAAAAAAACTGAGAATTAGAAAAATTCAGGGTTAAGAATGTAAACAACAATAAAATCAAGAAAATTTAAGAATTCATGAACGTAGAATTCGCGTTTTCGAACAAGAAATTAGAAATAGAAAAATTGTAGAAATAATTAAGGGTTAGGAATCTAAACACGAATAAATTCAAGGAAATTTAACAATTGATGGACACAAAAATCGCGTTTTCTAGCAAGAATTTAGGGTTAAAAATTGGAAAAAAACCTAAATTTCACAAATAATGGGATTTTATGTGAGGGGGGGCTCTGCCCCCCCCCTCAACCCCCCCGTTTTTTGTTTTTTTTTACGAAAAAGGTAGTCAGGAAAACTGGAAATAAGAAATCGAGTAGAGCGTTTTAAGAAAAAAGCCAAAAACTGTGAAGCCATTCGCCTGTACAAATAGTGCAGTTACCACGATGTATAACGCGAAACAATATTATACGTTAGCAAAAATATCTCGGAAAGGTTAAGCTCACACTCCGAAAGGATGTCTCCCTCAAAAAATCCAAAAACTTCTCCTGGTCCACTAACAAATAACTCATAACAAAAATTATATTAGCTACACCTTTCTTCCCACACGTGGGATTTTTATCAGACCACTTTAACGTTAAATTTTGTTCAAAAATACCCTGCTAATTTTCAATTACATTAGCTACGGAGGTTCTTAAAAAATCATAAAATCCTAACCAAAAATATAAAAAAAAGTACAGTAAAATATCAAAAGATCACAGTACCTTTGCAGAAGTGCTCTAAAAATGTGAAAAAAAACTTCTCACAAGCTTCCACGTGCAGGAGCTATTGCATCACGGCGCTCTGTCATTGGCCGGCCGGCATAGGTTGCCATAAATAGCCTCCCCACATTCTCGCCAACGAAATTCGTTTGGGAAACCAGAAAATCCCTTTTATCGCCAAGCTTGGCGCAAAAAACGCAATCTTTGGCGCGAAAAAAAGGTAGGGGGTATATCGAAGCTAAGCCAAATCCCCTCATGAAAAAGGAGAATTTTCATATAAACAAGGTTAGTAACCATAAACAAGTTTATTTCGTCTTTGGCCTCATGTGTGATCTCTTGATAAATTCGCAGCGTTAATCTGTTCCTTGTAATGCACGGATGCCCCGCCTTTGTACCTCCCACGTATTAAACAGTGCTTCATAAAGAGTACCATAAAATCGTACTCCATTTTCCATTCTTAATTTTTTGTACTACAATTTTTTATGTTGTAAATGAAAAAAAAAAAATTAAACGACAACTATCTACAGAAAAGTGGCAAAAATCATGAGTACTGCCATATATCAATTTTATTTAAAATTTTAAAATGAAAAAAAAAATAGCTAAACCTATCCATGAATCTCTCACTTCTTGTATAATGTTCAATTGTCAAACAATTTCATCAACATTTGACAAGGCCTTACCATTTTAAACCTATCTCCTATTTTTTTTAACCTAGCTAAACGTTTTTATACGTGGGTTGAACCTTTTGACACATTCCGCGACGACCCTCCTCCCACCCCCAGCCCTCCCCCCCAAAAAAAATAATCCCCTCATGAAAAAGGAGAATTTTCCTATAAAAAAGATTAGTAACCATAAACAAGTTTTTTTCGTCTTTGGCCTCATGTGTGATCCCTTGATAAATTCACTGTGTTAAACTGGTCTTTGTAATTCATGGATGCCCCGCCTTTGCACCTCCCACGTTTTGAACTTTGCTTCTCACCTGTATCTAACCTTGATTCATAGCTAAAGTGTGAATCGTGGCTGATGGGGTATCCAGGTATCTAACTTAGGAGGGTGTGGCCAGTTTAGTACGGATATCTAGGTCACACACCCTCAGTCATAAGATCGAGTGCGAAAAGGGATTGACGAAAATGTCTGCACAATTCAGAAATTTTCATTAGTAGCTTTTTTTTTAAGAGGATGTTATGTACACTTAGCAATGTGACATGATTTTTTAAAAAGAATTGAAAAAAAAAAAGTCACGACTGTGCAGCTAATTTGAAAATGGTCGAAAATTGTACATCTTTTTTCATTCTTATTTTTTTTTACTTCAATTTTTATGCTGTAAATGAAAAAAAACATAAAACGACATCTACAGAAAAGTGGCAATAATCATGAGTACTGCCATATTTTAATTTATTTTGTTTTATTAAATAACTAGCTGAAGTACCCGTCCTCGACGGGTTAGTGAATGAAAATTTCCAAAAAGCAAGAACTTTCGTCAGCATTGTAGGAGTACACAGAATGGATGTAGTATGTTGCCAAAGTAAAGAAAGCGAAGTTATAATTTTCATGTATTGTTAAAATGTTACAGGTTAGAGAGTAACTAAGTAATATCATTTCATTCGCTTTAGTCGTAATTATGGGATGCGCGAACGAATATTTACGCATATTGAAATAATTTTCGCAAAATCTCAAAATTTAATCAACATTTTTGAAAAATTGGAAGCCTAGAATTTAAGTTGAGTGACAACCTATCATGTCACCCAAATTCGTTTCATTCGCTGCAGTCTTTATTTCGTGATGCTGGAACAAATTTCCAGCATTTTAAAACGATTTTCGAAAAATCTCAAAATGTAAGCAAAATATTTTTAAAATTCAACGCCTATAAATTAAGATTAGCAACTACCTATCCTATCACTCAATTTCGTATCATTCGTATTAGTCGTTATTACGTGATGTTTGAAGAAATATAAACGTATTTTGAGAGAATTTTCACAAAATCTCAAAATCTAATAAAAAGGTTTAAAAAATTGGACTCCTATAGTTTATGTTGAGCAACGATCTATCGTGTGACCAAATTTCGTATCATTCGTTTTAGTCGTTATTACGTAATACGGGAACAAAGATTCACTCAGTTTTAAACGATTTTCACAAAATCTCGAAATCTGATGGATTTTTTTTAATTAGATGCTTATAGTTTAAGGTGAGTGACCACCTATCATTTCACCAAATATCATTTTTTCACCTTTGCAGTTATTACGTGATGTGCGAACACAAATTTACGCAGTTTGAAATGATTTTCGCAAAATTTCAAAATACAATCAAGATTTTTTAAAAATTCGACGCCTATGCTTTAAGTTGAGTGACTACCTATCATGAAACAAAATTTCATATCATTCGCTTCAGTCGTTTTTACGTGATGCTTGAACACAAATTTACGCAGTTTGAAAGGATTTTCGCAAAATCTCAAAATACAATCAAGATTTTTTAAAAATTCGACGCCTATGTTTTAAGTTGAGTGACCATCTATCATGACACCCAATTTCATATCATTCGCTTCAGTCGTTTTTACGTGATGCTTGAATACAAATTTACGCAGCTTGAAAGGATTATCGCAAAATCTCAAAATCCAATCAAGATTTTTTAAAAATTCAACGCCTATGTTTTAAGTTGAGTGACCACCTATCATGACACCCAATTTCATATCATTCGCTTCAGTCGTTTTTACGTGATGCTTGAACACAAATTAACGCAGTTTGAAACGATTTTCGCAAAATCTGAAAATCTAATCAATACTTTTTAAAAATTCGACGCCTATGTTTTAAGTTGAGTGACCACCTATCATGACACCCAATTTCATATCATTCGCTTCAGCCGTTTTTACGTGATGCTTAAACAAAAAAAGCGTCACGGACAGAATGACAGAATGACAGAAGACAGAATGACAGAATGACAGACAGACAAACTTTTTTTTGAGGGTCGCATCGGATTCCCGGGTGCTTGAAACGGAGAGAAATCGCAAAATTTTTGAATTCCAAGAAATGTACAGACAAAAGTCTAATTTTATTTATATAGATTAATAAATTTAAAATTTTCAAATGAAAAAAAAAAGCTAATGCTATCCTTGAATCTCTCACTTCTTGCATAAGGTTCAATTGTCAAACAATTTCATCAACATTTGGCAAAGCCTTACCATTTAAAAGTGATAGAATTTCAATGAAAAATAAAGATAAAAAACAATATAATGAAATCAACGGTGAGGACTCGTCTTCAATATATAATATATAAATCTCAAAACAGATATTTTAAACATATTTCCTCATCGTGGGGCTGCTGAATTCACTTGAATTTCCGGAATTGTGCGCTTTTAGGCTTTGATTACTTAGTGTTATTCAAGAATTTCAAACAAGGTACATTGTCCCGGGTTGCAAAACAAAGGGGATCGAAGGTTATGTAAAATGAATAATTAGAAGAATAATTATGTTTATTCACACTCGAGGAGTGATTAATTTTTGTTACATAAAGAAATTATTACACATCTACTCTTTCCCAGTTTTAAGTTCCATCAAATCATAAATGTTTATAGTGAGTTCTGAGCAAAATGTTAGCATCGGAAATGAGTTCTTTTACCATTAAAGTAAAACTGCTGCCGACGTAAGATGAGATCGTTTCCGTGTTTAAATAATCCTCGATCGGAATGAAGTAGAATTTTTGGAAAATGTACTAAATATACAATACAATGATGATATAAAAATTGTTCAAACCACCAGAGATATATAAGAGTACATTGCAATTAATAAATATCAGTAAAATTGTGCTAGTGTGGCTCCAATGTTACGATACCTCTAATCGGTCTTGAGAACCACAGCAGTCAAGTGCCGTGGCATATTCTTAAAGTCAGAAGTATATTGTATGCGCGTCTCTTTAGTGCATAGTTACATGAATCTTTAATGGTACTTTCGATTAGTTTTGGAAGAAGTGACCTTGTCAGTAGGATTTAGTTACTGCGCCTACCTCCCAAGTGTATCCGATATTACATCAAAATGCGAATGCAGATTTTTATCACCCTCAAAATCGAAAAGTGTTTATGATTTCGTCTTGCCTGTCTCTGTCCTTGCCTTAACTAACGTAAATATGCATCGATTGCAACTGCTACAAAATTTATAAAGGTTAATTCTATGTACAGTACCATGTACCCTATTGAAAATGGTATATGTAGCATTTATCGTTTTTCTATAGGAGCGCTCAAAAGAATTGCAATACATTACATTCTACGGGAGGTCATTCTTTAAAGTATATTTTAGAGATATTCGATTGTTTCAGACAAAACAAATTGATATACGATGAAATGTAATGTTATCCATAGATGCTTTCTCTCTGAATCATGCAAAACAGGGGTGTATTTAAACAAGGGGAGATGGGCCTCCTCCGAAAATGTAAAGCAATCATTAAAATCACCTCTTTTAAAACATTTATATTAACTTTACAAATAATAAATGATTAAAATACCAGATCAATCTCTCCGGAACGGAACTCTATATAAGCTACAGAAACAAAGGGTACGAAAGTTAGGTAAGAGAATTATAAGAAAAGCAGAAGGTTTAGGAGGTTCAATTTTTACTAAACATCAAAATAATACAGCAACATTAATTGTAAATTTCTTGAAATCCAGTATTTATAATTCGTTTTATTCAACACAGCCGCATCAGGAAACGACACGTTTTCGTTTCCTCAAAAGAAAAAAAAAAGTCTGCTGAATAGAAAAGTCTTTATCTTTGTTTCCGTGATTGAAAAAAAAAAAAAAGAGAGAGAGAGAGAGAGAAATAAATCCAGTCTCCAAATCAAAATAGAACGCTCTTTTCTATATTATTTTTCTCTTACACTCTGAAACACAAAACAGACTGATTTCAATCTATGTACACAAAAATCGCTAGTCACAGAAGAATGAAAATGTTTATAGTGAGTTCGTGTAAATTCCAAGAATAAAACTTATTCCTTCATTGTACTTCAGATGTGAAGTTGCATCAATTGTGGGCGGATTGTAACATCACATTAAATAATTCTCTACCTTGATTTGAATGAAACGCACGCATTTCAAACAAATTTATTTCCTCAATATATCAATATTCAAATTGAAAATTACAACTGCGTTTATTAACAATAAAATTCAGGCAATGAAAAATGACATTCCAGACTGCAAACTCCAGGAATAAAAAGTACAATGCATTTCAATGAAATTTTTCTTTTCTCAACATCATCTATAAAGATCGGCAAATTAATTTCAGTTCATCAGTACTAAAATTGAGGCACAGAAGAATGACATTTGAGAGTGTAAATATAAAAATTAAGTTTTCATTCACCTTTTATTTCAGAAGTGGGATTACGTGCAAAATGGTTGTATTTTAACATCATATCAAGCAAATCTTCCCCTCCCATTAAAAAGGCAACGCCCTCAAAGAAATTTTCGGTATTCTCAAGATCAGCAATAAAGATATATAAATTAAATAGACCTCAGTTTACTTTCATAAAAAATGGAGGATGAGAAAAATTTAATTTCAAAATTTAAATATAAAGTTTAAAATTTTTTCACTTTTGTTTCAGAAGCAGATTTACAGGCAATGTGACCGGATTGGAACATGCTTTTAGGCTACATTATTCCTCGTGTGAAAACGAAAAAAGGAATACAAGTGAATATTTTTCTTTTGTGAATATCGTCAATAAGCATATCTTAACTAAGTACGATTCAGTTTATTAATCCATCTACATTATGTGAGGAGTTTTACTACCAGCAGTTCCTCAATGCTGAAATCAGCTAACGCCTACCTCAACTGCTTATCTGTTTTTTGCATAAAGCACAAAAAATTTGTTTATTTAAAACAGTTTTCTTTAGAATCTAATTTATTAAATACGTATTTTATTTCGCTATCTCTTTTCTTTCATGTTAATTAACTTACTTTCTTTAGATTGGATAAGTACTCAAGTTATGTGGGAGGAAACTTATTTTCCAAAAGTGGCTCATAAAATAAACTCATAGCGAAAAGGATAAATGTAAAGTTTAGGCACAGAAAATAGACATTTTCGGGTGTTGATCATGAGAAAAGTTAAACTCTAAATTTTAAGTACAGAAAAATTTCATTTTTGTTTTGTTTTGGCAAAAGCAGATTTATGCGTTATGTGGGCGGACTCACTCCTCCCTCTTGTGAATAATAAATAAAAAATAAAAAAATAATAATAATTCAACTGAATTTGTTATTAATAAATATTGTCAATGTATATATCGAAGTTGAATTGGATTTAATTTATTAATCCACCCTCATAACATGAAGTTTACTATCAGCGGATCCTCTTCCCCGAAATTGGGTAACTCCCACCTTAACTGTGTATCTGTTTTTTCACAAAAGACAAAAACTACTTTATATAAAACAGATTTATCGAGAATAATATATTTCTGAAATAAGCATTTCTTTCCCTGTCTTTTTGTTATGTTGTTGTTACTTACAATATTTTTTTTTTTTTTTTAGATTGGTTGGTATTCAAGATATGTGGGCGGAAACTTAAATTATCTTCCAAAAGTGGCACATAAAATAAACTCTAAGCGTAAAGATAACTATAAATCTGAGGCACAGAAAATAGACATTTTAGGGTGTTGATGAAGAGAAACGTTAAACTGTAAATTTTAACCACAGAAAAATTTCATTTTTGTTTTGTTTAGTCAGAAGTAGATTTATGCGTTATGTGGGCGGACTCACTCCTCCCTCTTGTGAATAATAAATAAAAAATAAAAAAATAATAATAATTCAACTGAATTTGTTATTAATAAATATTGTCAATGTATATATCGAAGTTGAATTGGATTTAATAAAGTGTATCCGATATTACATCAAAATGCGAATGCAGATTTTTATCACCCTCAAAATCGAAAAGTGTTTATGATTTCGTCTTGCCTGTCTCTGTCCTTGCCTTAACTAACGTAAATATGCATCGATTGCCACTGCTACAAAATTTATAAAGGCTAATTCTATGTACAGTACCATGTACCCTATTGAAAATGGTATATGTAGCATTTATCGTTTTTCTATAGGAGCGCTCAAAAGAATTGCAATACATTACATTCTGCGGGAAGTCATTCTTTAAAGTATATTTTAGAGATATTCGATTGTTTCAGACAAAACAAATTGATATACGATGAAATGTAATGTTATCCATAGATGCTTTCTCTCTGAATCATGCAAAACAGGGGTGTATTTAAACAAGGGGAGATGGGCCTCCTCCGAAAATGTAAAGCAATCATTAAAATCACCTCTTTTAAAACATTTATATTAACTTTACAAATAATAAATGATTAAAATACCAGATCAACCTCTCCGGAACGGAACTCTATATAAGCTACAGAAACAAAGGGTACGAAAGTTAGGTAAGAGGATTATAAGAAAAGCAGAAGGTTTAGGAGGTTCAATTTTTACTAAACATCAAAATAATACAGCAACATTAATTGTAAATTTCTTGAAATCCAGTATTTATAATTCGTTTTATTCAACACAGCCGCATCAGGAAACGACACGTTTTCGTTTCCTCAAAAGAAAAAAAAAAAGTCTGCGGAATAGAAAAGTCTTTATCTTTGTTTCCGTGATTGAAAAAAAAAAAAAAAAAAAAAAAAAAAGAGAGAGAGAGAGAGAGAGAAATCCAGTCTCCAAATCAAAATAGAACGCTCTTTTCTATATTATTTTTCTCTTACACTCTGAAACACAAAACAGACTGATTTCAATCTATGTACACAAAAATCGCTAGTCACAGAAGAATGAAAATGTTTATAGTGAGTTCGTGTAAATTCCAAGAATAAAACTTATTCCTTCATTGTACTTCAGATGTGAAGTTGCATCAATTGTGGGCGGATTGTAACATCACATTAAATAATTCTCTACCTTGATTTGAATGAAACGCACGCATTTCAAACAAATTTATTTCCTCAATATATCAATATTCAAATTGAAAATTACAACTGCGTTTATTAACAATAAAATTCAGGCAATGAAAAATGACATTCCAGACTGCAAACTCCAGGAATAAAAAGTAGAATGCATATCAATGAAATTTTTCTTTTCTCAACATCATCTATAAAGATCGGCAAATTAATTTCAGTTCATCAGTACTAAAATTGAGGCACAGAAGAATGACATTTGAGAGTGTAAATATAAAAAAAAAGTTTTCATTCACCTTTTATTTCAGAAGTGGGATTACGTGCAAAATGGTTGTGTTTTAACATCATATCAAGCAAATCTTCCCCTCCCATTAAAAAGGCAACGCCCTCAAAGAAGTTTTCGGTATTCTCAAGATCAGCAATAAAGATATATAAATTAAATAGACCTCAGTTTACTTTCATAAAAAATGGAGGATGAGAAAAATTTAATTTCAAAATTTAAATATAAAGTTTAAAATTTTTTCACTTTTGTTTCAGAAGCAGATTTACAGGCAATGTGACCGGATTGGAACATGCTTTTAGGCTACATTATTCCTCGTGTGAAAACGAAAAAAGGAATACAAGTGAATATTTTTCTTTTGTGAATATCGTCAATAAGCATATCTTAACTAAGTACGATTCAGTTTATTAATCCATCTACATTATGTGAGGAGTTTTACTACCAGCAGTTCCTCAATGCTGAAATCAGCTAACGCCTACCTTAACTGCCTATCTGTTTTTTGCATAAAGCATAAAAAATTTGTTTATTTAAAACAGTTTTCCTTAGAATCTAATTTATTAAATACGTATTTTATTTCGCTATCTCTTTTCTTTCATGTTAATTAACTTACTTTCTTTAGATTGGATAAGTACTCAAGTTATGTGGGAGGAAACTTATTTTCCAAAAGTGGCTCATAAAATAAACTCATAGCGAAAAGGATAAATGTAAAGTTTAGGCACAGAAAATAGACATTTTCGGGTGTTGATCATGAGAAAAGTTAAACTCTAAATTTTAAGTACAGAAAAATTTCATTTTTGTTCTGTATTGGCAAAAGCAGATTTATGCGTTATGTGGGCGGACTCACTCCTTCCTCTTGTGAATAATAAATAAAAAATAAAAAAATAATAATAATTCAACTGAATTTGTTATTAATAAATATTGTCAATGTATATATCGAAGTTGAATTGGATTTAATTTATTAATCCACCCTCATAACATGAAGTTTACTATCAGCGGATCCTCTTCCCCGAAATTGGGTAACTCCCACCTTAACTGTGTATCTGTTTTTTCACAAAAGACAAAAACTACTTTATATAAAACAGATTTATCGAGAATAATATATTTCTGAAATAAGCATTTCTTTCCCTGTCTTTTTGTTATGTTGTTGTTACTTACAATATTTTTTTTTTTTTTTAGATTGGTTGGTATTCAAGATATGTGGGCGGAAACTTAAATTATCTTCCAAAAGTGGCACATAAAATAAACTCTAAGCGTAAAGATAACTATAAATCTGAGGCACAGAAAATAGACATTTTAGGGTGTTGATGAAGAGAAACGTTAAACTGTAAATTTTAAGCACAGAAAAATTTCATTTTTGTTTTGTTTAGTCAGAAGCAGATTTATGCGTTATGTGGGCGGACTCACTCCTCCCTCTTGTGAATAATAAATAAAAAATAAAAAAATAATAATAATTAAACTGAATTTGTTATTAATAAATATTGTCAATGTATATATCGAAGTTGAATTGGATTTAATTTATTAATCCACCCTCAAAACATGAAGTTTACTATAAGCGGATCCTCTTCCCCGAAATTGGGTAACTCCCACCTTAACTGTGTATCAGATTTATCCAGAATAATATATTTCTTAAATAAGCATTTCTTTCCCTGTCTTTTTGTTATTGTTGTTGTTACTTACAATATTTTTTTTTTTTTAGATTGGTTGGTATTCAAGATATGTTGGTGGAAACTTAAATTATCTTCCAAAAGTGGCACATAAAATAAACTCTAAGCGTAAAGATAACTATAAATCTGAGGCACAGAAAATAGACATTTTAGGGTGTTGATGAAGAGAAACGTTAAACTGTACATTTTAAGCACAGAAAAATTTCATTTTTGTTTTGTTTTATCAGAAGCAGATTTATGTGTTATGGGGCGGACCGCACACTCCTCCCTCGTCTGAAAAATTAATAAATAAAGAATAATTCAACTGAAATTTTATTCTCAATATCGTCAATAAACATATCGAAGTTCAATAGGATTTAGTTTATTAATCCATCCGGGTCTAGATATAGCTTTATTACTCGTCCTTTTTAGCGCGCTTTTATTTTGACGACTTTTTCTTTTCGTGATAAACGAAACATATAAAGTAACCCTGCCGTTTGGCCAATCAGAAAAGGTATGGTAACTCTAGAGCCATCTTGAAACCCCTTCTTATTTCCGGAAAATGGCTTTTATTTTAATGACCTTATTTTAAATTACATTTATTATTTAATTACTATTTAATTATTTTTTTAATTTAACATGGATGTTAAATTCATTCTCACTGTTTAGTTAAAGTTTTCTATGAATTAACATTCTTTTGACAGTACGTTTTTGATTAATATTTTTGTACTCCTTCATTTCTTGAGTGTACAAGCAACAATTAATTATGTTATTAATATTGTATACACTGAAATAATTTGATATATTTTCATTTTATTATTAGAGTATTGCTATAATTTTGGCGACTTCAGTCAAGTAGGAGATAGCGTTTGTTTTTATTTGTTATGATTCAAACTAGCTCTCAACTTTTGTTAACGTATGTTTTCGTCAGAATGGTCAAATATATTTTAATTTTGTGCTGTGTTTATTTATATTATTTTTATGAGATATTACGTCTTTGGAATAGTATTTGTTTGCATTATTAAATATATTTTACTAAAAAGAGAACCAAGGGGGCTGATGGTGGGCGGAGCGTCAACTCCCCTGTTTCTCTTTTAGTTTGTTAAATTAATTAAATTTTATTAATTTTAGTAAAACAAAAGAGAAAAATTTTACTATACAAAAGAGAGTAATATTTTTGGTTTAAGGGGATAAGGACCTTTTGAAATCAAAATATGTGCATTTTGACATACTTTTTCCCATTCATCATAAACAGAAAACTTTTGCTTATTTTAAGATAAAACTTTCGCACTTTGTAGAGCACAATGATAGGTTTTAAAAGTCAAACATGTTTTTGAGATTAAATAAACATATTTTTTTCAGTAACTCAAAATATATACGCAAATTTAGAAAAAAAATTATTTCACTTACCTCCAGTAACCGCAAGATAGCTTTTTAAAAATATGAAGTAGAAGCTAAATTTTAATGTCAAAGTAAAGCTAGATAGTGAGTTTATATTATAAATCTCAAATTTTAAAATTATCTATTGCTTCAATATTTTTTAAAAATAAAAATGTCGTACGATTCCAAAATTATTTAAATTTTTATAATTCATCATGCTATAAAATAAAATATTTTTATCCTGTTAAGAAAACGAGGTTCAGAGAATAGAGATACATACATGCAACAATGCAAAATTTCGTAACATTCCATTCATAACTTTTTTTTTAAAAATCTTGTGGGTAAGTGAAAAAATCAGAAACTGCATTGCGTTTAAAGGGAGAGTTCAGGTTAGCTTTTACGTTTCTAATTGCTCTGAACGTGATTTTTGTTCAATTTTGATGTGGTTTGTTTTAAAATGTTCCTAACATTCTGAATTGTTTTTTAAAAATATTTTTGAGAAATCGATTTTTTGAAGGTACAAAGGTCTTTTTAAACCCCCCCCCCCCGTTAATAAAATTAATAAAATTTTATTAACCCAAAGCTTTATATATAAGTGCAAGTCTCAATTTACATTAAAAATATGTAAAAGCCATTAAAAATCGTAAACAATGATAACTAGCAAACATCGTCCAACATCTTGAAAACCAGCGAAATATTGTTTGCAATCATCATTGGCAAGGCAAATGGGTTGGCGTCAAGATTTTGTCGCCAACTCAAAAAATCGTCAAAAGGGCCAATACTAGAGCCATTCCTGGATCTTTTTTAACATCTTAACACACAGTTACTCCATACTAATAAAAGTGCAACGCCCTTTAAAAAATATTTCATTTCTGGGTATACAGAAAGGAACTAAATTCACTTCTGAATTTCAGCAACAAAGATATCTAGTTGAATACACCTCAGTTTACTTTCATAGAAAATTGAGATGAGAAAAGTTAAATTTTAAACTGTAAATTTCAAATATAAAAATTTTTTCCCGTTTGTTTCTTTCCGAGCGGATATGCATGCAATGTGGGCGGATTGGAACATCCCTCCTGTGAAAAAAAAAATAAATAACTGGATTTTTCTTTTTCAACATCGTTAATAAACATAAGGTAAATAGGATTCAGTTTCTTAATCCGTCCTCATTACATGGGAGTTTTACTAGCAGTGGTTCTTCTTCACTGCAATTGGGAAACCCCCCTTCCCCCCCCCCCCCACCTTATCTGTGTGTTTCTGGAGGATTGGAACATCCCTCGAGAGAGAAAAAGAGGACAAAATTCAACTGAATTTTTATTGGTCAGTATCGTTAATAAACATCTCGAAGGTAAATAAGATTCAGTTTGTTAATCTATCCTCATTACATGAAGAGTTTTACTAGCAGCGGTTCTTCTTCACTGAAATTTTTTCTGGCTGATTTTCTTTTCGTATTCGTATAATACAGTAATACATGTAACATTGTAAAATATAATTACAACTGATATGTAATTATTTTTTGAAGATCTTTCTCAAAATTATAATTTCGCCGTCCAATTGATCTATTTATAGTCAATTGAGAATGTTTATTTTATAAACTCTAGTAAAATAGTTATCATAATGGACTGTTTTGGTCGATAGTTTGAGGAGCAACATCCATACAATTCCTCCTCTTGCAACCCTAATTGTTAATAAAAACAGACTGGAATGAAAATCGACTAAAAATCAAAAGCCGTAAATAATCATTAATAATTAAAATTTTCTTTGACATTTGAAGTATAGAAAACCCTATTTCCTAAATAGACACGCACAAACACAAAAGTTACACGCACAAAACTTATGACACACACACTGCGAATAAAAGTTATGCCTTTTGGCCAAAGCGCCAGATCTCCACACAGTTCTTTCGAAAATGAGATTAACACTATCTCGTTTTTCCTTTAAAAAATTTTATTTGTATATACTTTTAAAATTCAGTTTCACAATTATTAAAACTTAGAGACCACTTGATGATTTAACGCTAGCTTTTTTATCTTATCCCTCACTACGACCCTGATGATCAAATCAATAAAAGAAGTAATTGCAAAAGTATTAAATGTTACAATTTTTAATATAAATATTTTCCCATAGCATTTGCAAAATTTCTACATGAAGAAAAACTGAAAATAAATAAATAAATAAAAATAAATAAAAGAGTTATACCCAATCGCTGATGAGCTTGAAGTTCGTTTAAGCGTAAAAAAATGATGGAATACAGATATATATATGCATACATACATTAGTCATGGCTAACTGGGACCCAGTTAGCCATGCATTATATAGTTGATAGTTCAACAGTACATTTAAATTTGCAACTTGAGGGCGGGGCAGAAACTTTTTGTCTCATCCCATGGCTGCGTTCCTGGTTGGTTCTTATCCATTCAATATGTTAACCAATTTATTTGCTTGATGCCAAACAAATTCATTCTTTAAAAAAGTATCATTAGTTATTATTAAAATACAATTTTTAACCTTTTAAGTATTCTCATAACAATTTTGTGAAATAGACTGTTTGCCACAAAGAAAAAAGAAATGTTCCGTTTGGCTGAAACGTTAGAGGTGCATGCATTCCCTTTTTCAATGTTATTACATTTTTAAAGTTAATAATATCCTTTTCAAAATGGCATTTAAAAATATACTTTTTCGTGCATCGTTTCACAATTTATTGAAATGTAGAAACCACGCTATTGTTTTGTTTCTTATGCTATCGCCTGATGGTTCAAAAAAGAAAATTGTTTAGCAAAAGATGATACGTCAGAATTTACTAACAAACCTTAATTTTTACCTCCTAAGTATTCTCCTTAGCACTTATTAAGCAGTTTCATTCCCAGAAAGAAAAATAGAAAAAAGAAAAATCGTATCTTCTAACAGAAGCGGTTGAAATTCAAGCGGTTTTCTCCGAAATTAAAGAAAGAAATAGAAAATGTATGCACACATCGTAATGGAAAATGAAAAATTCAATAAAGATTCTTGAATAAAATTAGAAATGTATACAATATTTCTTTAACAAATGAATTATGAGTGTTACGCGTTCTATTTCTGTCTTTTGGCGTTATCATGATTTGCTATTATGTGCTAGTCATTGTTATGAGAGTTTTGGAATCTTCCATATTTTGAAAGCATTCTGAAATAAAGTTTTCTTTCATCTATCTAAAAACGATCGTAATGAATTACGCTTTTTGCCTTTTTACCTCAAGATGTAGTGAAGACACAATTGTTTTTTAAACACTCACTTTCTTTTCGGAACACTTAAATCAGGGGTGGCGAACCAATGGCACGCGTGCCATTGATGGCGTGCGACACAATATTTTTTGCACGCCAGCGATCAAAACGGTGTGCATTTTAATTAAAAATAACAAAGTTCACTATGAAGTATCATGATCGAACTGTTACTAAGTCAGAATTTTTGACGGCCCGTTAATGGCCTCATTAAACATTTCTTTAGAAAAAAATGGCACGTTGATCCATAAAGGTTCGCCACCCCTGACCTAGAGCTTGTTCGCAGACTACCAGTGGTCCGCAGACCCACAGTTGGGAATCACTGCCGTAAATGAAACAAGTATTATTTTCGTAGAACGAATGAAAAGTAAGTCATAGGTGAGCCCTCTGCAATCCAATGCCACAGGGCGATGTTATGCCTACGGGAAATATGATTTTACTAATTATTCCTCGACGATGTGACCGATCATTATAATTTCGTTTTAGAACATCTACACCGTACGCCATGACACTACCACTATGCCAAATTTGTCAAGATCCCATTAGAAGTTTTGGGGGAGCAAATGGAGAATCCTTGCATAATTTAATCTTCAA
The DNA here is from genome assembly GCA_038373885.1 of Cheiracanthium punctorium. NCBI lineage: Eukaryota > Metazoa > Arthropoda > Arachnida > Araneae > Cheiracanthiidae > Cheiracanthium > Cheiracanthium punctorium. The sequence continues at coordinate 709 of JAWZYV010015005.1, read as the reverse complement.
GCTCCGTTCTGCCTTGGGCTACTCTCAGAAATTACACTGAGCGAAGGTGCCGCCCTTTTTTTTTAAATTTACAATTATATATGTTTGTAAAACTAAGCATACACCGGTAATGTTCTAACAAAAGCCAAAATATTTGAATTCTTAGATCATTTTTCCTCGTTGAACATGGCCGTTAAATAGGAAAAATTATTAGTACTTAAAGGAAAGGGGGGCGGGAACTTAAAATGTTAAAAATAATTAAAATTTATCCATAATGACAATTCGTTTTTCAAGCTGTCGGGGCGTAGCCGGAAGAGGGATAAAATATACATCTCCACCCTCAAGTGGTTTAAATAATTAAATAATTTTTAAAACTGCGAGCTGAAAAAATATATATATTCTCAGTAAATTTTGAGGTATCTTCCTTTTTCGATCATAATTTCATTTAATTGTTTTAAACATCAGGGGCGTTTCCCTAAGAAGAGCCAAAACATTAAAGTGGTTTGTACATTTCAATGAATTGTTAAACAATGCCCTAAACATATCCTTTCTTCTAAGAGAAACTGGATATTGTTTCCTTTATTTTCAAAAGAACAGTGTAAATGTATGGCGTTTCGGGAAAAGGCACAATTTTTTTCCGTATGTGCACGTGCCCTAGCACATGTTTGCAGAAAATAGGTTATTCTATAATTCAAATGTAAACTTTAATAACTATCTGTAAATACTGACT